>CM076577.1:1040405611-1040911319 GCA_034641835.2 Pinus albicaulis | reverse complement strand
GTTTTGGTCTTATTTTTTCTCAAAGAAACTTACTAATCCATCTATTTCCCATCCATTTTTCCTTCATTTATTCCATTTTGATGTATATTTGATATCCATTCAGGTATTTAATTTTAATTTTTCAATTTCTAAAGTTTTTATGAAAGTTTGGTTTTTAGTGCAAAATTGGCAGATTCAGAAATTCCCGTAATAGCTCTATGGTTGATGTGGTTGCAGGACACTTGGGCACTAATTGAACGCATGGATGGACAGCTTGGGAACTAGGACTAAGCCAGCTATGCTTAGTTCGAACAGAACAAGCTTTATTAGGCCCATTTGGTGCTAGTCAATCATGACTAGTCATTCAGAAATCTCATAGAAATAGGGCAGTTTTGAGATTCTATGGGATTGGTCATATTTCTTGGGATAGGAGTAATGAATTCGACTTAGATAGGTGGATGAGAGTAGATGGGTTTGTTTGAGTGAATATAGATCAGTTTGTTTCATGAGACTTCTTATTTAAAGCCAAAACTTTGATGGCTTATGTATTGACTTATTATACTTTTATGCTGTGACACCTTTGGATTGAGGAGATAATTTGAAGACTTGTGTTATTATTATTTTTCTGTTCAATGCTATGGATGTGTAACTGAATTTAAGCTTCTGAGATCACCTCTCAAGTGTGCAAGGCAAGGGTGGAGGGCCCCCATTCCAAGCTAAGTACACTTCCTTGTTAACTAGTTTTATTTCCTTGTAATCTGGTTATTGTAGAACTGGTTTTTCAAAGCTTTATTTCAGATTGCTTCATGGTTCATGCATAGTGATTGATTTCATTATTTCATAGCTTATTCATCACTTTATCGAGTTGGAAAAGCAGGTGTTCAAGTTGAGCATCCCTTCTACTAAAATGATGAATTAAAACTAGTTTCCTTTGTTTGTATGCAAGTAGTTTCTTATTGAGATTTTGATATTGAGATGAATGAATTATGATGGAATAACTTATGTGTCTCTTAAGTTAAGAGTTTCTTTCATTAATAATTTATCCATCTTAAGTTCTTGGCTTTAATCTCTGATTCATTAAGTGGTAATTGAGGTGAAAGTGGACTTCTTGAGTCAAGAACCATTTCAATATTCTTCCTCTTTTTAAACTAATTGAATTAGAATTATAGGATGTATTACTTTCAGCTTTTGAATAACTTATCTTTCAAGGTTTGATTACATATGATCTTCACATATAGTGAACTTGCCTCAAAGAATAAACAACCCGGATTGATAAGAAATAATTGTGTTAATTTAGGTACATAAATTAGCTCAACATTTTGGCGCCGTTGCCGGGGAGGCAAATATCGGCATAGTCAATAGAAAGATAAATTTCAAAACAAAAAAAACATTAGTTACATTTTTTTAGTTATGTTTCTTTATGCCTAGATATAGAGATCCTCAAGGTAGATTTATTAAAAACCCCCCACAAATAGAGATAGGATCATCAAACACCCCAGTTACTGGTAATCCAATAATTGAGGAATTGGAAGAAAAACAAAGAAGTGGACAAAGATTAACTTTGATTGAGAGGCAAACTTTGTTAGCTTGGGAAGAAAAGCAAAAACAATCTTCAATTTCTGGAAAACAAAAAGAAATTATCAAAGGAAAACAATCTGTCTTTCCATCCATAAATCCTCCTATCTTCCAGCAACCTGAAACTCCACTCAAAATTGAAACAAATCAACCAATGGCAGAAGAGGGACATGGATCTGTTATTTTCACTCCTGAACAATGAGCTGAATATGAAAGACAACAAATAGAATGGAGAAGAAAGAGAGAGGAGGAGGCAAAACAAGAAAATGATAGAAAAATAGAAAACGATCGGAAAAGACAAGAAGATGGTAATGATCAAGAGACTACCTTTGGCTTTCCAATAGTAGACACAAGTGCAATATTAGGAGAAGAAGTGAAAATGAAAAATATTCCACCTTCTGTATTGCCAAATTTTTATGGAATGTCCACGGAAGATCCTGGTGCATTTATGTTTGAATTTGATATTCTATGTAGAACATATGGATACACTGATGACATTCATAAACTTCGTCTTTTCCCTGCAACATTAAAAGCAGCAGCTTTGAAATGGTTTATGGGTTTAGGAGAACAAACAATAGCTTCTTGGGATGATATGAGATCAGTCTTCCTTAAAAAATATCAAGCTTATTGTAGATCTAGAGATTCAAAGGAAGATGTTTTCAGAATGACACAACAAGAAGATGAAATTTTAGAAGAATATTTGGAAAGATTTGCATATAATCTACAGAAATCTAAACAACACTCTCTAAATCAAGAAACCATTCGAACAATCTTTCTCAAGGGTGTAAGGGATGAATACCTTGACATTTTGAATGTGATGGGTAAAGGAGACATTTCAAACCTACCATTCGAAGAAATTGTTGAGTTATTTCAAAAATATTCTAGAGGAAGATCAAAAACAGGAAGAAGAGAAGTAAGTTCAAAAGCAGCAAAGTCAGCTGCAGGAGGGATAACAAGAGCTGAAATAGGAAGCTTATTGGAGAACTTCAAAACAGATCTCTTGAGTACATTAGGGACACAAGTAGATGTGCTAAAGGAAAACAAGAAGAAAGAAGAACAAGAACAAGCTCTAGCAATCTTTTGTCCCAAATGTAGAAAGAAACATCCATTGAGAGAATGTCCTTTGGATAGTGTTCAGAGTGTTCAGGTTTGTGGTCTTTGTACATGAAATCATTCCATAGAAAATTGTCTAAGATTGAAAGAATTACAAATGAATTCAATGGAAGAAGTGCCAGGAATAGAAGGTTTTTATTATGTAGCACCACGAAGACCATGGCAACCTAGGATGCCTCAACAGAATCAACAACAATTCCCTCAACAAAATTACCTCTATCCACCTCAAAATCCTTGGACCCCTCCAATGCCATGGCAAGCTTGGCTTCCACAACAATATCCACAACAACCTGCACAAGGTTGGAGAGGATATGGTTATGGAAACCAACCACCTCAACAATATCAACAACAATACCAGCAACAATACCAACAGCCATTTACATATCCACAATATCCACAATCCATACCATTTAAACAACAACATTCTGCATATCCACAATCCATCCCATTTCCACAGCAGAATCCTCCACCGTTGTTGACCCAACCACAACAGTTACAGCTACCCACAAATCAACCCAGACCAACTCAATTACCAGCCCAACCAATGGCAAATCCGAATAATAAGGTGGACAAAGATGGATACACTGTAGAGGAAGCAGCATGTTTTCCCACATATTCAATTCTTCCTCTTAATGAAGTCCATCTAAGGTCTGGAAAAGTGCTTAAAAAGGATTCTCCTCCAATCATAGAAGAACCAACTGAACAAGGAGAATCACCTAAAACATCACAAACTAAGATAAAAATTCAGAAAGGAACAAACATTACAACACAAACACCACCTTATCCTGAAAGGTTAGTGGAACAACAAAAAGAAATAACCCTTCCCGAATTTGATATTTTAGATGAGTTAAAAAATGCTTATGTAAAAATTCCTTTGTTGAAGGCAATTAAAGAAATACCAATATATGCTAAAACAATAAAGGAATTGTGCATTAAGAAATCACAGAAAAAGAAGAAGGATCCTACTACAATCCAAGTCATTGGTAAACTAGCAAGCCTCATGTCTACACAAACCATGGTAGAAAAATATATTGATCCTGGTATCCCTATGGTTACTATATCAATAAATAATTTCTCAGTACCAAACACATTAATAGACTTGGGAGCAGCTATAAATGTAATGACGATGGAGACAATGAAAACTTTGCATTTGAACAACATTAGATCGACTTCTACAATCTTAGAACTAGCAGATAGATCTAAAGTTGTTCCTGAAGGAATATTGGAAGATATCATAGTCTCTTTGGATTCATGGGAGTATCCCGTTGACTTCCTTATCTTGCAACCAAAAACAAATTTGGGAGGACATCCTCTAATCTTAGGCAGACCATGGTTAGCTACCGCTGATGCCTTCATAGGATGCAGATCAGGAAGCATGATTATTTCACATGGAGATGAAAGGAAACACATTGCTCTTTATTCACCTGCACAATAAACTTCTTTAGAATCATTGCTTGAAGCTCAAGAAAAACAGCAAACTAAATCAGTTTTAAGTATAAATCAATTCTTTGATTTGAGAGAAGAAGAAGAGAATGAAGACTTAATGGATCTTTTCATTTCAGAACCAAGTATTTCAGAGCAGCTTAGAGAAGTCCAATATGAAGCTGCAAGTAACCTTTTGAATCAATGATTTTAGGAAACCTGTACTGTTCAAACTTTGCGGAAATATTTTATAGACATCTTTCCTGTAAACACAATCTCCAATCCAACAATAAAAACAATTGAGGTAAATCCTGGAAAACATTTAAACATTGGAAACGAGTTGCAATCAGCACAAGAGCAAGAGGTAATTGCATTATTACAGAAATATTCAAAAGCTTTTGCCTGGGATTATACTGACATGCAAGGAATCCATCCTACCACATGTGTCCACCACATCTATACAGATGATCAACTCAAACCTATAAGACAACCTCAAAGACAAATGAATCCCATGATGAAAGAAATAGTGAAAGAGGAACTGCAAAAATTGTTAAATGTTGGATTCATCTATCCTATTTCAGATAGTCAATGGGTTTCTCCACTGGTTATTGTACCAAAGAAAAATGGAAAGTGGAGGGTATGTGTGGACTATCGGGAACTAAACAAAGCTACACTAAAAGATAATTTTCCTCTACCATTCATTGATCAAGTGTTAGACTCATTAGCTGGAAAAAAAAATTTCTCCTTCTTGGATGGGTTTAGCGGATACAACCAGATAAGAATAGCAACAAAAGACCAAGACAAGACAACATTTACTTGCCCATGGGGAACCTATGCATATAATGTTTTGCCATTTGGTTTATGTAATGCACCTGCAACTTTTCAACGAGCAGTGCTTGCAATCTTTGCTGATCTAATTCATGAATGTGTAGAGGTTTATATGGATGACTTCACAGTTTATGGAAACACATATAATGATTGCCTAAATAACCTTGAGAAAGTTCTAAAACGATGTATTGAAACAAATTTGTCATTAAGCAATGAGAAATGCTATATGATGTTGACAGAAGGAATAGTTCTGGGACACCATATTTCTGCTTCAGGAATTAAAGTGGATCCAGCAAAAATCCAAGTCCTAGTAAACTTAATGCCTCCTACAACACAGAAAGAGGTAAGAAGTTTCTTAGGCTATGCAGGCTATTATAGACGATTCATTGAAAAATTCAGTAAAATAGCCCAACCTCTGTTTAAACTATTAGCAAAAGATATTGAATTTCACTGGACAAATGACTGTCAAAATGCATTTCAAATTCTGAGAGAGAAATTATCAGTTGCACCCATTCTCCGTGGGCCAAACTGGTCTTTTCCATTTCATATATCAACTGATGCATCTGATACTGCGATAGGTGCCTCTCTTGGACAGAAAGAGAACTTGTTCAATTATGCAATATACTTTATAAGCAAGAATCTAACACCTGCAGAATTGAACTATACAGTCACAGAGAAAGAAATGTTAGCCGTTATACATGCAGTAAACAAATTCAGACACTATATAACAGGATATCAAGTTTTCATTCATACAGATCATTCAGCAATCAAATATTTGATGAATAAACCCATAACCAATGGAAGAATAACAAGATGGTTACTGTTATTGCAAGAATTTAATATCACAATACAAGACCGGCCAGGCAAGGAAAATCAAGTGGCTGACTTTCTGTCCCGCATACATTCACCCAATGATCCAAATCTGGTTGCAGATAACTTTCCCGATGAACACCTGTTTGCCATCACAGTAAGAACACCATGGTTTGCGGACATTGCAAACTATTTATCTTCTGGAAAGTTTCCAACTCAATTCACTAAAAAGCAAAGACACAAAATTGTTAGAGAAAGCTCTAGGTATAGTTGGGTAAATGGTGATTTATTTTATACTGGTTCAGATTTGATAATTAGAAAATGTGTGCGAGAAGATGAAATATTAGACATTCTAAGAGCATGTCACGATGAACCATGTGGTGGCCATTTTGCAGATAAACGAACAGCATATAAGGTGTTGCAACTGGGCTACTACTGGCCATCCATCTTCAGAGACTCTAAGAAATATGTCAAGCAATGTGACAGTTGCCAAAGAACAGGGAGACCAATCACAACAGATGAGATGCCACTGAAGCCGCAGGTCCTCATAGAACCATTTGAGCAATGGGCACTTGACTTTGTTGGACCCATCAATCCACCATCAAATGGAAAGAAGTACATCTTAGTATGTACAGATTATGTAACCAAGTGGGCAGAGGCTAAAGCAGTGAACAGAGCAACAGAAGATACGGTGGTCACCTTTCTTTTTGAAGAAATCTTTGTCAGATATGGAGTACCTAGACAAATTGTAACAGATCAAGGAACACAATTTACATCAAAGTTGGTACGAGATCTAACAGATAAATACAAGATCAAACACAGGAAATCTACACCATATCATCCTCAAGCAAATGGGCAGGTTGAATCAACAAATAAAGTCCTAGAAAATATCATGACAAAAACAGTACAGCTGAACAGAAAAGATTGGTCTGAAAAATTAAAAGATGCACTATGGGCCTATAGAATCACATGGAAGAATACAACTGGTTTTAGTCCATACCAGTTAGTATATGGGAAAGAGGCCTTATTGCCTATAGAGTTTCAAATACAAACATACAGACTAGCAGCTGAACTAGGACTAGACCTGACAGAAGCACAACATCAGTGGATCATGGAACTGAATCAATTGGATGAGCATCGTCAACAAGCCATAGAACATACTACATTGGTGCAACAACAAAGAATGAAGTGGCACGACAGATATATCGAAACAAATACATTTCGCAAGGGAGACTGGGCATTACTTTTTGACTCCAAATTCAAAGACTTCAAAGCAAAGTTCACAACACACTGGCTAGGCCCATATGAAATTGACGAAATCTTTGACAATGGAGCAGTCAAAATCAAGACAATCGACCAGGACTCCACCTCCTTTATAGTGAATGGACATAGGCTCAAAGTTTATAATAGGCCTATCAGTAAAGAAGCATTTATGAAACAACTAATAGAAGATACAGAACTGGAAGTCATGGCACACCAAGCTCAGCCATCTTCCAGTCTTGTAGTTGAATAAAAAAAACACATAAAAAAATTAAAAAATTAAAAAATTAAAAAAAATAATTAAAAAAAATAAATAAATAAAATAAATAAATAAAATAAAATAAAAAACATAAAAAATAATTTGTTTGCTAGTAAAAACCAGGCAACTGGCACTTAGCAAACACGAATTCATAGGGGAAAACCAAGGCAACTTGGACTCTATGAATTCCTTATTCTTGTTCTACTGTTCTCACATAATTTCAATACAGGCACTCTCCACCAACAACTGACTTGAGGACAAGTCACATCTTAAACAAGGGGGAGACTTGCATCAGATCTTTAGCTGGAAAGCTGAAGTATAGAAGGAACTTGTATTGTCAACAGAGGGACCTGAAATAAGAAATCATTACAGAGGGACCTGAAAGACCTTCCAATGTCAAAACAACGTGTGCATATTCTGTAAGCAGTGCAGAGGGACCTGAAAAAAAAAAATCATTACAGAGGGACCTGACTAACAATTCAAGAACCAGAGCATGAAGAACAAGGAGCAGCAATAAAGTTTACTTTTTGATACATCTACAACATCTGATCAATTGATTTCATCCCACTTGTACAGACATCATCTAGGGGAGTATATGTATAGTCATTTTGTGCTTGAAAATTCAAATTTTTCTTAGAAATTTTTAGTTTTTGTTAAGTCGAAATTAGTACCTGAGGATATTCATTATCATTTCATATCCTATATTCCCTATACATACCCTATAACCCTTATACATCATATTCCATTTCATTTTCATACATATTCCCTATTTTCATTAACCCCTAAGTATTTTTCTTTAAGAGCTTAAAAGACCAAACTGGGACAACTTTTCAACCTGCACATACAACTCAAGCATTAGTAATGGTGATAATTTTAAATATGACCCAAGATGGTCATTTTAAAATTATAAAGATATGCTATATAATCCAAACAAAACTCATGCGCTATATGGAAATCAAAGTAAATATATACCATATCAAATTATATACCATAGTCCAAATGGTGTGCATGCGCCATAGTCATATATATATATATCATAACCCAAAGCGCATATGATATAATGGTATAAAACATATGGTATATGATATAAGTGAAGGCATATGGTATAAACTTAGGAAAGGGCGCATATGATATAAGGAATGGTGGACGGTCGCGCGCAAACTATATGGCACGACTGTGCATATAAGTATTGCGGCGGGGTATTGTCAAATGGTAATTGCATACACACTCATTGCAATACAAACAATGCCTGAATATCATTGCACGCATGAGGAGCACACGACGGTGGCAATAATGTTATGCGCATACCATTCAAAATAAAACGATGATTTGGCCATCCTCATGACACAGTCGGGTGACTGGTCAAACAGGACGGCCATATCAATCACGCACTGTAACACCAATGAACGAGAGGCGCACAGTACACCCATGAAACGGTCATGAACCGACTGAGTTCTTGATTGTTTAAACCTCAGTCCTCATTGCCAAATAGCTCAGAGAGATGGTGTTTGAAGCTGCAAACTAGTGAAAAGAAGGGTGAAGCGAGTTTGGGCGGATTTAAGAAGGAAAATCATCCCGGTTTTAACGATCAGTGATCACCGATTTTTGGGATTCAATCAGGTAATGGGATAATTGTTTAAGCTTGGAAAACAGTGGAAGTATAAGTTGTGAACTATCTGTTATTAATGGTTATGTTACTCTGCTCTTGCCATCAGTCAATTGAACGGTTGAACAGGGATTTGGAGCACCGAATATTCCTCAAGCGCTCGTTGACAACAGGTAATGCCGAAACCACAGCACTAAATCAGTTGATTCACTGCGTAAATCATGGCATAAACTACTAGTGAATCGCGCAGCATTTAAATGTGAATTCATTGCATGGATAACACGTTAGGTTCTGGCATTATATGTGGAGTTTTAACGATGTGCCGTGTTCATAACGAAGTCTATGAACAAAGGAGGCACCGAAATATGATTGTTATGGCGTGTTTGTGCTGCATGGCGGTATTTGTTGATTGAATTGTGCGCGTTGTTGGTTGAATGCGCACTGCGCTTTGTTTTAATTGCACACTTTATTGTGTTGTGCGCTGATTCCATTAACACTTCAACAACATTCAATCCCTAACGTATCATATGCATGAAAATGCCATATGTCTCTGTTATGAACCCTTGCTACCTGCGCGTTTTTGTTTTTGTTTTAACCAAAACAGGGGATTGAAGTTTCTAAGGGCCGAACGAGCCATGCCATGTGCGATTTTTGGTTGCTAAAGGGAGTTCGATTGCCGAGCCATTTAAAACTCAATTTAAATGCGCTGTGTTTTTTTTTATCATTTGTGTTTTGAGGCCGAGAGCCATATGCATGCACTGTAGTCAAAACACTCCTTATTTGTACATACACAGTGAACTTATGGTTTGATTTTGGCAACAGTATAAGGCGATGAGCATACATGGAACATTGTTTGCATATGTATTTTGTTTTCAAGAACAGAGATTAGCATATTGACAGGGGTATACAGGTGTTTGCTTGCTTGAACAGGGAACTAAAACAGTGCTGTTGCAGAGAAAAGAGTAAACAGAGGTTAAGGAAATCAGAGTTAAATTGTTGAGAGGAGGAAGGTAAGCTTCTTTGCTTTAAAAATTTCGTTTTGAAAACAAACAATAGTTATATTTTTATTGTCAAGATGAAATTAGTAACAGCAGAGGCATTCATTCATTGGTTTTCAGAAACAATGTCAGTCAGAGTAGAGCCAAAATTTCAGATAGAGAGCTAGGGGAAGTAAACTATAGAAAAACTTTACCAAGCAGGGATGATAAGCTTTTTACAAAAATTTGATGGCCACTCTGAACGGATAACCAGGGACTTTATAAATAACTTCAATCAAGACCAGACACGGGTAGGAGATGTCATTATTCCTGTAACCTAGGAATATCTTTCCCAAGCTTTAGATCTACCCATGATAGGTGAGAAGTATTACAAAGGCATGCACTTCAAGGAGAAAGCTTGGACTTTCTTTCTTGAGAAAAACCGGAAAGGGACTTTTGATAGAACAAAAGGAATACCCAGGGAATGGTTCAATGAACCATGGGGTGAGTTGGTTTTGGTCATCCAGAAGTTTTTGACTTGTGATAGAGGATATAGCATTGCCCACTTGTATCATGTCAGACTTCTACAGCATATTAAGGGAGAGGATAGGATTAACTTGCCTTACTTCCTATATAGGAACCTCTTGAGAATGATTGAAACAGTAAAACATGAACACAGGCCTAAAGCAGGATAGATTTACCATCAAGGATTGATCAAAATCCTAGTTGAGTATCAGGTGAGGTCACAGGGCATAGTATGGAGAGATTTCATGTCTAAAAATCAGTTCATTGAACAGATTAAGGAAGTACAGGATAAAACAGAGCAGGAAAACAGAGGATTGATGAACTCACCCTTGTATCCCAGAACAAGAGCTAAACAGCAGAATAACATGGCCATGCAGGAAAATGAAACATCTGTTATGTCTATTCCTTGAAGATTTAGGAATAAAAGTCCCATTGACTTAGACAAGAAAGAAGAAACATATTCCCCAAGACAACAAGAAGAAAATGACATTGCACAAGAAGTATTTGAGAGGGATTCTTCATATGATGATGCAGCAACAGCATCACTAATGAAAACAACACAAGATTTTGAAAAAGAAATCAATCTTGGAAGAATCAGGGACTTAACTGACCAATTGGAAATTAGCAAAATCTTGGAGAAACAATTAAAAGAGGAAAACAAGGCAAATAAGAAAGATAATGCTAAATTGGTTAAGGAAAATGAAAAATTAAATGAAGAATTGGGGAGACTGAAACGGAAAAATGATCTACTTTCTAAGCAAGCATTTAAATGGTTAAAGGAAAAGAATATGCGACAGGCAAAGTATGAAAAACAGAAGGTCAAAGCAGCTTTGTTCAGGGAAATACATGACACAGGTTTGGATTGTTTGGTCAGGGCAGCACAACAAGAAGCATCTACAGGTACATCATCTACTACAGAGAGAAGAAGGTCAAAGAGGAATAAGCAAGCATGGGGACATGCTTGATGATAAGCAAGGGAGAGATGTTGGGCCTTAGTTTTGGTCTTATTTTTGCTCAAAGAAACTTACTAATCCATCTATTTCCCATCCATTTTCCCTTCATTTATTCCATTTTGATGTATATTTGATATCCATTCGGGTATTTAATTTTAATTTTTCAATTTCTAAAGTTTTTATGAAAGTTTGGTTTTTAGTGCAAAATTGGCAGATTCAGAAATTCCCGTAATAGCTCTATGGTTGATGTGGTTGCAGGACACTTGGGCACAAATTGAATGCATGGATGGACAGCTTGGGAACTAGGATTAAGCCAGCTATGCTTAGTTCGAACAGAACAAGCTTTATTAGGCCCATTTGGTGCTAGTCAATCATGACTAGTCATTCAGAAATCCCATAGAAATAGGGCAGTTTTGAGATTCTATGGGATTGGTCATATTTCTTGGGATAGGAGTAATGAATTCGACTTATATAGGTGGATGAGAGTAGATGGGTTTGTTTGAGTGAATATAGATCAGTTTGTTTCATGAGACTTCTTATTAAAGCCAAAACTTTGATGGCTTATGTATTGACTTATTATACTTTTATGCTGTGACACCTTTGGATTGAGGAGCTAATTTGAAGACTTGTGTTATTATTATTTTGCTGTTCAATGCTATGGATGTGTAACTGAATTTAAGCTTTTGAGATCACCTCTCAAGTGTGCAAGGCAAGGGTGGAGGGCCCCCATTCCAAGCTAAGTACACTTCCTTGTTAACTAGTTTTATTTCCTTGTAATCTGATTATTGTAGAACTAGTTTTTCAAAGCTTTATTTCAGATTGCTTTATGGTTCATGCATAGTGATTGATTTCATTAGTTCATAGCTTATTCATCACTTTATCGAGTTGGAAAAACAGGTGTTCAAGTTGAGCATCCCTTCTACTAAAATGATGAATTAAAACTAGTTTCCTTTGTTTGTATGCAAGTAGTTTCTTATTGAGATTTTGATATTGAGATGAATTAATTATGATGGAATACCTTATGTGTCTCTTAAGTTAAGAGTTTCTTTCATTAATAATTTATCCATCTTAAGTTCTTGGCTTTAATCTCTGATTCATTAAGTGGTAATTGAGGTGAAAGTGGACTTCTTGAGTCAAGAACCATTTCAATATTCTTCCTCTTTTTAAACTAATTGAATTAGAAGTATAGGATGTATTACTTTCAGCTTTTGAATAACTTATCTTTCAAGGTTTGATTACATCTGATCTTCACATATAGTGAACTTGCCTCAAAGCATAAACAACCCTGATTGATAAGAAATAATTGTGTTAATTTAGGTACATAAATTAGCTCAACAGTTTCTACATGGAGAGAGCTTCGACATTGCACATCACTAGTATGATCAACCAATGGGGTAGTAAATTTCCCAATGATTCACTATGCCTACATTCTTAGCAGTGGGAAACAGAGGAACCCAATAACAAGAAACTCTTGAACATTATTTCCTAGAGTATGAGTCTCAATATTAGAGATTCAAAGATAATCTAAGATTTTAAGAGTTTTTTTCAGATCAAGGACAACATGAGACCCCAACATAACAATAGAAGTGGAAGATTCACACAGAACAATGATCTAAAATGGACCATAGGTAGATTCTTTTTTCCCGCTTTTGATGGATCATCCAAGTACACAGCCAAGTCTTGGGTGGAGAAGCTAGACATCTACTTTCAGCTAAACCAAGTACTGGAGATGGAGGCCATCAAAATAGAAACGTTGCACCTTGAAGGTGAGGCACATGATTTGTGGTTTCATGGTATTTATACATTGGGGAATTCCAATGTTACTGCATATTCAAAGTTCACCCGAAGGTTAGTATAAAGGTTTGATCAAAGAGACCTAGAGGCACCTTTTATTGAGCTAGCCAAGTTCAAGCAGTCATGTAATCCAAAAACCTATATTTATGAGTTTCTAAAAATTTCTGTCATGGTTCCTTATTTATCTATAGCTAGGAGGGTTTATATGTTCATTGATGGGCTAGCAAAGCCTCTACATGGGTTGGCTAAATCTACTAAACCAACTACCCTTCAAGATTCCATTGAGAGGGAAAGAGATTTACAAGATGCTTTGCCAAGGGAAAAGGCTCCATTCCAGCAAAGGCCACCCTTTCAGTCGAAAGGGAAACATGTGAAGGTTCTCCCTTCAAAAGAGAACCAAAAAAAAGTGCCTCTTAGTGATGATGTTTGAAGAGACTTGAGAAGAAGGAAGCTTTGCTTCACATGCCAAGAACCATGAGCACCAGGGCATCGATGTGTAGCAGGGAAAGCACACTATATAGAGGTATTATTTGATAGTGAGGAGGAAGAAGAAGAGGAGCTAGAAGGGGGAAACATTGTTGGGATACCAAGAGAGGATGCACCACCACCAGGAGGTGGGAATGGGGCATTTGATCCAGTTGGAGGGGCCCTTGCATCTTTGCGGGGAGTACCCAAGTATCTGACTTTGAGAGTCCGAGGTACCATTCAGGATCATAAAGTATAAGTATTGATTGACAGTGGGGCTACCCAAAAATTTATTGATGCTCAGTTAGTCCAGAGGAGAGAAATAATCACTGATGATTTTGAGGGATTTTCAGTTTTGGTTCCAAAAGCTAGAACCATGCAGTGCATGAAGTATGTCCCAACATTATCTGTCACCATGGAAACATGCACCTTGACTGATCACTTCTTTATGGTTGATATTCCTGACACTAATGTGATATTGGGTGTGCAATGGTTGATTACTTTAGGGAAGGTCACCACGGATTGGGAGACCTTGCAAATGGAGTTGGTTGATAAGAAGAGTGGTAAGCATAAGGGGATTAGGGACATGCACAATTATCCCCCTCAGATAGCTTCTGCACACAAGATAGAGCCTTATTTGTGTAGTGGGATCAAGGACACAATATTCCACTCAGTTATGCAGTTGACTTTGAATCACGATGTAGTATTATTTGGAGGCATTCCACCCGGAAGGCCCCCAGACCAGGAGTTGGTTAAAAAGTTCTCACAACAAGTTGTGCCACTCATAGATCCGGATGAGGTGAGAACTTTGGGTGAGATTAGCACAATGCAGAGGGTCTTTGGTAGGCTCAAGGAAGAGAGGGACATTCTTCCGATATCATTATTACCAACTCTCACCAAACATCTTGCGCTAAGAGGAGGTGTTTGAGGGATGGATGATGACACCATCACAGTGCAAGGGGGCTACTCCATGGCCTTTGAGAACCAAAAGATACTTCCACATAGGGAGGAATATTCCATATATGGTAGAGGGTTGTTGGCACTCATGCATACATTGGCCAAACTCAGAAAATTTTGGGTGGGTGATAGCTTCCAAGTGAAGGCTAACCTCCGTAAACTTCAACCCCTAATTGAGCAGGAGAAGCTACAAAGGAGGTAGCAGAGGCAAGATAGCAGTATTTTGGCATATGATTTGGGATTAAACATGTTAAATAAGAGGGAAGTAAAATGATATATGCTTTTCCAAAAGGACCAGCAGTGCTGTCATTGTTGGGTATAGATCCTTATTGGAAATCCTAGCTGTTGGTGGAATATTCCAAGGATTACTTCGCATGTGAAGTGCTTGATGGAAATGTGATAGATGGGAGGTATACAATGGTGAGTGGAGTCATATATCATCATAATAGGATATTCTTGTCTAGAGACTCTAATCTCAAGAAGAAGATTCTACATGTAGCACATGAAGCACTCCTTTCTGGTCACACAGATTTCATGGGGGCATATCAAACCATTATGGAGGGATTATCTTGGGAGGGTCTCAAAGAGGATGTGCACCAACATATCAGGAGGTGTATGGTTTTTTTGAAGTTTGAGGAGGAAAACAACCACCTTATAGGGTTGTCACAATCACTTCCATTTCCGATAGGGATGTGGGAAGGCTCATCTATGAACCTCTTCACCAGCTTGCCAAAGGTACATGGTAAGGATTTTTTTTTTGTGCATAATGATCAACTAACCAAGTATTTGTATTCATTTTCCATTAATTTACAGTAAATTTCTCCACAAAAGGGCAATCCTTTCTTTAGACTTCATGGTCTACTTGGAGCCACAATCAGTGATGGGAATGACCACTCCCTAGGAGGCTTTGGGGAAATGATAACTTATTCAGGGTGTTCTTAGTTGACACCAAATGCCCTCTAATACTTCTAGGAATGTGAGAGGGTAGTGGCAGCAAGAAAGTGGTTGGAAAACCACTTATCACATCATGTTTTGAGGCAACAAGGAGCGGAACTACACTAGTTCCCTTTAAGGGACCCTTATCATCCTCCGGTATTTTATTTGGCAGCCAATGTATCTTTGATTTTGATCCCATATGTTGTTGATGTTTTTATCATTATTGTTGGCATGATTAGAGGGATGGCACATGGATTGGAGCTGTTCATTGGGAGTGAGATCTCCGACACTTATTATTCCCCATGCTTCAGTGAGAATATTGGACACTATGTGGTTTCTACCATAGATCTATTACTTCCTTATGATGTGAGCCATTTGGCTAACTTGGACACTTGGGAGGAGCCACTAAGGGGTAGATTGATTGAAGGGCACTTGATTCAGTGGGGGATATTATCATATGTGGATGCCATCAGGGAAGGAGGAGAGTTTTGGCAACATTCATCCTCACAGTTGCTTGAGGAAAAGAAACATTTGGGAGGGGAGGGCTGTAATATTCCAAATTAGCTTTTAGCTAGTTGGAATGTTAAATTTTGCTTTGGTTATTTATATAGATGAATAAGAGGGTAGGGAGACCCATAAAGCTCATAAGTAGGAATAAAACCACTTCTAATGTGGATGAGGATCATCATATCAACTGGATAAAGCACCCTCATGTGTGAATAGAGGCTGAAGCATGTGGATAGATTCAAGTTTGACCAAATCAACAACACTGTTATGGAGGGAGTGGATATTTAATGAGGGAAAACGTAGTGTTAGTGGGAGGAAGTCTCCATGACAGTAGTGACTTTAATGTGTGGGGCCCAAGGTGAGGAAGCTCACAAAGCATATAAGGAATGGGATGGAAACCATAGAGGGCATTCTGATTATTGTTTATGTCTTGGTATTTTATGACTTCTTGCACACTTTAGTTGTTTAGCACAAGGGTGTTCCTGAGCGGGAATCCCACCCTCATCCCCGGGGGACTTTGAGTGCCCACTCAGGAGAGGTCATTGAGCTGCATTTCCACCATCCAACATCAGGCCAAGCTTCAATCATTATCCACAACATAGTCTCCTCTATAGTTGTGTTGTTTTGCAGGGCAGAGGCAGTGGAGGATTGATAGGTTCAATTTCTAAGCTTGTTTTCCAGTGGAGGGAGAAACTAGGAGGTTAGCAAGGAGGATCCTTGAGCATCATTTTGTATTTTTACATTAGGCCAAGCTACTGCCACCACCTACAACATAGTTTCCCTCATAGACTGCGTTATTTTATTAAGCAGTTGTAGTGGAGGGCTTAGTGCCCCATTTGGTGAGTCAGATTTCCAGTGAGGGGAGCAACCCTTCATATGGAAGATCTATTAGAGGAGTTCCATCCATTTCTACATAATATCATCCACCTTATATCAGTTATCTAGTTGCAGAGGTTATTCAACCCTAGGGCTACATTTCATCATTTTTGTATTTTGTGTATTTCTGGAAACCCTTTCTAGGTTGTCTTGGAAATGTACTTGGGAGCCTAGATCTCTATTCCCGACACCTTTTGAGCCATACATCAGGAGATCTATTTGATTTTATTTTCTAGTAGTATTTATACTCACTGGGACTACGCTCTATTAGTTCTCTGACATTTTGTATAGTAGCAACATTTCATGATTGAGTGTGTTTGTTCATTGGAGGCTTGTTTTCCTTGCTTGAGTGATTTTTTCCTCAAGATATTGTACTTATTTGCTGCTGATATTCATAATAAAATGGCTCTTTCATTGTCTCATGTTTGATGTGTTGATATTCATTGCTATTTCCAATTTTATGTTCCATATTGCTTCTTTTCCTATTTTGGAATATTACAAGTACATATCTTGTGAAGGAAGGTTGAGTGTTTTATATGCCTATCAATTTAGGAAAATCTATAAGTTAAGGTTCCAAACAAAATTTCCCATTCCAAGAAGTCTCAGTGTTCCATATTTCCTCCATTCCATGATTGAAATGATCCAAAGAGTGAGGGAAGGGAAGCACCAATACATTTCCCATCATGGCCTCATAAGGCTCGTTATTATTAATATCTTAATCCACCTTAGGAGACCTATTTTGTGGACATGGATAGGGATGCCTTCATTGAGACATAAGCCTAAAACCTTACACAACATGAAGATACCACACAATCTCGTGTTTGAGGTAAGCAATAAGAAGAAGGAGGGGTTGAAGAACAAGAGGAAGAGGCCAAAGAGAAGGAAGAAGAGGTTGAAGGAGAAGATGGAGAAGAGGGGAAATAAGGAAAAGGGGAACAAAAAGTATCAAAAGAGACCATTGGAGAGCCCTCTAGACCTCAGAATAAGGGAAAAAAAAGGCAAAAAATAAGCCTTTCAGGGGGGAATATAGAACAAGAGGTAGCTGCTACTTTTGTAGCCCTTAGCACACCTGCCAAACTCAAGAGAAGGAAGCTCAGAAAGGGTCCATTATACTTTAAAAGAAGAAAAAACACAATAATAAAAAAGGGAAGACTCAACCTTCTTCAACAATCCCAATCACATTTGATGAATTAGTTATCCATCGAGAAGAAGAATTGGGATGAGGAAAAAGGAAAATTGAGGAGGCCACTGTAACTTGCCTCCTCCCACGTTTAACCACTTTCACCAATTTTCCCAACGTAAACATGAGGTGAGTGTCACTATGATATGACTCAACCTACTATATGACCTTAAGGAAATGGAATAAAAAATTAAGACTTTACTGTCATCCCTCAGGTGCTACATGACCTCCAAGGGTTACCCAACCCCTTTAGGTGTACAACCCTTGATTTAACTCTCTTTTTCACTAAACTAGAGCCTCAATTGCATGCACAAGCCTACATCCATGTAAGTGTAACCCTCCAGTTTCTCCCATAGTCTTGCTTCCCAATGACTGTGGAATTTTCAAGTTAGTTCTATGCTAGCGACCCAAAATTTTAAGCCAATTTTTTAGGGCTAGGACTCAAGCCCCTACCAAGAACTCAATGAGACTTCCAAAAATGATGAAAAACATAGAAAAAAAACTTCAAAAGCGAAAATTGAACAAGGTCTTGACTTGAACCTTCCCAAATAGGACTGACATTCCGTCAAACACATGATGAACATGCAACCTACAGGTCATGAATGCATATCTAAACATAGGAATCTGAAACTTATATAAGTTTTAACAAGAAGGAATATTGCCCTTTCAAAATAGCTATCATAACACAATTAGGTTATGCATTAATTATTAAATAATTTACTAATCAAAGCATGATGAGAGCCATGACTAAGATCTTCCATAAAACCATGGTTATAACCATCATACAACCAGATAGATAAAAATGATAAAACAACCATTAAAGCCACATAATAACAAGTATAATTACTCATCAATGAAAAAAGAAACTTATCTCTTATTTACCATATGAAAAATCCAACCAAGTCAGGGATTTCCACATACTACCCGACCATAGATTGAGTCGAACCAAGTATTTCTTTCAGCCAATCACCCCGGTGGCATATTACAAGTATGAATGCATGATATCATGGGATAAACCAATCCATAAACATTAAGGGAATTCATAGGTTAAACCACCTCCACCCTCACACTACCGTGATCTCACCTAAACTGGTCTCGAGATCCCAAAAATAAACCGAGCTTGGATGCCTCAAGATTCCTTCACCATCCCTTGAGGAATTTTCATGTCTCCACCACCTATTGAGGGATTCCCAATGTAAACCACCTCCACCCCCAACCCTTGGGATTTTCCTGAGACCACCTCATCCAGATCCAAAAACCTTCCCACAATCCAAATCTCAATGAGTAATGAATCCCACCACACCATGGCTATCCAAAAATGGAAAGGCAAGGCTGAAACCACTGCCAAACCAGGAAATCCCATGCCAATGACAACAAATGAACCAAATACACATGCATATAAAATTTATGCCAAAACCAGCTAGGAAATCATACATGCTATTAGTGTCTAATAGTCATAGTGATCAAAATTTACTATTTTCATTGTAGTTAGAGTCTTATGGTCAAATTGTTATATTTTCAAATAAAATTTGATATCTCTCTTGGTTGTCAAATGGTCTTAAGTCATTGTCTAGGTATAATTATACTCTCATATCATGGTCATAAAGGTCAATTTATAATCAGTTTCATGAGTCATTGAGTCACCAAAGGTCATTTTTCCTTCATTAAGTGTCAAAAGAGTCATGGTGTCATAAGGTTTATCATGAAAATGTCATGAGTGTCATCATATTTCCATTTAGAGTCATGTCATGATCATCCAAAACTAGTAATATGTCATGAGATTTATCACTTAGGGAATAAAGTGTTTTAAAGAGAATCATAGGTATATCTATGTCACATTGAAGATGTAAATTTCATATTGAAGAAATGATGCCGCATTACTAATCTCATCATCAAGTCATTTGGTCAAAAGTACATGATGCTTCTCAACTATCAAGCCAAAATCAAGTTTTTAAGTTATAAAGGAGAACTAAAGTATTTTAAAACTTCATTACATCCTTTCAAAAGCTTCAATAGCTCCTCTCTATCACAGTGATACTTTCCATATCCACCAAAACTGCGAATTTCACCATCACTGCCATATTTCATCTATATGCTACATTTCTGGAGGGTCTTGCTACACTTTTAAGTTGTAGGAAAAAAGGAAGAAGGAAGGGTTTAGGTATCATCTCAGTTCTTCAAAGGTTCTTTTAACAAGTAAGTCCAATCTTGCAAACCCTATATGCAGTCTTTTTCTTCAGAAAATTGATCAAACTCAATCCCAAGGGTTTTGCTACATTTTATTGCTGTGTTTTCTCTTGAAATGGTGTTTTTCTTCATTTGGGAGGAAAACTCCTTGTTTTTGGGTTCATACATCCTTAATTATCCTAATTAAACATTCCCCACACTTCCCCTCACTAAAATTCCTTCATTTCATCATTTCCCTTATCAAACCCAACTTGTTGCTGCGCTTCTGGCACAAGTCTGTATCCCCCCCCTTATTCCTCACTCATTTTGGGAAATTTCACTTTCATCATGTTCCTAACACCCATCCCTACCTCCCATAATTTTTTCAATTTTTCTCCTATCCCCCATCCCTTCCATTCCCTTCCCTCAAGTTGTTGTGCTTCTAGCCTTGTTTTTTAGGTTAAAGTACCTCGACCTCTCTTGTTTGAAACTAGGGTTTTCTATAAAAAGTGAAGAAAAAAAATGGTGAATATTAGATAAATAAGGAGGTATAAGGGAGGAGAGATATCAAGATATGAGCCAACTCATATGCATCAAAATTCATTAGAAAATCATTTGAGCATGCATGCTGCCTAGGGTTTTGTATAAAGGTGCAAGAGGTAGTCTATAATCATGATTTAACAAGCCTAGTTTCCATTAAATTCTAGAAATATCAGGCCATAATAGCAGGGGTGAACTTTCCAGTGTCAGAAAAGGGCCATAAAGAGTGTTTTTTTTAGGTCTCACTGCCCTACTTTTTTACCTTTTGTTGCACACATGGAAAATTTTACTTCAAAATCAGTTTCTAAAGTGATGGAGATGAATTTTACAAAAGTCAAAGAGGTTTTTGCCAATAATAGAAGAAATAACAAAAAATACTTTAGTTGATGCACATGTATTATGATTTGGGAGATATTCAACAAAGATTGAAGTGTATTTTTCAGAAAATAAATTTATCTAATGTAAAGCCATTCTTTTGTTGCATGAATTCCTAGAATATGGGAATGAATTTCAAAAACCTGAGAGAGGGGTTTCTTCAAACAACGTTATCGACAAAAACCTCTCCCAATTTTGTAAAAAGTGTTTTTGTTAAAGATATATCACTCCATTTGTGACCCCTATTTTTATAAAAAATGCAAAAATTTGACCTTATAGAAATGCAACAACTAGTTGTTGTACTTTTTCTCAAAGGGTCCAAATCAAAAAATTCAAGCATGTTTCGATAGATGATGAATTAAGGACATCATAAATAAATTTAGGATTCTTGTAACGTCATAATTTTTAAGGAAATGATCAAAAAATTCCTTTTTTACACCTTTCTGCCACCTTTTGAGAAATTCATTGCATTTTTGGACACTTGTTTCTAAAATAAGTTTTGAGGGGGCTAAAATGATGATTTTGGACGACTCAAGGGTCCCAAGGTATAGTAGACATCCTAATATTTCGTCCCCAGCCTTAAGAAAAATTCATAACCTCTTATAAGTCATCAAAAAATCAATCCAAAGTTGATGCATTTCTGCTAGAGGAAATTTTTCGTGTTTCTGAGAAAGTTTGCTGCACTTTTTTGTTTGGATAATTTTCACTGCACGTAGAGCTCAAAGGTAAAACTTGGTTGATGTAATAGTTGAATCATGAGTTTTCAGATGATTAATAGGATTATTAATGATTATTATTGTAAATAATATTGTAATTAATGCCTTGAGAGATAAGCTCAATTAGTTAGCTAAAAAAGGGGAAAGTTGTTTCTAACTTCCCTAGGATTAGGCAACGAGTCATTAGGTTCATTAATTAGTTGCTATGGATTAGGATTCGACCCCTTAGAGGTGGAATCTTACTTTTCCTCTATATGTACTCAGAAACAAGTCAAAGAGAGGGTGGGATATTTGAAGTTCACACCCTTTTGGACCTGGTGTACTTGACTCTTTGCAGAAATAATATACAGGCAATTGTAGCTATTTTTATGGGATTATTGTGATGTGGTTAGTGATAGTGTTTTTATCCATTTTTCTTATGCATTTGATGATCAAGTTGTTCTAGCATCCATCTATGTTCTTCTTGTGTTAATCTCATAAGTTTTAAAACAATATACATTTCCTCATATGCTTTGTTTTATCTAAGATTTTCATACAAGTGTTTTTATCGTCTAAGTAAATGAATTCATACATGTATGCTCATTTTACTCCTACCTGGTTTATTCCTCACCACACTACAATGAAAAATTCATATTGTGTCACTAGTTACATTTATCTTTCCTCATTCTATGACTGCAGTCGATCCTTTGGGACACTTGGCATAGTTCCTAATTTGGTGCTTCTTATCCAACAAAACCTAAATCAAAACCCTACTGAGCTAATAACTAGCCTAAAACCATAATACTCTCTAGTCACTTCCATTGGCTGCGAGGTTGATTTTGAGAGACCCCTCTCTGATTTTCTTGGGCTAGATACCAAGTCAAAAGTTGATTTGTGGTTACCTCTTTGGTTTCCATTTTTAGCCTTGGGAAAACTAAGGAGTCCTAACACATGCAACATGTTACCTGGAATTATTCTCGCTAAATCTACTTGATCCAACCTTTCCTTACTTGATACTTTATTTCCTTATCCTTCCCTTACTTCCCTTTTCTTTTATTTCCTTTCCTTTTCTTGCTTTCTTTCTTTCTCCTTTTGGTGCTCTTCTCCTCTCTAAAACCAATTCTGAAACTTGAACTGACAAATGATAACTAGCCAAAATATGTGAACTGATCCTATGAATCCTTTTTATTATTAATGCCCCTAATTTCTTCATTATCCTTAATTTACTTTCAATTTCCTCCTCACATGCAACCCGTGACCTTTCACCTCCCATTTCTCATATTTTCCTTTATTTTCCTAAATAAATGTCAATTAATATCTCGTTTCTTTTTCAAATAATTTTCCAATGCCTTTGCCAATTTCCCTTAGCCATAATAAACCAAATGAACACCCACTAGGATGTTTTTCCCATCATTCAACTTGGAATACATGTCCCGTGATCTTGGTCTTATGTTTTCCTTTATTAACTTTATTACATGAAATTTTAACCCAGGGTTGTTATAGATCCCTCCCCCTTAGGGGAACACTGTCCTCGATGTCCTATGACACTTGCAACTAGAAAAAATGTTGAAAGAAAAAGAAAATGCTTATGGAGCTTTATAAATTAGCTCCTTGTAGTATTTACAATTAAAAACCTACTCAAAATCATAACCATCATGACAATCATGACAACATAACAACCATACCACTTATTGGAGCTTTATAACACAAATCATTGCGGTATTTACAACAAAAACCATACATAAACATGTAGGTATACCAAAAACTCATTTTCCTCCACTGAAAAACAATGAATGATACATATCCCGCATTTAATCGACCATCTCCCATGTAGCTTCATCAAGCCCAAAAAGTTTCCACTACACTTTAACTTGCTCAATTTCTAGGTTCCGAAGCATGTTGTTTCCACTACAATATGCATTGAGGTTCTGACTGGAATTTTCCTTCTGGTTCCACCTAAAATACGAACCAATCAATCACATGATCAACATCGTTTAAATATATTTTAAGTAATGAAACATGAAAAAAATCATGGGCTTTCACTGTTAGAGGAAGTGCAAGTCTGTAGGCCACTGGTCCAATCCTATCAAGGATCTCAAAAGACCCGCAATACCATGGTGCTAACTTGGCACATGATCCAATCCTCAAGTATCTCTTCTTGGGCTTGATGCACAAATACACGTGCTCCCTAACCTGAAACTCCTTAAATTCCCCGTGCTGGTCTACATAAATCTTCTTCCTGTCCTGTGATTCCATTAGATTATTCTTTATAACCTTCATTTCTGGTTCCATTTTTGCCAACACATCTGGCCCAATAAGTACCCTTTTCACTGGATCACTCCAACTGATGGGAGTATTACAACTCTGCCCATATAATGCCTCAAACAGACTCATCCTCAGTGACTCATGGAATCCATTGTTGTAAGAAAACTCAACCAATGGAAGGTACTCCTCCCATATCCTATGCTAGTGCATGACATACATCCTCAACATATCCTCCAGAATCCTGTTAACCCTCTCTATTTGTCCATCTGTCTACGGGTGATAAGCTTTAATGAGGGAAAAATCTATCCCTAAACCTATAAACAAATAATTGCAAAACTTGAAAGTGAACATAGCATCCTTGTCCCACATAATATTCTTCGTAACACCATGTAATCTCATGACATCCCTGATGAATACTTGCGCCACCTCACAAGATAAATAAGTAGTCATCACTAGAATGAAGTGAGATATATTTCCCAATCTATCGACGACAACCATGATAGAATCATGCTTCCTTGATGTCATCGGAAGGCTTGTAATGAAATCCATGGAAATGACGTCCCGTTTCCATTCTACAATCAGAATAGGTTGAAGCAACCAACCTCGATGCTTACACTGTGCTTTTACCTGCTAAAAGTCCAAACATATAGCGATAAAATTTTCCACTTCCTTCCTCTGATTTGTTGGAATCATGATTTTTTTTAGACCAAAACCCGCAGGTGTTAGTCTCTGCTACAATCGCTAGAGTTAGGATCCACGAGAGGCAGTTAGTCCATGTCGCGAAACACAGGGGAGCGTTGAACCCTATGTCCAACAATCTCCCCCCCAACATGGGTCAGGTGAGTTTCAAACTTGATACCTATCACTCTAATACCAATTTTTGGAATCATGATTTCCGTTAGACCAAAACCTGTAGGCATTAGTCCCCAGTACAATCACCAGAGTTAGGATCCACGAGAGGCAGTTAGTCCCTATCGTGAAACACAAGGGGAGTGTTTAACCCAATGTCCAACATGATTCACCCAATAGTAGAATTTTTTCACCGCTACAACTTTTCTAATATCCTGGGTGACTTGAATATGGATTAACATGAAAATCTCTCAAGAGAAGCTTCTTGAGTGCATTTTCACCCGACACATAGATCCTATCCTTGAATCTCACCAAATCATCTTCCGTGAGATGATAGTCCACATCCTGTTCACCTGTACCCTACTGTAACCTGTGCCTAAGCTTCATGTACCTATCATCCTGATGTCTTGCCTGTAAGATCTAATCTTGTAAATATATCCCATATGAACTCATATCTGCAATATGGTTTAACTACACTCTCATGTTGAGAGAATATGAAACTCTATTCTCCTTTCCCTTAATGTATCTGATCTTGAAGTCAAATTCATTGATCATGGCCAACCATTTAGCCTACCTAGAATTCAGATTGGGTTGTTCAAATAAATATCTCAACCCACTATGATCGCTCATTAGTATAAACATCCTGTCAATAAGATAATGCCTCCACATCTTCAAGGCATGAATAATAACTACCAACTTAAGATCACGAGTGACATAGTTCTTCTTGTGCTCATTTAGTTTCCTGGATTCATAACACACCACCTATCCCTCCTGCATTATAACTCCACCAAGTCCTCTTTTGCAAGCATCGATACACACCACAAACTCTTTGTTTGGATCTGTAATCTTAAGGATTGGAGTGTTTGTCAATAACTTCACAAAACTGATTTCACATTCCTCTATCTATTCAAATTTCTTACCTTTTCTTTGCAGTGATGTAATAGGATATGCAATGTATGAGAAATTCCTAATGAACCTCCTATAGTAACCTACTAACCTCATGAATTATCTGGATTCATCCACATATCTAAGAGCTTTCCATTCCATGATATCTCTTATCTTTTCCAGATCCACTGCTATGCCTTCCTCGGAAACAACATGTCCAAAGCAATGTACCTCTGTCTGAAAGAAGCTACATTTAATAAGATTGGAATACAATTGATGCTCTTTTAGCATTTCGACACTACTGCTAAGTGTTCGGCATGTTCTTCCTCATTCTTAGAATATATCAATATATCATTAGTGAATACAATAACAAACTTATCAAAATAAGGACACAACACACTATTCATCAAGCACATAAAAGTGGCTATAGAATTAGTAAAACCAAAAGGAACCACAATAAACTCATAATTCCCATACCTGGTCTAGAAAGTAGTCTTGTAGATGTCCTCTTCTTTGATGCATACATGATGGTATATTGATATCAAGTCAATATTTGAGAACACCGTTGTTCCCTTCAATTGGTCAAACAAGCCATCAATCCTTCGTAATGGGTACATGTTCTTGATTGTCACCTTGTTAAAATTCCTATAATAAATGCACAAATTTAGAGTACCATCCTTATTCTTCACGAACAATAATAATGCACCCCAAGGAAATATGCTTAAGCCTAATATATATTTTGTCAAGCATTTCCTTCAACTACAAATTCAAATCTAATAACTCTAGTGTGCTCATCCTGTAAGGTGCCTCTGATGTTGTTTTTTCTCTTGGTACCAACTCAATAGAGAAGTCCACTTCCCTGTGTGGAGGTAACTCTGGAATCTCTGCTGGAAACACATCCTGAAACTGCTGCAATATAGGGTACCTCTTGAAGATTTCTGCATCCTCAACATCCTTACCCTTGTCACTAGAAATATGAACTGCAAACATTACACACCCTTTCCTGCAACTGCACTTATCGTGCACAGTTGTGACCATCCTCACTGATGTAGGCTTCTTCTTTCCCTGCAAGACTCTTTTTTCCCCATTACCATCCAGGCACTCAATAGCCTTCTCATTATAATCCACCTTAGTCCTATGAAGATACAACCAATCCATACCCAAAAGCATACTATATGATCCGAATGGTAGTACATGCTGATGTGTTGTTGTAGGCATATCATTCAACTCAAATACATAAGCTCTTACCCAATGATGAACTCTCTTCTTAGTACCTGTAGCAAAATGCACCAACCAAGACTCTACATGCACTTCTTTTCTCAAGCCACACTTATCCACTAGATCAGGATTAACATAACTATAATTAGATCCAAGATCAATCAAAATAGAAATGACTTGACCAAAGAGCTTACCTTCCATCTCAATAATTGATGTCTGATGATCTGCCTGCTTATTTTCCACAACTGCATAAATTCAAGGAATGCTATGGCCCACATCCCTAACTTTCTACGCCTCCTGAGAACGGTAGATCTGAGGCTTGCCACCCTAGTACAATGGAAAATCATTCTTGTGATGATATTTTCCACATATCCAACACTGCAATGGTCCCCTACCACTACCTCTATTCTGTTGCTCTCTAGGTTGCGACCCATGCCCCTTCTCAACTACATTAAACTTCCTGTAGGAAGAAACATTTTATTTTTGACCTCATCTTGATGTCTTCCCCACTTCGATGGAATTTCCCTATAACTTTCTCATTTCCCTTCAAATCACACTTAGGCTTAGCCTTGCGCTTTGACTACTCATAACAATGCTTCAACTTCTGGATGGCTTCTTCCAAC
The DNA here is from genome assembly GCA_034641835.2 of Pinus albicaulis. Classification (NCBI taxonomy): domain Eukaryota; kingdom Viridiplantae; phylum Streptophyta; class Pinopsida; order Pinales; family Pinaceae; genus Pinus; species Pinus albicaulis. The sequence continues at coordinate 1,040,883,681 of CM076577.1, read as the reverse complement.
AACCTAGGCTCATCAAACTCAATTCGGTCTCTATATGTTGCTAGAAACCCACTAATGAATCTTTGAATATTAGCCTTCTCATCCGTGAGGTAAGACACATACCTCAACAACTCTAAGATCCTAATGGTATACTCGTAATCTATCACATAACCCATTTGTAACTCATAAAAATCCTTATCTCTATCATCGTAATATCTCTCGGATAAGTACTTCTTCTTGAAGAGTCTCTAAAAATCATCCCAATCCAACTCTTCTTCTCAAATTCCCTAGGCATTCTTCATATATTCCCACCAAATATATGATTTCCCTTTAATACTGAAGGTGGCTATCTTGGCTTTCATGTTTTCTGAATAGCTATGCAATTTGAAAAGTTTCTTCATCCCAAGCAACCATGCCTCTACATATTCTAAGTTATTCATCTCTCCATCGAATGTTGGAGGCTTGAATTTCTTGAACTCCTCAAGAAAGTACTCACTCCTCTTGTAAGGACAATGATGGTAATGATGATGATGATGTCTCCTAGATGAAGAACTAGAGTGATTACCATACATACTAGTCCTCCTATTAGGTGTATCTAATGATTTTCTACCTCTGATTGTGTCCCCTTTATCCAACCTGTATCCGGACTGAGACCTGCTACCATAAGCTACATTAGTATTCTCTTCTTGCTCTTGAATAATCGTCAACTATCCTTGTCTCTCAAATTCCAACAAGAACTGGAGAATCACTACATTGACTTATACTTTCTTTTCCTGAGCCGTTGCAAGTGTTTCCTGAGCCTCAACCAACCTGTCATTGTCTACTTTGCAAATTCTGATCTTTGACCTAAAACTCCTCAATGTATATGCTATACCAGGAGAATACTCACTTCCTTGTTGCTAAACTGATATATAGGGAGAGTGATGAGAAATTTAGTCTACCATTTTTCTCATCATATTTGATTCTCTTCTTCTTGTAAGCATGCCATGTCGGATAAACCAAATAGATACCAAAATCAAAACCATACCTAGTTAAAATTAAGGGGAGGCTTATCTCATATACAAAATAAATACACATTAGCAAGATGCATATATAATCATAATCATATCAATATAACAACATCATGCATGACCATACCAACTATATACCATGACCCCATGCATGACAACCATAACATTGACAACAAAAGATTTTACCCAAAGAGATCGCATCCCACTCTGATACCACCTTGTAACCCACCTCCTCCCACATTTATCCACTTTAACCAGTTTTCCTGAGGTAAACATGAGCTGAGGGTCACTATGATAAGACTCAACCTCCTATATGAAATTAAGTAAATGGAGTCAAAAAATTAAGACTTTACTGACCTCCCTTAGGTGTTACAGGACCTCCAGGGGCTACCCAACCACTTCAGGTGTCCAACCCTTGAGTTAAATCTCATTTTCACTAACCTAAACCCTTAGTTGCATGCACAAGCCTACACACATATGACTGTAACCCTCCAATTTCTCCCATAGGCCTGCTTCCCAACAACTATGGACTTTTCCAGTCAATTCCATGCCAACGACCCCAAATTCTAAGCCAATTTTTCAAGGCTAGGACTCAGGCCCCTGCCTAGAACTCAATGATACTTCTATAAATGATGAATAACAAAGACACAAAGCTTCCAAACAAAAATTTAAACAAGGAATTGACCTAACCCTTCCCAACTAGGACTGGAATTCCATCAAACACATGATGAACATGCAACCTACAGGTCATGAATGCATATCTGAACATAAGAATCTAAAAATTATCTGAGTTTTAACAAGAAGGAATAATGCACTCTCACAATAGATTTAATAACACCAATTAGGTTACGCATTCATTATTCATTCATTTACTAATCAAAACATGATGAGATTCATGAATAAGATCTATCAAAAAACCATGCTTATAACCAACATATAACTAGATATATAGCAACGATAGAACAACCATTAAAGCCACATAATAAAAAGCATAATTACTCATAAATTACAAGATAAAATTATCTCTTATTAACCATATGCAAAATCCAACCAAGCCAGGGACTTCAATGTACCACCTAACCATAGATTGAGTTGAATAAAATATTTATTTCAGCCAGTCACCCACGTGCCATATTCCAAGCATGAATGTGGTATCTCATGGGATAAACCAATCCATAAAAAACCAAGGGAATCTAGAGGTTAAACCACATACACCCTCATACTACCGTGATCTCACCTAAATCGGTCCCGAGATCAGAAAACCAAACTGATCTTTGATGCCTTATAATTCCTTCACCATCCCTTGAGGAATTTTCCTATCTCCACCCACCTGTTGAGTGCTTCCTGGAGAAAACCATATCAACCCCCAACCCTTGGGATTTTCCTGAGACCACATCATCCAGATCCAAAAACGTTATGGAAATATAAAGCTCAACCAAGATTGAATCCGATCACACCATGGTTATTAGGAAATGGAAAGGCAAGGCTGAAACCAGTGTCAAACTTGGAAAAACCCATGCCAATGACCAAAAATGAGCCAAATACACACATGAATATACTATGCATGCCAAAACCAACTAGGAAACCATACATGCAACCTGTTACCTATAAGTATTCCCAATGAATCCGCTTGATCTAACCTTTCCTTACTTGATCCTTGCTTTCCTTGTCCCTCCCTTGCTTTGCTTTATTTTTCTTTCCTTTCCTTTGATTGCTTGATTTCTTTCTCCTCTAGGTTCTCTTATCCTCTCTAAAACCAATTATTAAACTTGAACTAACAAAACCTAACCAGCCAAAAGCTGTGAACTGATCCTATGAATATTTTTTATTATTTATTCCCCTAATTTCTTCATTTCCCTTAATTTTCCTTCAATTTTATTCTCACATGTAACCTGTGACCTTTCACCTCCCTTTTCTCCTATTTTCCTTAATTTTCATAAATAAAATTCAATTAATGTATCTTTTCCTTTTGCAATTATTTTCCAATGCCTTTTCCAATTTACCTTAGACATAATAAACCAAATAAACAACCACTAGGATGTTTTTCCCGACATTCAACTTGGAATACATGTCCTTTGTCTTATAATTTCCTTTATTAAATTTATTACATGAAATTTTAACCTGGGGGTGTTACACTCACCTCCCCCAAATCCAAGGGAAATAAAAATTTGACAACCATGAGAAGGCCAACCATTAGGGTAGTCACTTCCAAGCAACTCAAGGCAAAAACTGCCTTGCTATAGGAAAGAACAAAACTACTACAAGAAAGAAAAAAGTTGTTATAGGATGAAGGAAAAGTGCTACAAGAAGTGAAAAAAACACATCAAGAGGAGGGATAAGGTCCACAAGGACTACAAGAGCCTACTCCATAGCCTGATCCTGGGTCTTATTACAAATTTGTTGAAGGGTGAATAATTATACCTACAAAGTTTGCAATTCCCTTCCTGTTTGAGTTATAAAAAGAGAGAGGAATAGATCACCGGTGGATGAAATTAAAAAATCCAAGAAAGTAGAGGACGTGGGCCTCATGGAGGAACATATGAAACAAATGGGTAAGGAATTGGTTGAATTGAGTCTAAAGGAAACAATCATTAAGGACTAGTTGCAGTTAGAGAACAAGAGGCAAAGAGATCAACTAAAGGGAAAGGAGGCACAACTCGACACCATGGAAAGCTTGTCCATGGAGGCCATCTAATGTAGGAAACCATCCAAATCATATGCCATTTTCCTCAAATAACAATGGATGCAATTCCAAATAAAAACATTAGCACAATATGGCTCTCTAACATTTCAGGATTATAGGAGGTTCATTGACTTTTACCAACAGGTGAGCATTGAGGATAGACCCAAATTGGTTGAATTATATATGCACAAAATGGTACCCACATGTTGTAACATTAATTGGTTTTGATAAGTTAGCATGCTAGTTAAAAAAATAAAAATAAAAATTCTAGGTTAGGATATTCATGAAAAAGAAAAAATTAAAAAATGTTAGGAAAAATTATATTTTTATGCATCCATGCTAGAATAAAATGTTAGATTTAGTTTCCCTAAATAAAGAAGGAAAAAACAAAAAATTTCAGGAAAGAAATAAAATGAAAAATGTGAATACTTTAGTGTTTAAAAAATATAATCATGGCTTCCTATTTAAATGCGCTGAATGCCAAAAAAATTAAGAAATAATTAATGATGATTAAACTTCTTTAAAAGGGGTTTATATTTTCATTAATTAATTAGATAATATAGTGCTCATGATATTTTTATCCTAAAGTCACTACACGAAAAATCACAAGGAATAACACAGAAACAAGTTTTGACGGAGGATCTTATACCCGCTCCAGATCTACGGCAAAGGATCACTTTGCGACCCCCCTCCCCCCCCCGATCGTTTCTTGTTAACGTGAGGGGGGGGGGATATGAAGTGTGGTTTTAATGGCCACCACATTTTGCAACGTGGTAGAACCACAACACTTCACACCCCCTCTGCCAAAAACCGCAAAACGGGAGGTACACCCCCCCAAAATCCACTGACGGTTTTGTCTCCCATAACCGTTTCCTCCCATGTCTCGAGCCATCCGACACTCCCTCGACGCCATAAACATTGGTCATCCATCCAATATCATCCCGCCCCATCACCTAACTATTATCATCTAATTCTCCACTCCCTAACCATTGTACTCCATTCACACGATCGTCCCATAGTTGTTTGATGCACTGTTGGTCATTAAACCCGCTCTTGAGCCGTTTAATGCACCGTTATTCATTAAACCCCCTTCTGAGCCGTTAAATTACTATGGTCATATTCCACAATGTTAAACCTATATCGCAACCTATAAAATAATCTTCTTAGTCCCTATCATCACTTTACCTTCTCATCTAATTGTCATTGTCTCTGCATTCGATTTCAAAACACCAGTATTCTGCGACCATTGTCCCCACTTTTGTAATCACTGTAACCCTTCCTATAATCACCCGATCCTAAAATTACTTCTCCCAGTTTATATCCATATTAACATGGATCCCAAATACAAGACTAAAAAGAGGGTGACCCCTAACGGTAAAGCGAAGAAAAAGGTGGTTGAAGAAGTGCAGGTAGCTGACCCAGTTGCAGAAGAAATTCCCCCTTACACACCATAGCTCAACCTCAATCTCATACCCCTAATATATGCTTTCTTCAAAGTCTCATATATATATCTATAGCTAAAAAAAACACATAGATAACCAGGATCCTATCAGGTTCTGGGAATCTATGCTGCCCCTATTTTCCTTTTCACAGACCCATTCTTTCCCTGATCTAATTTTATGGTGCCAAAAATAATATGATCCCATAAAAATATTAGTGGTGGCTCATAATGGAAACATTTTGATCATCATATCCCTAGAGACCATAAACCAAATTCTCCTCATTCCTTCATCTCATTCCCTATCCCATTTTTCACCTGTTGCTCTCATGGATATTTACCACAAGCTAACCTTCCCTCAGAGAGCCCAGATATTTGAGATATTCCTGCCTGAGGATGCATAATTACTGAAGAAAAATCCACCATACTCATCCTCAATCTTTCCGGAAGCCTATAAACACTTCATCTCACTTCTTTCATACTTGTTAGGATACCCAAATGACCAAACAGTTGATGAGCCCATCATGGGGTTCATATCCATCTTTAGTAAATACAAATCAACATTGTTCATGTATAATTAAAACCAATTCTTGGCTGGAAATATACATGATAAATCCATGAATTTTACAACATAGGGTATGTTTAATTACACACATGTAATTATTCACATGTTTCTTTTTCAACAGGCAGAGATGATACCTATCCACTTCAGTAAGCAGGATGCACAAGGAGTGAATCAATCAGTGAATCAATGGATAGAGTTAGTCAGGGCTACATCAACAACAAATACTTTTACAGAGTTCATAGACTCCTTCATATGCCCAATGAGGCAGCTACTTACTAGTAAAACAGAACCCAGAATTTGGGAATAAATCAAAAGGATCCTGCACCTGAGTGAACTAGCCAAAACTGGTGATTGGTATTTATACCAAAACTACACAGAAATCAGAGTATGTGGCTATGAAATCCCACCATATAAACTTCCAAGATATGTTTGTATGAGATTCTTTTCCTTAGAATATATCAGAAAAATGATAAACATGGATGCTCTCCATTTTGTCTCAGGAAAGAGGAAAGCTCAGTTTAAGCTCAAGGCAAGCATTGGATCCTTCATCTACAATACTAGATCATCTAGTACTGAAGCAGATGAAATGTTAAAAAAAATGGGCTTCCAACCAAGTTTCACTTGGTCTTATGAACCCCATGGAATTATTTTTGCTCTAAGAGTTGAACTCAAGACAGCTTCCTATACTCGTACCTCTAGAGCAGAAGTAGAGAAACATATGAATAAGGATGAATGGATTGAAGGAACTCTTCAGGAGGAAAATGAACATGTTATTTCAACTTCTAATGTGTAGACCCCAATTCCTTACAGTAAGCTACACAAAAGAGTCAGAGAAGAGCCTCCGCACGCCAAAGAAATCATGAAGGAATTTATCTTGCAGCACAAAAAGCCAAAGCTTGGTTCCACCCTACTTTTAGAGGGAGAACAACCAAATATTATAGATTTTTGAGACACTAAAGTTTCTACGTCGACAAGTGTTCCTATGACTCCATCATCATCACCTGCGAGAGAACCGCTGGAAATTTTCTATCACTCAGATGCCAGTTCTTCTACATAACATAATATTTTATCTATATTCCTAGATATTAAGCATAAGAATGATGAATTGAAATCCAGTGTTTATAGTCAGTTATGGAAACAAACATCAACTTCTCAGCACAAGCCCCTTACTGCCTTTGACAGTGAGAAGGGAAGAATGCAAATGGAATTTCTGCAGGCAACATTAAACTCATGCTGAATATAAAAAGACTGTGTTTATTTTGATGAAAATCAGATCCATCCTATAGATCAGATGGACATGCATAGACAAAGTGGAGAAATTCTCTCTTCTACCATGACAACTACAACCATGTCACTTTCCAAACTAAAGGTTGCATTGTCAAATGTTTAGTCTCAGTGAAATATTGAAAAGTTGTCTTCATTGGCCAAAGACAACAGATTGAAGTCTTTGGAGGACCTTTTAGTAAAAGTTGGGTATGATCCAAAATACTACAAGGGAGTTGAGGAAATTATCAAAAAGAAGAATGTAGACATCTATTCTCTGTGCAAACAACTCAAGTTACCCTCAACTGAAGATCCACAAACAAAGGAGATTATAGAGAATGAATACAACAAAGAGGAGATGATTAAATTGATCATTGATCAAAATATTCAAATCAGAAAGATGGAAGAATAGATTGAAGTAATACTGAAAGAGAAATCAACAACTCAGGTGGCTACTGATCCTAATAAAACAACTCAAACATATTCTGCAGGTATAAATCTTTCAACATCTTTGACAACAACTAATGCAACAAAATTGGCACAAGATTTAGAAATTCAGAAGCAGTCACATGAGAAGTTACAACATAGGTTTCAAATTCTAGAATCACAGAAGATTAAAAATGATACCTTATACATGGAGGAAATGAAAAAATATCACAATTTATGACTTAAGGTAAAATAATTAGAGAGTGAATCTTTAATGGCAAGAACATTGGTTGAAGCAAAGCATAAAATTTGGGAAGACATCAACAAATCTATGACAGAGGTATGGCCATCCATACAGATTATTTTCGAAGAGCAAGAGATCATCACCAAGTGAAAAGTAGCCATAGAAGAGCAGAAAGAGCATCTCAAGAAAAATCCAAGTGAAGCCACTAACATGATCAAGGTTTTAAACTCAAAGAAAAAAGAAGAGTTGGAAGAAATCAACATACTGGACAGAACTGCAACAATTTTGGAGATAAAGAAAGTTTTACAGAAGAGAAAGTTAATCAATCAACTGCAAACAAAATGTGAAGCTTTGAATACTGTTGTTCAAAGGTTTCATACAAAGTTTAATGTCTTGAATCATAAAGGATTGCTAGGATTGGTAGGATTAGATGATAAGTTTATTAAATTAGAAGATTACTGTAAAAAGTTATATACCATTGCAATAGATAAGTCAAAATTTGCAGGTATCAAAGGATAGGTTATAGGGAAAGCATTCCTAGAAGCTCTATAGTTTGATTTGATCATTCAACATCAAATCAAACATTTATTCATTCAGAGGCCTACTTTCGATAGATATATAGAGGTAGATGAAATCTTCAGAAAGATGATGAGTGTAGGAATCCCAAGTGAAGACCAATAGGATAAATTTTTTGAGACCATCGAGTAAAAATGTGATTTTTACAACATGTCAGCACAACAGATTTTCAAGGGTCTAGTCATCAACAACTTCCATCAAAAGGGGCCAAGTCATCAACAACTTCCATGAAAATAGATACACTTCATCTATCTATTTCCTTCTTCTATTTATTCTCTATTCTGTTATTGTAATAAGTTAAGACATTTCTGAGTTTTAGAAATTAGTATAAGTAATTCTAATTTTGAGTTATTAAGGGTTGCACCTTTGGATGAGTACTTTTTTTAAGCAGTATTATACAATTTTTTCGATAATCAATAATAGAAGAAGGATTACGAATTTGTCTCATACAACTTTGTTCGCTTTGTGAGTTTTTCCAGTGTTCATTACATTTTGTCTCTTCATATGTTTAATTTTTATCAAGATAATTAGGTGAGATTAACTATGTTTCATTTATCTTATAATTCCTCCTGAAGTTATTATGAATATAAAAATGATTTACTAAACATTTTTTTGATGTAAGTCCCTTTCATTCATAAATTGTCAGCATCTTGATAATGCTAAATGTATTTTTTTTAACTTTTAGACATTGTTTAAATGTTTTCAAGCTTATGATTAATTAAAGAATTCAATCTGAATATTTGATAATCATATCTTCTTACATAAGTCTACTTAACGATTTACAAAATCTTAATCACTGTGTGAGATAAACAAGCATCCCTTACTTATATTTTTTGATATTATTTGAAGTATTTAATCAATAACTGTTTGCAAAAGTTATCTTATACATTGTTCATCCAAAATTTCAAAACACAACAAAACATTAGAGATGCTTGGCATAATTATTGACCCCAATTATCTCAAAGGTCAACATCAATTTGGCGTCGTTGCCAAGGATAAAATTTGATTTGTTTTCCTTGCGACAACGATAAAACCCAATTCCTTTAAAGGTGAATAAATTTTTAGCTAGGTCAAAATTTCTCACCTAGTAGCTCCATTGTGACCAAACTGGCTCCCTCAAAGCATACCATGTCTCATTCTGACTCTAAAATTGTCCTATCCTTATCAGATCTAGAAAGACTGGTAAGACAAGATTCTTCTAGAAGAAGGCATCAAAACCCTTCTTCTACCCCTCAATAGGAGATCAATATAATTCCTGATCCTTTCAGATATGGACCTATTCCCTTAGAATCAGAAGACATACCTCAAAGAGAGCATGATTTAGTATCCAAAGGAGTGGATTTTCGATTAGCCTTGTTAGTTCATTCTTTAGAGTCCTATAAATTACCCAAGGAACCTTCTGAATCTCCTATATCAGAACATGATTTGGATCTAAACTTACCTGGATTCAAGCCTACTGATTTCATTTCCCCTATTACATCTTCTACACCTTCTACTTCACACCAATGAGAAGATCTCTTTTCTCTTTATTCTAATCCTTTATTTGAACACAGATAAGGAGAAGAAGAGGTTCAAAAGTTGGTCATTAGAACTCCTTTAAGGTCCTAAATAAGGTCTTCCATCCCATTTCATTCTCCTCTTCATTCTCCACTTCATTCATCACCTCTTTCTTCTCCATCTTCACCTTCAAACTCCACTTCTTCTTCTTCAACTACTAATACTCATTCCTCTACATCTACATCTTCAAGTATGGATGGTTTTAGACCAATTGTAAAATCAAGATATGATCCCCTCTTACTTCCTAATATTCTCAATGATTTTCCTCCTGGATATCTAAAACATCTCCCTAGATTTAATGGAGAAACTAGTTTATCAGCTGAAGACCATCTAGTAGCATTTCTGGAATTTGCTGATAACATGAACATAGAACATGAAAATTTTTATATGATATTGTTTGTGCAATCCCTAGAAGGAAATGTCAAGATTTGGTTTAGGAAATTACTAGCTAATTCCATTAGATCCTGGCAATAATTAACTAATATCTTTAAAAATAAATGGGGAGTGAAAAAGGACCTTGTGTATTTCTTAACTGAATTTGAATAACTCAAAAGAAATTATGGAGAACCATTTGTTGATTTCATCAAAATATTTAATAAGGTTTATCACAAGATGCCTCCTGATTGTAAACCTCCTGTAGCAACAACTAATGTTAGATTTTCAAAATCCTTTGAATATGACTTTGTTGTTATGTTAAGAGAGAGAACATCCCGAACCTTAGAGGACATGCAAAAAAATGCTATAGAGGTTGAAGTAAATAGGTATGCATCAGCTAAGCTAAAAGCTAACGCTAAAAAATCCCAGAATAAATTAAAATCAAATCAAGAAGCTTCTTCTTCCTCTAAATCTAAAAATGAAGATGCAAAAATAGATGAAATCACATCACTTATTAGAAACCTATCAAATAGGATTTCAAAGATTGAAACTCAACCTATAACAGTCCAACAAACTGTTTCTAGACCCCAAACACATGTCCAAGGTCAATACAAAAAGTCTCCTCCATTACAAATTCTTCATAGACCACATAATGACCAACAAGTACCCACACCATTGTTGATTGATGATCAAAAACTTGAAGATAATACTTTATCTATCACTGAAGATATTAATAACATAGATCATACATCTCTTCAAACTTGCATTGTTCCTGTTCCTCAAATTCAAATCCCTCAACAAGACCAAGATACTTCTCAGGTTTCTAAATATCAAGCCTTTTTTGAGTTTTTGATTTCATAACTCAATAGAAGGCATGACTTAAGACCTAGATTTGGTCTTGTTAGGCCTCCTAAAAACCTTGTAATATTTGAGCCTCAAGTAAAAACTACTGAAACTCAAACTACTTCTATTCAACCTCTAAATCAATTAAGTGATTCAACTCAAATTGATAAAACTATATTGACTGCTTTTAACGTGGAAAAAGAGTTAGAAAGAGTTAAAATTCCTATTCCACTTTCAGAACTTTCTAAAAACCCTAGATATAAGAGTCAAGTTGCAAAATGGATCCAAAAATCTAGTATCAATGCTGAAGGGGATATTATTAGTATGCAAAATGAAAGACCCACCATAGCCTTTGGTCCTAGTTCTGATATGATTGATGAATTCATACCACCTTTTTATGTGACTTTGAAAGTGCATGACTCCTTGCTATACACTTATTTGTTGGATTCAGGAGCTTCACACAACTTAATGCCTAAAGTCATTATGGAACAAATTAATTTGTATATCACTCGAACCTATCACGACCTATATACCTTTGACTCTAAAAGACTGCAATGTTTAGGAATTATAAAAGACCTAGTGGTCACTTTACACCAAATACCAATCAAAAGTGTTGTATTAGACATAGTTTTCACTGATATTCCCCCTAAATTTGGAATTCTTTTATCAAGATCATGTTGTGCCAAATTAGGAGCAAGTCTTCAAATGTATATGTATTTTTCCACTATTCCTTTATATGGTGGAGAAAGCCTTAGGTTATATAGGGAAGTAAGGTTCTTAAACATTGTTTGCAAAGAAAATTAAGTTAGAAATCACCCCATTTATGCAGTTGATGAGGAATTTAGTTGTTTTAAACTATCATCAGATATTTCACAGAATTATCAACTTAAGATTGAGGATGTAGTTGAAACTCCTAAATCTATTCAAATTGATATTTGGAAACTTTTCTTCGATGGATCTTGCACCAAAGATGAAGCTGGAGCAGGAGTTATTTTAATTTCACATGATAAAGAAAATATCACTCAATCATGAAATTTAGAGTTTGAGGTTACATAACGTTGCTGAATATGAAGCTTTTATTCTAGGATTACAACTTGCCAAAAATTTAAAGGTCCAAAATTTGAGTGTCTTTACTGATTCAGAACTTATAGTAAGACATGTTAGGAATATTTGTCAATCAAAGCATCCCAGGCTCAGGTCTTATAGAATGAAATTTGGGACACCATTGAAAACTCCTTTAATGCTTTCAATGTCACTTTTATTCCTAGAGATGAAAACATTCATGCAGATTCATTAGCAGTTTCTACTAGTTCTTTTAAGATTCCAGATCAATTTAAGCTACAATACCTAATTCAAGTCAAATATAGGACATTCATTCCAGATAATCTAAATTATTGACAAATATTTTAAAATGATGAACAATTTAAATCCTTTCTTCAAGTTATTGATGAATTTTTTGTATTACAAATTGAAGAAGATAACTCAAACATAAGTGAAGCTACTAAAGGCAAGGAAAATTTAGATCTAAATTTAAAGGTAGTTGATCATGATATTATACAACTGTCAAATAATTTTATTCCTAAAGGACTTGTTCCTTTAGAAAAATTATTTGATCAAAATGATGTTCCTAAAAATCCATTCTCTGTTTCTCCAGAAGATTACATTAAAGAAACTAACATTGGCATCGATGAAGAGATCAAAAACATTAAACTTTGTGCATCTTTAGCTCTTGAAATTAAATCTAAATATATCAAACTTCTCAAGAATTACAAAGATGTTTTTGCTTGGTATTATGCTGATTTGAAAACCTATGACACATCTTTAATAAAAGATATAATTCCACTAAAACCAGAAGCAAAACCCTATCAGAAAAAACTAAGAATAATGAATCCATTTCTGCTTCCCACCATAGAAAAAGGACTTAAAAAGATTTTAGATGCCCAGATAATTGTCCCTTTAAGATACTATAATTGGGTTGCGAATTTAGTCCATGACATAAAAAAGAAGGGTGAAATTAGACTCTGTGTGGATTTTAGAAACCTTAATAGATCATCTCTGAAAGATAACTATCTGATTCCAAAGATGGATCGGTTACTCCAAAGGCTGTCAGGTGCTAATATAATCTCCATGCTTGATGGTTTCTCTGGTTATAATCAGCTATTGGAGAATTTAGAAGACAAAGAGAAGACAACCTTTACTACACCCTGGGGAACATTTATGTATTCCAAGATTCCTTTTGGCCTGTCAAATGCAGGAGCAACATTCCAAAGAGCTATGGAATTAGCCTTTTTGGTAAGGTAAGCAAATTTGTTGTTATTTATCTTGATGATTTAACTATTTTTTCTAAATCAAAATAGAAACATTTAAAACACTTAATGAAGGTTTTTGACAGGTGCAGAAAGTTTGGAATATCTCTAAATCCTAAGAAGTCCTTATTTTCCATTAAAGAAAGAAAATTACTACGCCATATCATTTCAAAGGATGGAGTAGTAATAGATCCCAGAAGGGTCTCTGCTATTCAATCATTATCATTACCTAGAAATAAGAAAGAAAAACAAACCTTTTTAGGGAAAATTAATTTTTTGAGAAGATTTATACCTAACTATGCTGAAATAGTTAAAGACATTACAGATATGCTCAAAAAGAACCTGTTAGCCACCTATAAAATTTGTTATATCAAAAGGTGGCTAAATCATTTTTGGAGCCTTCAAGAAACAAGTTTTATTGCTAAAAAATGTTATCTCTTGAAGACTCTTGAAGACATCTTGCCCTTTGTTCAAATCTTCACTGTTGTTTCCATTTTGAACAATTCTGCTGATTTCATTGAGGAAAGACTGCTGCAAAACACCATTTTTCCCTTCCTTCCACATCAAAACTAACCTCATCTTGTACCCCTTTCATTCCCATGAAATTCCTCTATTTTTAATTTTTCTCCATTTCCCCTTCATAAAATCCACATTACAGAGTTTAAAACTCACTTTTAAACTCTACTGAAACCCCCAAATCCATCAGAAACCTCTGAAAAAAATCATAAAAATACACTTTTTGTATTGAAGGCTTAAGCCCCTTTGGGCTAAGTCCTAACCACTTCCCCACATGTGCCCACGGGCTGGAACCAAGTGCTGATTCCATTTGGCGCTTATCGCATCAGAGCAAATAGAGCGCGTAAGTATTTTTGTTAAGTTGAGACCTCCGATGTGATTGGCCCTTTATTACATAAGCTCTGGTCCAATGACCGATTCATATAATCCCTGTGCCTGGAATCGGGCGCTAAAACATTGTATAAACACATTCCCGATTGCCTTTTTCCTTTGTAAATTCAATAAACCCACTTTTTCCTAAGTTTGGTCTAAATGCGCCCATGCAATGTTTTTTAATATAAATGGGTAGATTGAAAAGCCCCGCATCAAAGTTCTGATGCGATTAAGCCCCATTTATATAAACCCCTGGCCTACGCTTTACTCCATATAACTTGTGCCCGAGACCAAGAGTTAAAAGTCCCAAAGCGCCAATCGCATCGCAAAATTCTAAATGGGTAGATTGAAAGACCAAGCCCGACCTTTCGATGCGATTGGCCCTTATATATATAAGCCTTCGGCCTATCACATTCTATACAATCAAAGGCCCCGGAGACGGGCGCCTATCCACTTCATATATATAAACCCGCCCCAAGACAAAACCTTTGTTTTTATTAAAATTTTTGACTTTCATGTGTTATAAGGGGTTTCCGCCAGTTCATTATTTAAAGAAATATGGACTGTTAATCTAAAGCCAATCAACGATCAACGCAACATCGCAACGACAATTTTCAAAGGGCACATTTCACGTTGTTTTTACCTCTCCTCGATTGGCCATCCCCCGTGTTGTAGACAATTATTGTCTCTCCTAGAGACAGCTTAGAGTTGCTATAGACCAGTGCCTAGGACATCTTAACATAGCAAGGAGCTCATAATATAGCTTCGGTTGTCAATCCAAAAGCTCTCTTACTATCTCTTGCAAAACAAGGAAATTAGTTTAAATGGAACCAAACTCTCTCAGAAGCTGATACAAAGACAAGAATAATGTAGGAACAGCATGCAAAACTCTAATACAAAAGCATCAGACAGTTAAGAGACAACTTACTGCAAAGAGGGCCAGTTCAAATAATATGCCACAGAAATCAAATATCAGAAAGTGGATGCAGTGAAGAAACATGAAGAAGATACTAGTTAGCATAAGGCTGATACCCAGATACACAACAAAACCACATATGGGCTTATCCAACTAAGAATCCATAAATGACAATGGCGTTTTAAAAGCACCCTCCTCAAGTAACTAATATAGCAGAAAATAAGGATGAAATGAACATGGAACAGTATATCATGACTAGGCCTATTTAAAGTGCTTGACTAATCCAAATATGGGCACCAACTAGGATGAATCCTTACTTAAGACCAGTGAGCCACTCGCATTCTAGAACATGATACAAGAAGATAAATAGCATGAAATGAGATTTTGTATTAACACATAAAAGAGAATTACATACTGTGGAATACCAAAGACCAAAATCCTCAATACAGTTATAACTCCTCCTCACTGAGACCCTACGGGCTCTGAGCCTTTACACAAAAGCTTTACAAGATCTATACAAGAACTTCTCACTGCACAGTTTGCTGATAGAAATCTCGAACCCTTACAATGTCTTTCTTTCTCGTTTTTATAGAAGAGATAGAAAGCTCCAGATAATGAGGTAGGTGATACACATTTAATGATCTGATTTAAAACAAATTTGAAAGAAAAACCCGCCTATGCTGTTTGACGGTGCTGAACTTGTGCAAGTACTCTGCTGCTGTTTTATGAAATAAATGTTGAGGATGAAAATCTCCTCATAAATAGGACATAAAGAATAAAATATACAAATGTTCTGTACTTGACTGAAAGAGAAAAATTTGCTGCAATAAAACCTTGAGGTTGCTTGTATTTGTGCATGGTACTCTCGCCCCCTTGAGCCCCGAACTGGAATTTGTATTTTTCAATGCCGGACACTGAACTCTTTGATCTTCTGTTGATATTCTTCGTAACCTATTTTATGTTTCCAGCTACCAGAATCTGCTCCCTTTGAATTGCTCTGTAGGGTTCAATGGATTTATTTCTATTTCCATGAATGAAGTCATATCATAGCAACTACCCCCAGCTTCCCTCTTCAATTTCTCCCTTGGAGACTGTCAATGGCAGTGCTCTTGACCTCTGTAATGGGAGTGACGAATCAGGATAATTCTTAGCCACGATAAACCTACAAAAACAAAAACTCGTTAAATAAAACCAATCACGAGGATGGCGGACATGGTGGGGTTAATGGAGATGGTGGTATAGGTCTGAGAGGATGATGAAACGATGCAGGGTGGCGAAAAACATAGGGGGACGATGATGGAGGTGGACAGGTTGACCAGGGAAAGATAATGGAATCTATATATGAATGAAACATATATATGTGTGGCGGAGGATGAGACGGTGAACACGTGTAATGCTGTCGTGGTGGGAGGCTCGGTCAGCAGGTGGTCAAGGCGGATGATATGGGCCACACGATCATTGGATGAGATCGACGGTTTTAATGCATCGGAAGACAATGAAATGGTGGGCCAGGGACATAATAGACGTGGGTTAAAACATGTGTAGCTCTGGAGGATAACCACCGTTAGATGGAGGACTTGAGATCTGATGGCTGAAGATGATTCCGCTGCCCGACCTTTGACTGAACAATAACGTGTGAAATGGGAGCGGTTTCGGGCGCGTACAAAAGACACGCGGCGCACATTCAATGGGATCGCTGGCCCTGTAGAGAATACCGCCCTCTCAGCAATGGTAGTGCGGAATGAAACCGACGGTTTTTGCAATGCGCGCGGGTGCGGGGACCACCACGGAAAACCAACTCCGCTCCATCGATTGGATTTGATCGGACGGCTCCAGACGCGCCCGAAAAATTTAACGATAGGCTCCTTTCCATCTGGCGCTTGGTCTAGCACCTGAGTCGTATGGGGAACAAAAAAAAGGGGCTGGAACTTCAGGGGCTAGGCCTGATAAATCTTATACTGCGATTTTTAGCCTTTGTACAGTTTATTTTTTTGGCGGAAAGGGTAACGACAAGCAGAATATGGAGGTTTTTGGCCACGGTAGTAGGTTTGAAAGGTTTATATGTGGCGGTAGGCCAAAAATTTGAATGGAGGGGTTGACATGCACAACATCAGCTCCATCTGGGGACAGCATGTTCATCCTTGGACATGTCGAGAACTTGCAGACCCTTGATCATCTTGTATGTAGATTCCGCTCTTCAGCCCTTTTTCTTTTTCTTCAAAACTCATTAGCACACATCCCTTATTAAAATAAAAACTGAAACAAAGTCTATATACAATAAAATACAACAGGCATACTCTGCCCGAATCAGAATTGAAAGTAGGGCTTTAGGAATTGGCCGTTCACAGGGGCATCTAACAAGTCACCCTGCAAATTTTCTAAAATAAATGTATTGTTAACTTTTAGCTCCATAATCTTAAATGGGCCAAACCAAAGTGGATCAAATTTAGCATGTTTGCCCTTTTCAGCCCTCCGGATATCCCATCTGAGAACCAGATCACCAATTTGAAATTTTCTGTCTTTTGTTTGGCGATCAAAAATGTTTTTCATTTTCTCTTGATATTCTTCTAACCTCTGATTCACCTGGTTCCATGTTTCCTCTAATTCCACTAATTGGTTAATTCTTCTGACCATGTCATCTGGTTCTTCCTGATTTTCCTACATGAAACGTGCGACTAGGAAAGCCAATTGCACAAGAAACACAACTGATCACCCATATACCAGTTCATAAGGGGATTTCCTAGTTGCTCTCTTTCTAGTTACTCTATTCGCCCACAGAGAAAATTTCAATTGGGAATCCTAATTCTTTTGATTCTCATTGATTGTCTTCTTCAAGGCCCTCACCAGAGTTTTGTTGGAAGATTCTGCCAAGCCATTCCCCTGTGGATAGTAAGCTGTGGAGTGATTCAATGCAATGTTATACTGCTGGCAGAAATTTACAAATTTATTGGACTTGAAGGCCTGCGCATTATCAGTTACAATTCTAGATGGACAGCCAAACCTGGATATGATGTTCTCTTCCATAAATTTGATGATTATAGCATCTGTAGCATTTCTTGCAAGTATGGCTTCCACCCACTTTGTAAAGTAATCTGTTGCAGTCAATATCCATTTATGTTGGCCACTTGAAGGGGGATGTATTTCTCCAATAAAATCTAATCCCCATTGCTGAAATGGTTCATCTATATGAACTGGGATCAAAGGTAGAGCTGGTAGCTTTTGTCTCTCAGCAAATTTTTGGCATTTATCACATGCTCTGACCCAATTAAAAACATCTCCAAATAATTTAGGCCAATAAAAACCAGCTCTCAGTATTTTATGAGCTGTAGCCCTCCAGCTGTAATGTCTTCCATAGAATCCTTCATGAAATTCTATCATTATATTTTCTACTTCATTCTCTGTGAGGCACAATAATAGTATGTCTGAAGGATCTCTCCAATATAACTGACCATTGGAAACTATATACTTTTGTGATTTTAGCCTCAAAGACCTGTATTTTGATTTATCACAGCTGGGAGGACAGCTGAGAGTTAAAATATATTCAACTATTTCTTTGTACCAAGGACTAGTGAGATATTTTATGTGTATCTTTTGAGTGGCCATCTCTAGTCCATGCTGCTCTTCTCCTTTCTCAGACTCTTCATTTGCTATCATAGATAAATTAATGCCCAAGGCTTTATGATTTGATTCAGACAACATTTTAGCAAGTCCCTGTCCTTTAATCAGCCTAGTAGGCCTTATGTCGAGATCATACTCCTGAATTTTTGCAATCCATCTTCCTGTTTTACCTTCACTATCCCCCTGAACGAGAATATCTTTGACAACAGCTGTAGGAATGTATGCAATAATGTGGGACTGCAAAACATATGTTATAAAGGCTTTGAGGGACTTCACCAGGGCATAGGCTTGCTTCTCTAGTATATTATATTTCAATTTTGCATCATGCAATACCTGACTGAAAAAGGCTATTGGTTGCTCATATCCATCTTCATTTTTCTGCAACAAGACTCCAGCTACTGTATGAGGTGAAGCGAATGAAAAAATCATAAATGGCTCGTTGTAATCTGGTTCAGCTAGCACAGGCGCTTTAACAAATGCCTGTTTTATCTTTGTGAATGCATCTCTAGATTCTTGTGACCATTTCACCTCACTGTTCTTTTTAAGCATATTAGTTATGTGCCTAACTATCTCAGCATAGTTAGGAATAAACCTTCTCAGAAAGTTAATTCGGCCTAGAAACACTTGCACTTCCTTCTTATTCCTAGGTAAAGGAATATTGTTTATAACTTCAACTCTCTTAGGGTCTATCTTCACACCATCTTTAGTTACAATGTGCCCTAAGAGTTTTCCCTCATCTAATGCACATAAAGATTTTTGAGGATTGAGGGAAAGAACATACCTTCTGCATTTTCAAAGGTTCTCTGCAAGTGCTGAATGTGTTCAGTATCATCCTTCGAAAATACTGTGATATCATCCAGATATACCACCAGAAACTTGTCTTGCTCTCCAATGAAGGCTATGTCCATTACCCTCTGAAAAGTAGCTCCTGCATTAATTAACCCAAATGGCATCCTGGCGTACATAAATGTTCCCCATGGTGTTGTAAATGCAGTCTTCTTCTGATCCTCTGGGAACACAGCTACTTGATTATAACCAGAAAACCCATCCATCATTGAAATTCTGGAGGCTCCGACCACTTTCTGCAGAATGTGGTCCATCTTAGGCAATGGATAATTATCTTTTAAAGATGCTCTATTTAAGTTTCTGAAATCTACACACAACCTTATTTCACCATTTTTCTTTCGAACAAGAACAAGGTTTGCTACCCATTCTGAGTATCTCAGTGGCACAATTATTTTGGCCTGTAGCAGCTTCTTGATTTCTTTTTCAATAGAGGGAAGCAACAGAGGGTTTATCTGCCTGAGCTTTTGCTTGTAAGGTTTTGCATCTTCCCTCAGAGGAATTTTATGCTGCATTATATTAATATCAAAAGTTTTTAGGTCCTGATAGGACCATGCGAATACATCCTTATATGACCGAAATAACTTCCGATATTTTCTTTTGTATTCTTCTTAAACCTTCTTAGATAATTTTACAATTTTAGGCTCAGCATCAGTGCCCAAATTCAAGTCTTCTACTTGATTTTCTTCTATTACTTTTCTGTGCTGCAATGGAACATCATTTTTATCAAATAATATTTCTAAGGGCACTATCCCTCTAGGGATAGCATTTCCTTTCAGCTGCAGCACTTTATTACCTGCTATTTTTTCTTCCCATTTGTTTACTGCAACATTTTCAGCTTCTTCCTCATCATCATCAATCTCCATATTGGAGAATTCTCCCACTGTCTGTAAGAATATCTTCATCTATTCATCATCTTCAAATACCTGCCAATGTTTAACATTATCTGGGATTGATGGTCTGTATCGTACTTCAATTTCATACCTCAAAAAAGGATTCTGTGGAGGACGAAATGTGCTAGCAGCCACAGCAAGAGAATCTTCCATTCTATTCTGCTCCCGGGGCATGAACTGTATGTTGAATGCTGAGAAGAAATTCTCCACCATGTCCCAAACTTCATTCCTGTAGGCTCTCATCCGTGGATGCTTAGTTTGACATTGATTTCTGACTTGCCTTAAAACCAATTCGGAATCTCCCAGGACTTTTAAATTCTTTATATTCATATTCTTAGCTGTTTGCAGTCCCAATAATAGTGCCTCATATTCAGCCACATTGTTAGTAGCCTCATACTCCAATTTAAAAGACAATGGCACCCACTTTCCTGTAGGAGAGATTAACAATACTCCAGCCCCATTTCCTTCTCTTGAATTTGCTCCATCGAAATGTAATGTCCAGATTCCTGCCTCCTGATCTTCTGAAGGCTGCTCAGTTTGGATTTGATAGAAGGGGGGCTCATGAGAATAATTTTGATTTTCTTCTAACATCAAACATGAGAAATCTCCTTTCTTGTTGTAAACTGGGGAATTCTCTGAGCAGTCAGCCTTAGTTACCATTTTAAAAAATATAGTCTCCCTGTATA
Source organism: Pinus albicaulis (assembly GCA_034641835.2). NCBI lineage: Eukaryota > Viridiplantae > Streptophyta > Pinopsida > Pinales > Pinaceae > Pinus > Pinus albicaulis. The sequence continues at coordinate 1,040,862,572 of CM076577.1, read as the reverse complement.
ACCTCCTCTCTTGGCCTCCAAAGACTGGGACTGTAGCATATGTTAAATCCATTTTGAGTGACCCACCAATTTTCGTACCCCAGGACCTTGACAGCAACATACCAAAGTGGGTTGGGATATCAGCAACCACAATGTCCATAACTACACTTTTTGCTGGAATTTGGGCCATATTGACCACTAAATCTTTAATCATCCCCAAGCATTTAACTCTTTTGGAATCAAATGAGTAGAGGTCTTTATACGGACGTGTGATCTGCAATCCTAATTGTTCCATGACTGACAAAGGCATAAGATTATGGGAAGCCCCAGAATCTAACATACAATTGTGTAACAGCAGGTCATGAATAAATAAAGACACGTAAAAAGGAGGAGTAGAAGGGTATATCTCCTCGACATGTGGGCCAAAGACTACCATGGGTCTTTCTTCTTGAAGGTTCAAACTATCAGGCACAATTGGTATTTTAGGAGGAAGCATGAAGGAGGTAACTTGAGATTGATATGCAGGTTGTTTCAATAGTTCCGTCAAGGGGACTGGATCTTAATTTTCTCAAGCTCTTTTTGTAAACTAAAAGTAGAGGAAGGCTTTTCTATCACAAATTTTTTTGACTCTTTATTTTCAGCTGGGAATTTGACTTCTCTTGACACTAACTCAGCATTGGGAGGACTAACAACTTTGGAGGAAGAAGGAATTTGATCATTAGGTTGTAGAGGAATGTTAAGAGGACTCTTACCTTTTTCTGCAGCTTTCTGCATTGTCATCTCTTTTTGAGCAGGTGCTTCTTTCTGAGGTGGCTCTTCTTCTTGATCTTGAGTTCGGGTCCTCTTCCTTGAAGATCTGAGATCATATTTTACATTGAATTGTGCTTGCATGAAATCAGCAAATTGTTTACAATAATGATCAATCTCTGCTTCTTCTTCTTCTTGCAATGGTTCTTCTATATCATCATTGTTTGAAAGAGCAAGATTTGAATATTCTAGTTCATAAGTAGCATCTTCAGTGGAGTCATCTTCTGGACCTTCCAAGTACAGTGGGTGTGGTAGCTGATCTGGTTGCTCTTTTTCTTCTCTTGGCAATATCTGCAGGGGTGGTCTCTTATACTAAGGATTGTACCCTCTGTTTGGAGCATTATAAAAATTCTTAGGAGCTGGGTTCTTTGCCTCTAATTCAAGCTTGACCATCTTCTTTATCATTTTTCTTATTTCCTCCATTTTATCTGAGTCCTTACCCTGGTTGGAAGTGGATAATTCTTCTTTTCCCCTCCTTCTAACATCCTATTCAGCCTTCCCTTTTAATTTTCCAGTGGAAGCAAAGTTCGCTTCCAATTCAAGGGCGTCTGACTGAGCATCATCTAAAGTGGCAGGTTTTCTTTCCCTCAAGGAGAAGCCAAAATCTGAGTCAAATGCTGCTATGAAAACCACTTTAGCAGCAGTCTGGTGAGGCTTCATCTCAGGAGGCAGGCTCAAATATAACTTGTTAAATATTTTAATAAACTCTGACACTCCTTCATTATGTTTCTTCTTAAGAGTATTGAATTCAGTAAGACACTGTCCATGGTCTTTCTTTTCTCCCCATTTCCTGAGAAAAGCATTCTCCATGTCATCCCAGGTGGTCACTGAACGGTTTCCCAAGGTCTTAAACCATTTTCTGGCCTCACCATCCAAAGATTGCACAAATAATCTTAAGACCACATCAAGGTGTTCTACATTTAAATTTTTTGCAAATGAGCAGAAAGTCTCAAGATGTTTCTGAGCATCAATATCATTTTCTCCATTGAATCTGGGCAATATCTTCAAATAATCCTGCGGCATATCATTAAGCACTTGTGGCAAGGCCAGTGGAGCATATTTATTCAGTAGGAAAGCAGGAACATTAGCCATTGGAGGAGGTGGGGGCTGTGCAACAATTTGATGTACTAATGAAGGAAGGGGAGGAGGAGGAAGTGGAGTATGTATAACAATGGGAATAAATTGCACAGAAGCCTGAGGTGTAGATGGGAATAGTTCACGGTTAACAGCAGCTACTTCTGTGACTTCTTTAACTTCTTCAGCCTCAGGGGTAGGATGAGGGTTATCTTTGGTTCTAGCACTTCCCCTGGGTGGGCTATCTGAGTAATATTCAGGATTTTCCTCAGTGGAGTTAGGATTTTCCACTGGGATTTCCTCAGAAGAAGAGGATGGATGATCTTCTACAGAATATTTAGGGACTTCAGCACGAGCTGATTGTCTTTCTTTCCAACTTCTTCTATGAATAATCTTCTCTGGGTCAGATACAGAAGATGTCTTTAACTTAGAGGAATCTGACCTCAAATGTGGCTTTCGAGGAGCTAGGACTACCAATATATTTATCAAATAAAGAACAGTGGAGTTGCCAAGGTGAGAGATAAGCAACTCTTCAACTCTCTGTGCTCACCTGATTAGAGAGTGAAAATGATTTGTCGACGCCCAGGGAAACTGATATTCTTATATTCGTCCCCGGCAACGGCACCAGAAAGATGTTGTAGACAATTATTGTCTCTCCTAGAGACAGCCTAGAGTTGCTATAGACCAGTGCCTAGGACATCTTAACATAGCAAGGAGCTCATAATATAGCTTCGGTTGTCAATCCAAAAGCTCTCTTACTATCTCTTGCAAAACAAGGAAATTAGTTTAAATGGAACCAAATTCTCTCAGAAGCTGATACAAAGACAAGAATAATGTAGGAACAGCATGCAAAACTCTAATACAAAAGCATCAGACAGTTAAGAGATAGCTTACTGCAAAGAGGGCCAGTTCAAATAATATGCCACAGAAATCAAATATCAGAAAGTGGATGCAGTGAAGAAACATGAAGAAGATACTAGTTAGCATGAGGTTGATACCCAGATACACAACAAAACCACATATGGGCTTATCCAACTAAGAATCCATACATGGCAATGGCGTTTTAAAAGCACCCTCCTCAAGTAACTAATATAGCAGAAAATATGGATGAAATGAACATGGAACAGTATATCATGACTAGGCCTATTTAAAGCGCTTGACTAATCCAAGTATGGGCACCAACTAGGATGAATCCTTACTTAAGACTAGTGAGCCACTCGCATTCTAGAACATGATACAAGAAGATAAATATCATGAAATGAGATATTATATTAACACATAAGAAAAGATTACATATTGTGGAATACCAAAGACCAGAATCCTTATTACAGTTATAACTCCTCCTCACTGAAACCCTACGGGCTCTGAGCCTTCATACAGAAACTTTACAAGATGTATAAAAAAGCCTTTCATTGCACAGTTTTCTGATAGAAATCTGGAACCCTTACAATGTATTTCTTCCTAGTATTTATAGAGGAAATAGAAAATTGTAGAAGAAGAGGTAGGTGATGCACATTTAATGATTTGATTTGAACAAAATGGCAGAAAAACCCTCGCGCCCATATTACTTGACAACCTTAAAATGCTGAGTGTACTCTGCTGCTGCTCCATGGAGTAAATGTTGTAGGTGTAGATTCCTCTAGAGATGAGATGCACAAGATAAAATATGCAATACTATGTACTTTATTTGAGAGAGAAATCTACTGAGGATTAAACCTGGAGGATAATTGTACTTTCTGCCTCTCATCTTTTCAATTAAAATCCCAGATCTTTAATGCAGGGCATTTTATTTCTCGATCTTTCGCTGATATTTCATGCGGCCCCATTAATGTTTTCGCCTACCCAAATCTGCCCTTTGATTTTCTCTGGAGAGTTCTACAATTGCAAATCCTTGCTTTCTTTAATGGTGGTCACATCATAGCAACTCTTGGATCTTTTCCCACCAATTTTACTCCTGAAACACGGTCCTACTATGCATTCTTGGCCTCTGTAATGGGAGTGACGAATCATGATAATTCTTAGCCATGATAAACCTGCAAAAACAAAAACTCGTTAAATAAAACCAATCACAAGGATGGCAGACATGGTGGGGTTAATGGAGATGGTGGTATAGGTCTGAGAGGATGATGAAATGATGCAGGGTGGCGAAAAACACAGGGGGACGATGATGGAGGTGGACGGGTTGACCAGGGAAAGACAATGGAATGTATATATGAATGAAACATATATATGCATGGCAGAGGATGAGACGGTGAACACGTGTAACGCTATCGTGGTGGGAGGCTCGATCAGTAGGTGGTCAAGCGAATAATATGGGCCACACGATCATTGGATGAGATCGATGGTTTTAACGCATCGGAGGACAATGAAATGGTGGGCCAGGGACGCAATAGACATGGGTTAAAACATGTGCAGCTCTGGAGGATAACCACCGTTGGATGGAGGACTTGAGATCTGATGGCTGACGATGATTCCGCTGCCCAACCTTTCACTGAACAATAATGCGCAAAATGGGCGGTTTCGGGAATCGTAAATGAGGACACTTGCCATGCGATCTATGGAATCGCTGGCCCCGCGGAGAATACCGCCCTCTCAGCAATGGTGGTGCAGAATTAGCCGCCAGTTTTCGTGCGCGGGGGCCACCACGTATGATTTGATTGAAGGCCGTTGATTTTTATTGGATCGGACGGCTATGGCTTTACCCGAAAAACATAAGGCGAAAAGCTCCCACCTGTCTGGCATACGGTCTTGCGCTTGAGTCTCATGGGAATCAAAACAGAGGGGGGAGCTAAGATTTCGGGGGCCAGGCCTGATATAATTTAAATTGCGAATTTTAAACCTTTGTCTAATGTGCTTTTTAGGCTGAAAGGTAACGAGAGGTAGGGTATGGGGGTTTTTGGCCACGAGAGGGGGTTTTAACGGATTCAAGACGGAGTCAATGGCCAAATATTTTTAATGGGGGCTGACATGAACAACACCCCGGTCAATTGTGAGCCGTTGATCCCCTCCTCACCTTCCTAGATCTAATGACCCACATTTGCTCCAATCATTAAGCTTCCCTCCGCCTTTGAACCCCTCCGATTCACTCCCCACTGTCGATCTGAACCTCAGATCGACAGCTAACGCTCAATCGCATCGGCGCCTTACAAGTTCTTCCCCCCTCCGATCGCATGCCTCCGATTGCATCTGGACCATCCACTCGTCTAGATCGGACGGTCCAGAATGTGTCTCCCGACTTTGGGTAAATTTTATACACCTTGCTTCATAATGTTTTTCAGCAAATCTTAGCCGTTGATCTCTACAGAGCAATGACCCTCATCAGCCCTTCCTCCGCCCTTGTATTATTTCGTTTATTCCCCAGATGCGAATCTCCGCCATTGATCCTCACATCCAACGGCTCATATTAAACCTGACAGGCCTGCCTCCTGTGGGTCCTGCCTTCTTCAAAATTTGATCTCGGCCATTCATCTTAGATCTAATGGCTTAGATTGAAACTTCCCTCCTCGCTATCTGCCCGCGCATCTGTCCCATATCGCGCTCGTTCTCCACCGTCTGATCTAAGACCCCAGATATAATGGCCCGCATTCCATTTCGCGTAGCTTTCAGCGTGAAGGATAATTTCCTAAGGGCCGTGTGATATAGGTGGTTTTGAAAAGCCACTTTTTGGGCGAGAATGCATATCATGTTGAAAAAGGAAAAACCACCTCCCCGCCATTTCGCCGCGCAAAACCCTTGGTTTTCCCCACCAAAACCATTTTTCCCCATTTGTATTATAAATCATCGTGTGCGCCTTCCACCGTTGATCTCTGCAGATCAACGACTTGGATCTAATCTCATGTTACACATCTCCCTCCACCTTCTTCCAAAGGATTTCGCAGATAAACCATAGCCATTGATCTCTGAGACCCTTTTTCATCTGACAGCCCAGGATCGTTCGGAAACCCCTAATGCTTGGTTCAATGCATTTTTCTTTGCCAAAGGTTTCTTAACCTTATTTCTTTATATTTTCGCCATTCCGCTAAAAACTGACCATTTGCATTATATTCCTCTCGATTAATCCTGACCGTCGATCTCTGCAGATCGACGGATTTGACTTATTTCTTCCCACCGCTCTCCTTTTGACCTCCGCTAACAGATATCCACCATTTGATGTTTCCATCCAATGGCCACGCTTCTCCCCACGGCCTCCTAAGCAGTTTTACCCATCAATGTAGGATTTCTTAATTGTTTGTTGTATTTTGCAGGTTTTAAATGGTTTTTCCATTATATCAAAGGAAAACCAAAGGTTGGGGATGGCGATCCCTTATGCCTTTGTGCATATAGAAAAATCATTCCACATGGTTCGAATCCATGTTTCATCAATGCTTCATGGGCATTGATGCCATATGGACCCTTTGCAGCACCTGCACATCAACAAGACACATTGAATTAAAATCAAAACAAAAGAGCATCAATGTTGAAGACCTGCCACAGCAGAACTGAAGATTGAAGATAAATTCCATAGTTTAATGGATTATGGCTAAGATCGATTGTCAAAAGCCTAATCCATTGGATTAAACACAATTAAAGAAAATCATAAACATTTATCAGACAGAAGGAGCCTCCACCGCCACATCAGAGGCAAATTGAATCCTCTCAGCTACCCAATGCCACCTGTAGCCTCAAGCATTCAACAGAGCCCGAGTTATGATCAGAAAATAAGATATTTGCCTCAGCGCAACCGAATAATAAATTCTATCGAATGACCTTAATTCAAAAAATATCAACGGAGTTACTTCAACATGAAACAGAGCCTTAAAAGTCAACAAAAGCTCCCACCGAGCTTAAATCATAAATGTAAAACAATTAATATAGACAAGCATTTGTAAACTTCTCCACTGAGCCCCTCAAAGGCCGAGAAGTATTAAAGTCTATATTAATTGACCCAGGAGATCTTTTATCAGATCCTACCTCCTCATTCCTTCTATAAATACTACTGTAGAAGATGAGAAATTGTTGGTTGCTGAACTTTGAAATATACTTGAACTTGAAACTTCTACTTGTAAATAGTGTTCAAGGGCTCTTGGAGCTCTGCTTGTGATAGAATAGTTAGGCTGAGAGGTGAAGATGATTGCTGAACTGAAACATTGGGCTTAAAGTTGTAACTAGTTTGAAGCATCAATACAAGCTGATTTATGGGATCCTGGTCTATGTCAACAGTGATGTTTTTCTTATTGTAAATCATTATTTTATTTCTGTTTTCACTTTTTCCATCTTCTCTTATAAAGAACAGCAAGCATAGAGTTAGGATTTACTGTATATCAGTACCCTTCTCTGACTGATAAGCTTTATCTTTATGTTTTCTTCCAAATTGTGTTGTTTAGGAATGATTTAATTCAGTTTAAGTAGTTAGGAATGCTGGCGTTCCCTCGTCCTACTGTCTAGGCTAATTTTTATTCTTGAATGTTATTTTTAGTTTATGTTAAGTAGAGATGAACTAAGGAAGTTATGGTGAGCCTTGTCCTAGTTTTATCCCCAAAGACAATCTGAAAGTTTCCCTAAGAATGTGTTGAATGCTGGCTAGTTTCAAAGTACTTACCAGATCTTAGACCACTCTTTGTTATCTTATGTGTTTGTCTTGAAAGTCTACCAAGTAAAGCAGAGCTAGGAGAGGTTTGTGGTGAGCTCTGCCCACTAGTTTCTTCTCCAACAGTTAATTTTTGAGTTTCCCTTTGTTTTTAAATGTTTTTCTATTGAAAGTGTATCAAAAGCTGGCTAGTTTCGAAGTACTTACCAGATCTTAGATTAATTTTATGTCTTTCCTAAGTGTATGTCAAAAGCTGGCTAGTTTCAAAGTACTTACCAAATCTTAGGCCGCTCTTTGTTCTTCATTTGTTTATTTCCCCTTCTTTATGTATCATTTCATTCCATAAATCAACTTTAAAGAGATCCTTAGACATAGATGACTTGCCCCATGGACCACTCTTGCCCCTTGTTGTTTCAATTAAATCCTATTATGACTCCATAGCCCAATGGACTAAAACCAGCAATTATCTATCTTTTTGGCCAAAGCTTGTTCTGATTGCTTGCAACTTCACACCTTTGAAACTCTTTCCATTTAGAACTTTCCACTAAAACAATAATCATGCTCAACCATCCAAAAAAAAAAAAAACCCTCGGACTTCATAACTATCCTAATATCATTACCCAAAAGATTTTTAAAGATAAATCTAACTTTGCACTTATTGGAGAGATCCCTCTCCAGATTCAGGAGGGCTAGATCATAGAATCCTAAAGTGGTTGAAACAGTGTTTCTCCCTGCAGTCGGAATTTTTCCAATCTTGTTGATTACAGGGAGCTAACATTCTGGCGACTCCACTGGGGAGTTGCTGAGTGATTTTCATTTCAAATAATCATAAGATATCAAAAATTCCTTTCTTTCAAATGACATTTTTTCTGTTAGCTGGTTGAACCGTTAGGCATAACATTTCCGGCCAACAAGCATTGTTTAGTGAGTAAGAAGAAAACTTTTTCAAGCACTACCAAGTAAATGGTAATCATGATGAAACTTGTTTGAATCAGTGACAAACTAGGTAAACCCTAGGATTCTTATAAGACTTTATCTAACCTTGAAGGATCAACTAGCTTAGCCATAAGATTAGATTGTCTTTGTCTCATAACCGTAGCTAAGTTTTGAAACAGATTTAGGACACTCTTAGGAACCAATAGGACTGCAAAATAACTCAGAAAACCCAAAAATATTCCAAATTGGTATTCAATAAACATGGTGGTGGACCATTAAAACATTTTACCTCCTTAGGAGCTAAAAATCTTCCACCTGGAAACTCCACACTCTGAAACTCCCAACAGACCTTAAGACTCCACTGGGAAGAAAATTATATTTGTAATATCATTCAAACTTGGTTAGAGGACTGTAGGATTAAAATTTGTGTAAAACAGATAGGTTGACCTCTTAAATACTATCATATCTGGTTGAAATTTTCTTGTTTAGTAGGGCCTGAAAAACACAGCATAGTGGCTCCTAGAAAGATTCATACTAGAGCTTATCTTGACCTTGACCCACCTGAGATAGTTGATAACCCAGAAAGTATCCTTAGGAAGTCTCCTAAGATAAATTGTTCAACTGTTTTCAGATCACCCTTGAGAGCTAATTCAGTTCTTGAAAATCTTGCAGCTCTACAACAATCACAAGTAGATATAAGAAATCCATTTAGAACTAGGTCTCTTGATGATTTAGATCAGCTAGATTCTGAGTCTTCACTTTCATCTCCTGAAACAAGTGAACATCCTAGTAGTAGAGAAACAACACCACCTGGTTCACATTTCCTTTCCAATTTAGGTGTCTCTCATCCAAGATCAGCTCAGCAATATATTCCTGGTCCATCCACATCTGTTCATCCTACATCCACTGTTCAAACCACTCCACTTTAGCTCACTTTTTCTCTTGTTAATCCACCTCTTATGAATCCACCTCCACCACATATCATGGAAGCATGGTATGCTCCCTTAGTCCTTCCTGTACCATTAGTCAATCTTCCACAGGACTATCAGTCCAAAATTCCATTATATGATCCTAGAAATGCTACAACTACATCAAAACACGTGGATAAAATGAATGACTACTTTGACAGAAATGAAATTGATTATGAATCTATCAAACTAAGACTATTTGCTCAAAGTCTGGGGGGGAAAGTAAGAAAATGGTTTAAAGGCTTAGCCCCCTATCAATGATCTCCAAGCCTTCCATCAGACATTCTTAAACAAATGGGAAGTAAAGAAGAATCCTCTCCAAATCCTCTCTGATTACAAGAACCTTCACCGAAACACTGGGGAAAGTGTACAATCTTACTGCACTAGATTTAATAGTGTGTATAATGCACTTCCCCCAGATCTAAAACCTCCACAAGGCTTAGCATTAAACAAGTTTCGTGAAGGTTTTGACCCTGAAACGGCCTATCAGCTGAGAGAGAGAGATCCTGCAACTCTTGAAGATATGCAAAAAGGAGCTCTTGTTGTGGAAGTTAACTTAATGGAGAAGAGAGCAAGAATGAAGAATGAGAAGAGAGTATCCTTCAGAGAGGAATCAACACCTTCTACTTCCAGCTCAAAGATGGAAAGAATGATGGAGGAGATGATGAAGAGAATGAGCATCTTTGAGAGAGCACAAGCAAGTAAAAATGAAACTGCTCCTCAAAACAAAAATCAGAACCAAAATTAGAATTTTAGAAGGAACCAACCTCCAAACAGACCTGGGGAATATGATCAATAGATCACTCCTCAGTTCCATCAAAACTATGTGAGTGAGGTTGAAGAAATAGATGAACAAGCAGAGGAAGATGATATCAACATGCTGGGAGTAGATAATGATGACTTTGAGATTCATTATGATAGAAAACAAGGTCTTTACACACCCTATGATGACAAAAGAGATGATGATAAAATTTATTATCAAGACATGGAGAATGTCATCATAGAATCTCAAAGGGAATATTACCTTAGAAGTAAAGCCAATCAAGAAACTCCCAACACCAAAGCCTCTGACAAATATTCTCAAAACAACACTGTAAAGAAACCCAAAATTGTAAAACAGAAAGAAAAAACAGTGGTTGGAAATTCTGATAAGGGTAAAGAGAAAGGCACTCAAAACAAAGAAAAACAGAGTGTAGACATTAGTAGTACTAACACTTCAGCTAGTACTCCTATTAAAACCATTTTTTCAAATGTAAATAGAACAAATCAACAAGATGATGTTGCTAACAGAGTAACAGCTAATAAGGCCGAGACAAGCATTTCAAAGAATCAAATTCCTTTAAGCCTGGAGCAGGAACTTTCCGAAATTAAAATCTCTGTTCCCCTGACTGAGTTAGCTACCAAAAATGTATATAGGACCCAAATTTTGAAGGCTTTGAATATAGAAGAGAATAATGACACAGTTAGTCTTAATGATGGCCAACCAGAGCTTATTTTTGGTCCAAAGATTGAAGGTAAGTATCAAGACGGACCTGTTCCTCCCTTTTATGTGAGTTTAAACATTCATGACAAGATTTTGCACACCGCTATGCATGATTCTGGGGCCTCTCACAATCTAATTCCCAAAGTTGTAATGGAGAGCCTAGGATTAGAAATCACCAGACCTTATAAAAACCTTTACTACTTTGACTCAAGCAGAGTAAAATGTTTAGGATTAATTAAAGACCTCTGCGTTAACTTAGCACAGATTCTAGCCAAATGTTTGGTCATGGATATTGTTGTGGCTGATGTGCCCCCAAATTATGGAATGTTATTATCTAGGACTTGGGGGGCTAAGTTACAAGGAACTATGCAGATGGACATGACCTATGTTACCATCCCTGTATTCAATCAGACAAGAAAAATTTACAGGGACTCCCATATGCAATACATGGTGACTAGTCAAGATATACCTCAAAACTCTCCTCTGTATTCTGTAAATACCGGTGATTCATTTATCCTTTTTAACGATGACTCACTTACTGAGCAGGTGACTTTAATAGAATTAATGGCCAATAGATAGGAGGAGGTAAACACCACAGGAATGTCAAAAGATTTTGCTGAACCTTTAAACTTTAGCAAACCAAACTCAGGTATTGAACTAGAAATCATGCATCCATTGATATTTAACCTTGAGATTCAAGAAATCACTCCTCAACTAATTTTAAAATCAGAGAAATTAAAACAAATTCAACCAAGTGTCGATACTCAAGAAAAATCAGAAAGCACAGTGGTTGAAGAGGGCAGTAATCAAACGAAGGAACCTGAAACTAGTCCTCTATGGAGTATGTACTTTGACGGGTCGTGCACTAGAACTAATGCTGGTGTTGGTGTCTGGATTTGCAACACTGATAACAACCACACAGAGAGAATTTCCTGTAGATTAAACTTTTAGTGTTCGAATAACCTAGCGGAATATGAATCCCTACTTTTAGGCTTACATTTATTGAAAAATTTAGGAGCCAAAAGAATCAAAGTAAATGGGGATTCAGAATTAATCATTAGGCAAGTCAATGGGGAATACAACGCTAATCACACCAGACTTAGGGCCTATCAAAACTATGTCATGGATCTTTTAAAAACTTTTGAGGAATCCCAGTTGATTTTTGTCCCAAGAAAAAGAAATATTGCGGCCCACAGCTTAGCTTTTGCAGCTAGAACATGCTTAATGCCATATGAAACCAAAGAATGCACAACTCAGATTAAATTCAGACCAGCCATTCCTGATAACGAAAAATATTGGCAAGTGTTTAACAGAGACAAAAAAATAGAAGACTTCATGTAATTCATAAATGATTTTGAACTACACAGTTCGGATTCAGATTATGAAACAGATTGCAATAGTGAAGAAAATTTTCTTGGTGAAGAAGAACTGTCTCCTGAGGTTGCCAATATAAATATACTGTCTAGCAAACTTAAAAATAAAACTAAAGTGTCTATAGAGTTAGAGACAGAGGAGTTAGAAACTCTGCAGTCTAAATATCAAAGTTTGCCTAAGGGTCTAGCCCCTTTAGAAGAGTTGTTCGATTTTAACGATGTGGTAAAGAAGCCAAAACTGGAACCTGTAGAGACTGAAGCAGAGGAGTGAAATATAGGCAGTGAACTAAAAACTATGATGATTAAACTGTCTAAGACTTTACCATCTCACATTAAACTCAAATACATAGAGATGTTTAAAGAATTTTCTGATTTTTTTGCATGGAGTTACGAAGATCTTAAATCCTATGACACTGAAATAATACAACACAAAATCCCTCTCAAAGAAAACCAAAAACCATTCAAACAGAAGCTGCGCAGAATAAACCCTGTTCAGTTACCTTTGGTTGAGAAGGAGATCAAGAAAATGTATGAGGCTGGTATTATTGTCCCTATTAGATATTCTGAGTGGGTGTCTAATCTAGTGTCAGTTAGGAAGAAAATAGGAGATATCAGGCTTTGTATAGACTTTAGAGACTTAAACAAAGCTTCATTGAAAGACAACTACCCTTTACCTAAGATGGACCATATTTTACAAAGGGTGGTAGGGTCTAGAAGAATTTCTTTGCTTGATGGCTATTCAGGGTATAATCAGATTTTAGTCCACCCTGATGATCAAATAAAGACACCATTTAATACACCTTGGGGCACTTTCATGTATGTGAAAATGCCCTTTTGTCTAATGAATGATGGTGCAACTTTTCAGAGAGCCATGGACATAGCATTTTTGGAATAACTGGGCTACTTCATGATTATATACCTCGATGATGTTACTATTTTTTCAAAGACAAATGAAGAGCACTTAGAACATTTAAGAAATTTTTTTGAGAAATGCAATAAATTTGGGATATTTTTAAACCCTAAGAAAACTCTATTCGGTCTCCAAGAAGGTAAACTTCTTGGGCACATTATTTCATAAGAGGGTATTAAGATATATCCAAAGAAGATTGAGGCCATATTGAAAATCTCTCATCCTCGAAACATTAGGGAGTTGCAATCTTTCATTGGAAAGATTAACTTTTTGAGAAGGTCCATCCCCAACTTGGCTGAGCTCATTAGGAAATAAAAAACATGCTGAAGAAAGAGCAAGGGGTAAAATGGACCTTGGAGGGAAAGAATTCCTTTGAGCTGGTGAAACAAGAATTAACCAAAACACCGGTTCTAATAAGTCCTAAGTTTTTCAAAAGATTTTTATATTTTTTCATTTGCATCAGAAAATATAATAGCTCCTGTCCTTTTATAGAAAAATCCACAAGGACAAGAGCAGCCTATTGCATTCTTTAGTAAGGCTTTGAGGGATGCCCCTTTTAAGTATAACATTATGGAAAAACAAGCTTTTGATTTGGTTAAATCTTTAAAAGACTTCAAGGTGTACATCTTGCACTCACACATCATTGCCTTTATCCCAAATTCAGCTGTGAAAGACATTCTGACATAGGACCTAGATGGTAAGAGAGGTAAGTGGATTGTGGTTATTCTTGAATATGATTTAGAAATAAAGCCCACTAAACTCATCAAAGGCCAAGGTCTAGCTAGGTTAATGGCTGAATCCAATTTTGAGGTTCTTGATATTAATATGATAAATGCTTTGGATGACCAAGAGGAAATTTCAACTCCCATTGTTGAAGACCATTTTATGAATTCCTCTTGGTATGTTGATATTCTTTATGTTTTGCATAATTTGAACACACCTCCTAGTTTGACAAAAACAAAGGCAAGGTTTCTATAAGTTGAAAGCTGTAAACTATTGCATTATAGATAAATTTCTTTATTGGAAAGATGCAAGTGGGATGTTGCTTAAATGTTTGCCTGAGTATGATGCAGAGAAGGTTAAGCACAAGTTCCATGAAGGAGAGTGTGGAGGCCACCTATATTGGAAGACAACAACCAACAAAATCTTGAGGGCTGGTTACTATTGGCCTACTATATTTTTCTGGATGTACATAAGATGATAGTTGCCTGTCATAAATGTCAAATTTTTGAAGGCAAAAGGAAGCTGCTACCCCTACCTTTTCATCCAATCACTATTGAAGCTCCATTTCAATAGTGGGGACTTGACTTCATAGGAGAAATCCATCCACCATCTTCTGCCCAGCGTAGATGGATTCTCACTGCCATAGACTACTTCACCAAATGGATAGAAGCCATCCCTTGTAGGCAAGCCAATGATTTTTTCATTATAAAATTTATAGAGACTAATATTCTCTCTAGATTTGGTCGTCCTACCAAGATCATCACTGATAATGCAGTAGCATTTGGATCAAAGAAGATGGTTGAGTTTTGTCACAAATATCAGATAACATTGGGTCATTCCACGGCCTATTACCCTCAAGGTAATGGACTTGCAGAATCATAAAACAAAATTTTGGTGAACATAATCAAGAAGTTGTTGGAGGACAACAACAAGTCTTGGCACACAAAGCTAGTGCATGCACTTTGGGCTGACAGATTGACTTTGAAGAAATCTAATGGTATGTCACCCTACCAGCTTGTGTATGGTACTGATGCAATTTTTCCAACCAGCCTTGGTGTACCAGTTATGAAGTTGATTCAAGAGTTGAAAACTGAAGATAATGACATGATCAGAAGGATAAAGCAAACAATTCATCTTCAGAAAACCAGAAAGGAGGTTTATAACAAAGCATTGCAGAAGGAGGACAACATCAAAAAGCTTTTTGACAGAAGAACAAAGGCCAGCAATTTTAATATTGGGGAAAACATTTTAAAGTGGGACTCAAGGAGAGAAGACAAGGGCAAGCATGGAAAATTTGACAACTTATGGCTTGGCTCTTACTTCATTCATTCAGCTGCTGGTAATAATGCCTTTTTCTTGCAAGAGTTGAATGGAGTAGAATTGTTTGGGGGTCCTGTCAATGGGAGGATGCTTAAGAATTACTTCTCTTGATCCATGTTATGTTCTAAAAGCCTTTTTATCTTTTTTCTCATTATAAATATTTCACCCATCATTGCATTCAAAGTTAGAAAATCAAAAATACAAAAATAGTAAAAGAAATAAAAGAGGGCAGATTGCAAAAATAAGAAAGGTATAGCCCCATACCAAAAAAGAGAAACAAAATTCTGAAAGTGTGCAAGCTTAAATGCCACTCCTGAAAAACACACTCCTAGTTAGTTATACAGCCTAATCATGACTAATTAGTTTTAAATTTACTGCTGATAGGTTAGTGAATTCAATTTTCCAAACATCTTAATCTTGGCATATCAGTTAGGAAGATTAGGATAGAAATTGAAGGTTCAAACAAGCACAAAATCTGAACCTAAGTTTCCAAGCAAGAATGACTCCAATCTTTTTCAAATTCTGAGTCAAAACAGAGGAATAACTAGTTCTACTTAGCTCAAAATCTGAACTAGATTTTAAAGAAAGAACAGCTCAAGAAAAAGTCAAAACAGAGTTATAAAAAGATGAAGGAAGTGCTTTGAACTTTCAGATCTTAAGCCTTCCATTCTGATTTAATTTTCTGCAAAAAAATATCTATGTGCAACTTGTTTTTATGCCATAGATCAGCATCAAGTTAGACTGTTTAATCCTGACTTGTATGCTTTTAAATTTCTATGTTAGAAATTAGAGAATAAAAATTTGTTAGACTGTTTAATCCTAACAGATTGGTAGATTAGGTAGAGAAGCATATGAACTCAATTGTTTAATCTGATTTCATGGAGAAATAAGGAGTATAATTAGATTAGTTTTATGCTTTCAAAAGAACAAAATGTTGTAAAAAAATTTTTCCAATCCAAGTGCACTCTAAAGAAGAAAAAATGTTAGATCAGTAGGATTGGGTAGGTAGAAATCTTGGTTTGATGAGGATCCATTGTTTTTTTTCATAGCTGCTAACAATTTTTCAGAACAAAGAAGAACATCCAAGTAAAGAAAGGCAACCCAATGGATAATGCACTGATCAGCCTCCCAGAGAATGCAAGTCTGAAGTTCTTGATGCCTTCAAGAAGGCACCATTCCCAAGTGGAGCCACTGTTAGCCACCTATAAAAAATTTTATATCAAAAGGTGGCTAAATCATTTTTGGAGCCTTCAAGAAACAAGTTTTATTGCTAAAAAATGTTATCTCTTGAAGACTCTTGAAGACATCTTGCCCTTTGTTCAAATCTTCTCTGTTGTTTCCATTTTGAACTCTAAAATTATGCTAATTTCATTGAGGAAAGACTGCTACAAAACACCATTTTTCCCTTCCTTCCCCATAAAAAATAACCTCATCTTTTACCCCTTTCATTCCCATGAAATTCCTCCATTTTTCATTTTTCTCCATTTCCCCTTCATAAAATCCACATTACATAGTTTAAAAATCACTTTTAAACTCTGCCGAAACCCCCAAATCCATCAGAAACCTCTGAAAAAAATCATAAAAATACACTTTTTGTATTGAAGGCTTAAGCCCCTTTGGGCTAAGTCCTAACCACTTCCCCACATGTGCCCACGGGCTGGAACCAAGCGCTGAGTCCATCTGGCGCTTATTGCATCGGAGAAAGAGCACGTAAGTCTTTTTGTTAAGTTGAGACCTCTGATGAGATTGGCCCTCTATTACATAAGCTCTGATCCAATCACCGATTCATATAACCCTTGTGCCCGCAATCGGGTGCTAAAACATTGTATAAACACATTCCCGATTACCTTTTTCCTTTGTAAATTCAATAAACCCACTTTTTCCTAAGTTTGGTCTAAATGTGCCCATGCAATGTTTTTTAATATAAATGGGTAGATTGAAAAGCCCCGCATCAAAGTTCTGATGCGATTAAGCCCCATTTATATAAACCCCTTCCCTCCGCTTTACTCCATATAACTTGTGCCCAGGACCAAGAGTTAAAAGTCCCAAAGCGCCAATCGCATCGCAAAATTCTAAATGGGTAGATCGAAAGACCAAGCCCGACCTTCCGATGCGATTGACCCTTATATATATAAGCCCTGGGCACATCACATTCTATATAATCAAAGGCCCCATAGACGGACGCCTATCCACTTCATATATATAAACCTGCCCCAAGCCAAAACTTTTTTTTTATTAAAATTTTTTATTTTCATGTGTTACAAGGGGTTTCCGCTGGTTCGTTATTTAAAGAAATCTCGACCGTTGATCTAAAGCTGATCAACGATCAACACAACATCGCAACGACGATTTTCAAAGGGTGCATTTCACATTGTTTTTACCTCTCCCTGATTGGCCATCCCCCGATCAAACGTGAGCCGTTGATCCCCTCCTCGCCTTCCTAGATCTAACGGCCCACATTTGCTCCAATAATTAACCTTCCCTACACCTTTGAACCCCTCCGATTCACTCCCCACCATCGATCTGATCCTCAGATAGACAACCAGCGCTCAATCACATCGGCGCCTTACAATTTCTTCCCCCCTCTGATTGCATGCCTCCGATTGCATCTGGACCGTCCATGTGTCCAGATTGGACAGTCCAGAATGCGTCTCTCAACTTTGGGTAAATTTTATACACCCCACTTCATAATATTTTTCGGCAAATCTTAGTCGTTGATCTCTGCAAATCAATGGCCCTCATCAGCCCTTCCTCTGCCCTTGTATTATTTCATTTATTCCCCAGATGCAAATATCCTCTATTGATCCTCACATCCAACGTCTCATATTAAACCCGACAGGCCTGCCTTCTGTGGGTCCTGCCTTCTTCAAAACTTGATATCGGCCATTCATCTTAGATCTAACGGATCATATTGAAACCACCCTCCCCACTATCTTCCCGCACATCTGTCCCATATCGCGCTCATTCTCCATCGTCTGATCTGAGACCCCAGATCTAATGGTCTACGTTCCATGTTGCATAACTTTCAGCACGAAGGATAATTTCCTAAGGGCCGCGCGATATAGGTGGTTTTTAAAAGCCACGTGTCGGGCGGGAATGAATATTGCGTTCAAAAAGGAAAAATCGCCTCCCCACCCTTTCGCCACGCGAAACCCCTGGTTTTCACCACCAAAACCATTTTTCCCCATTTGTATTATAAATCATCACGCACGCCTTCCACCATTGATCTCTGCAGATCAACGACTTAGATCTAATCTCCTGTTACACATCGCCCTCCACCTTCTTCCAAAGGATTTCACAGATAAACCATAGCCATTGATCTCTGAGACCCTTTTTCATCCGACGACCCAAGATCATTCGAAAACCCCTAATGATTGGTTCAATGCATTTTTCTTCGCCAAAGGTTTTTTAACCTTATTTCTTTATATTTCTGCCATTACGCTGAAAACTGACCATTTGCATTATATTCCTCTCGATTAATCCTGACTGTCAATCTCTGCATATCGAGGGATTTGACTTATTTCTTCCCACCACTCTCCTTTTGACCTCCGCTAACAGATCTCCACCATTGGATTTTTCCATCCAACGACCACGCTTCTCCCCATGGCCTCCTAAGCAGTTTTACCCATCAACGTAGGATTTCTTAATTGTTTCTCGTATTTTGCAGGTTTTAAATAGTTTTTCCATTATATCAAAGGAAAACCAAAGGCTGGGGATGACGATCCCTTATGCCTTTGTGCATACAAAAAAATCATTCCACATGGTTTGAATCCATGTTTCATCGATGCGTCATGGGCATTGATGCCATATGGACCCTTTGCGGCACCTGCACATCAACAAGACACAATGAATTAAAATCAAAACAAAAGAGTATCATTGTTGAAGACCTGCCACAGTAGAACTGAAGATTGAAGATAAATTCCATAGTTTAATGGATTACAGCTAAGATCGATTATCAAAAGCCTAATCCATTCGATTAAACACAATTAAAGAAAATCATAAACATTTATCAGACAGAAGGAGCCTCCACTGCCACATCAGAGGCAAATTGATTCCTCTCAGCTACCCAATGCCACCTGTAGCCTCAAGCATTCAACAGAGCCCGAGTTATGATCAGAAAAGAAGATATTTGCCTCATCACAGCCGAATAATCAATTCTTCTGAAGGAACTTAATGCACAAAATATCAACAGAGTTACTTCAACATGAAACAAAGCCTTAAAAGTCAACAAAAGCTCCCACCGAGCTTAAATCATAAATGTAAAACAATTAATACAGAAAAACATATGTAAACTTCTCCATTGAGCCCCTCAAAGGCCGAGAAGTATTAAAGTCTGTATTAATTGACCCAAGAGATCTTTTATCAGATTCCACCTCCTCATCCCTTCTATAAATACTACTGTAGAAGATGAGAAATTGTTGGTTGCTAAACTTTGAAATATACTTGAGCTTGAAAATTTTAATTGTAAATAGTGTTCAAGGGCTCTTGGAGCTCTGCTTGTGATAGAATAGTTAGGCTGAGAGGTGAAGATGATTGCTGAACTGAAGCATTGGACTTAAAGCTGTAACTGGTTTGAAGCATCAATACAAGCTGATTTATGGGATCCTGGTCTATGTCAACGGTGATGTTTTTCTTATTGTAAATTGTTATTTTATTTCTGTTTTCACTTTGTCCATCTTCTCTTATAAAGAACAACAAGCATAGAGTTAGGATTTATTGTATATCAGTACCCTTCTCTGACTGATAAGCTTTATCTTTATGTTTTCTTCCAAATTGTGTTATTTAGGAATGATTTAATTCAGTTTAAGCAGTTAGGAATGCTGGCATTCCCTCATCCTACTGTCTAGGCTAATTTTTATTCTTGAATGTTATTTTCAGTTTATGTTAAGTAGAGATGAACTAAGGAAGTTATGGTGAGCCCTGTCCTAGTTTTATCCCGAAAGACTATCTGAAAGTTTCCCTAAGAATGTGTTGAAAGCTGGCTATTTTCAAAGTACTTACCAGATCTTAGATCACTCTTTGTTATCTTATGTGTTTGTCTTGAAATTTTACCAAGTAAAGTAGAGCTAAGAGAGGTTTGTGGTGAGCCCTGCCCACTAGTTTCTCCTCCAACAGTTAATTTTTAAGTTTCCCTCTGTTTTTAAATGTTTTTCTATTGAAAGTGTATCAAAAGCTGGCTAGTTTCGAAGTACTTACCAGATCTTAGATTTTTTTTTATGTCTTTCCTAAGTGTATGTCAAAATCTGGCTAGTTTCAAAGTACTTACTAGATCTTAGGCCGCTCTTTGTTCTTCATTTGTTTATTTCCCCTTCTTTATGTATCATTTCATTCCATAAATCAACTTTAAAGGGATCCTTACACATAGATGACTTGCCCCATGGACCACTCTTGCCCCTTGTTGTTTCAATTAAATCCTATTATGACTCCATAGCCCAATGGACTAAAACCAACGATTATCTATCTTTTTGGCCAAAGCTTGTTCTGATTGCTTGCAACTTCACACCTTTGAAACTCTTTCCATTTATAACTTTCCACTCAAACAATAATCATGCTCAACCATCCAAAACAAACAAAAACCCTCGGACTTCATAACTAGCCTAATATCATTACCTAAAATATTTTTAAAGATAAATCTATCTTTACACTTATTGGAGAGATCCCTCTCCAGATTTAGGAGGGCTAGATCCTAGAATCCCAAAGTGGTTGAAACGATGTTCTTCCCTGCAGTCAGACTTTTTCCAATCTTGCTAATTACAGGGAGCTAGCAGAACCATGAAGTCAAATGGACTATTCCTGCAAGATATGCATTTGATCAAATAAATAAGGCCATTTCTAAAGCTCCTACCTTAGCCTGTCCAAACTACTCTGAGCCTTTCAGTATATTCTCCTTACTTTTGAAACCACCCTTGCTACTGTCCTTTTGCAAAAAAATTAAGAGTATCATGATTAACTGTTAGGTCCCTATATTACTAGTATAGTCCCTTATTATTGTTAGTGTAACCCCCTTACTATTATTATTGTACCCT
This sequence comes from Pinus albicaulis, assembly GCA_034641835.2. NCBI lineage: Eukaryota > Viridiplantae > Streptophyta > Pinopsida > Pinales > Pinaceae > Pinus > Pinus albicaulis. The sequence continues at coordinate 1,040,841,407 of CM076577.1, read as the reverse complement.
TGTAACCCCCATATTGTTATTATTGTGCCCTTAAATTATTATTGTTAGCTCCGCTAGGATTACATTGTGGCCCCACTTGGATTACATTATGGCCCCATGGACTCCTATATATAGAAAGGAGGTTTTGTAATTTGAATGATCCAAGAATTGTTCATTCATGTAATGTATTGGAGGTTGCCCCCTCGAAGTGGCTTATTTATAAGGCGTTGATATCTGTTTTCTTCTCTTTTTGGAGCTACTTTCACAACATTTGGTATCAGAGCTTTGAGATTCTAGGGTTTCATTGCTCCAAACAGGTCAGCATGACATTTTCGCTATAACATTTTTTCTACGAAGGTTCAGAATTTGAAATTTTTACACTACAAAGAAAAAATCCTGAGGAACATCGTCAAAACATTTTAGAGCTTGGTTCACAACATTTTCGGAGATATGATCTGTGAGAATTAGGTCATTTTTCAGGCTCCTGAATTTAACCTAAATGGGTCATCGTGGTATTTTCATAATAAATTTCTTTCTACGAAGGTTCAGAAGCTAAAATTTTTAGAGTGTGAAGCCACAATCCTAAGGAATATTGTAAAAAAAATTTTAGATATTGGTTCGCAATATTTTTAGAGATATGATCTGTGTAATTTAGGGCTTTTTGAGGCTTCTGAATTTCATCTCAAAGAGGTGATCGTGGGAAAATATTCATATCTCTCTCTCTGAGTATCGGATTGGAATGTGGTAAAAAGTGGCCACAAGTGGACATATTTTATTTTTTATTCTATCAATTTCAGAGCCAAAGGAGGAAACAATGACACATGGCAAGTCGTACAATTTTGCTCTACTGAACCAGTCCAAAATTGGGTCATTGTGGGAGATTGGACATAACTTTGTCTTGAAGAATCCAAATCATATCAGACCTATGGCATTTGAAAGAAGCTTTAGAGGGCTACTACAGGGCTAAATTTCAGATATTGAGGATCCACAATTATAGATATAATTCAATTTCAATATCGAGCTCCTCATAAGCAAGTAAAAGGTGTGTATTTTTTATTTTTATTTTATTTATTTATTTTTATTTTTATTTTTATTTTTTTCTGAATTGCATAAGTATTGTTTGAATAATCAAGTTGAATTGATTCCAAGGGAATATTGTAGAATAGATATCAGTATTGGATTCTAAAATGGCCCCTAAAAATAATTCAACACCCATTAAGCCTTTAGAAAGCTCTACTATGACTCATGAAGACGAAGAATGGCAACATGAAATATCAAAATTACAAGAGCAAGTGCAACAAATTTCGCTCTCGCAAAGAGTAACAAAAAATGACATGGAATTTTTGAAGAAAGGTGTGGAAACTAAGATGGATGGTTTGAAGAAAGGCGTGGAATCTAAGATGGATGGTTTGAAGAATGGCATGGAATCTAAGATAGATGGCATGGAAGCTGGGATGGAATCTAAGATGGATGACATGGAAGCTAAGATCGATGAGAAAATGGAAAACATGAAGAATGATCTAAAAGCAGACATGGAAGGTTTGACAAAGTTGATACAAGAAATGTTTCCTAATGGTGAAAAAATAGTAGAGGAAACTCATGATGAGAAAAAAATACTTGTTGATCGTGATTTCATAAAATCTAATGTTGGCAGGAAGAACCACCATATTCCAAAAATGGATATGAGGAAGTTTGATGGAAAGGATCCTGTAACATGGATACTACAGATGGAGCAATATTTCGATCTCCATAATGTGCAAAACACACAAAAGATACGCATTGCAACTTTACATTTAGAACAAAATACATTTGTATGGTATCTATGGCTTTTCTCCCGTAAAAAAAATCTCACTTGGTCAATTTTTACGGAGGAAATGATAGCACATTATGAGGATACAAAGAGCAACACCTTATTTAGCCAATTGATAAATCTCAAACAAAAGGGTTTAATGGGGGAGCACATTGAGGACTTCCAAAAATTGAATATAAGGGTAACTGATATTCCAGAGGAACACATGATTTATCTCTTCATAGGTACTTTAAAGGATAACACCCAACATGAATTTTTCATTTTGGAACCTGATTCATTGGAGAAGGCATTCAGGTTGGCAAGAAAAATTGAATGTAAAATTATGGCGACGAGGAAGCCTACCACTCACTTCTATAAAGAGGGAAGTGTTGCTACTCCTAGATTTCCACAACCTACAAGGTTGAAACCACAAAAATTGGAAGAAAAAAGAGCAAAAGGTCTTTGCTACAGTTGTGATAGCAAATACACTAAAGGTCATAAGTGTGCTGAGAAGAAATTATTTTACATATATTTTGAAGAGGAAGAAGAAAATGAACAAGAAGAGGATATACACCAGGAACCAACCCAAGAAGTGGAAGAAATGAGTCCAACCATATTGTGTAATGAATTGGCAGGAATTACCACTCAAACTCTCAAGATAGAAGGACATATCAAGAAGAAAAAGGTAATAGTGTTGATTGATTCAGGTAGTACCCATAATTTTATTCATTGTAAGGTAGCGAAGGAATTGAATTGTTTCTTATACCCAGCACTAGAATGTCAAGTGATGGTTGCAAATGGAGGAACTATAAATTTCTCTGGAAAATGCCATAATATCAAGCTAACCATGGGGGAATATGTATTGACTAGTCCAATGCTTTCCATTCCTATGGGAGGAGCTGATGTTGTACTAGGAGTACAATGGTTACAATCTTTGGGGACGGTAGCTTTTAATTTTCAAGAACTTTTCTTGAAATTTTTTTCAGAAGGAAAGGAAGTCGAATTATGGGGTATTGCGGGGAAGCCAGGAAGGATAATAAGCTCTAATGTCATGACAAAGCTTCTAAAGAAATAACAATGAGGCATAATTGCACAATTATGCTCACTAGAAGTTCCAACATCAAAATCATCTATTTCTGCAGATCTCCAAAAAGTCTTGGACAATCATTCCAAGGTTTTTGAAACTCAAAAAGGACTCCCACCTATTCGTGATCATGATCATGCTATTCATTTGATTCCAGGAAGTGTTCCTCCAAACATCAGGCCTTATAGATATCCTTATGTCCAAAAGAGCGAAATTGAGCATATGATTGCAGAAATGTTAGAGGCGGGTATAATTCAACCTAGTCAAAGTTCTTTCTCTGCTCCTGTAGTATTGGTACACAAGAAGGATGGATCATGGCGAATGTGTCTGGATTATAGGGAGCTCGATAAGCTCACCATTAAAGATAAATTTCCCATTCCTGTGATTGATGAATTATTGGATGAATTACATGGAGCAATTTATTTTACCAAGTTGGATCTTCATTCAGGATATCATCAAATTAGAATGAAGACTGAAGATATTCCAAAAACAGCATTCCGAACTCATGAGGGTCATTATGAATTTTTGGTCATGCCTTTTGGCCTTATCAATGCACCTTCTACATTTCAAGGGTTGATGAATTCCATTTTCAAACCCTTCCTTAGAAAATTTGTGCTAGTATTTTTTGATGATATACTAATCTACGGTAGGTCTTGGAAGGATCATGTTGAACATGTTGACAGGGTGCTCAAACTATTGCAGGAGAAACAATTATATGCAAAAACATCCAAATGTTTCTTTGGAGTACAAGAGGTGGAATATCTGGGTCATATTGTATCTCACGAGGGTTTTAAGGTAGACCCTAACAAAATTAAAGCCATTAAGGAATGGAAAGTCCCCACAACCATAAAGCAGTTGCGAGGATTTCTCGGGTTAACAGGGTATTATCGCAAGTTTGTTAAGAATTACGGGAGAATAGCAGCACCTCTAACAACATTATTGAAGAAAGATGCATTTTCATGGACTCCTGAAGCAACTAAGGCCTTTGAACATCTTAAAGAGGCAATGTGCCTAGCACCGGTCTTAGCTACGCCAGACTTCACAACAACCTTTATTGTGGAATGTGATGCCTCAGGAAATGGAATTGGTGCAGTTTTAATGCAGGAAGGAAGACCCATTGCTTTTGAAAGTCGTCCAATCAAAGGAAAGTATTTACAGAAACCTATTTATGAGAAGGAAATGTTAGCAATAATGCATGCACTAAAGAAATGGAGAACTTACCTAATGGGAAGACACTTCAAGGTAAAAACTGATCATGATAGTCTGAAACACTTTTTGGAACAAAGACTATCTTCAGAAGAGCAGCAAAAATGGGTCACACAGATGTTGGGTTATGACTTTGAAATAATCTACAAAAAAGGAAAGCTTAATGTTGTTGCAGATGCACTCTCAAGAAAGAATGAAGAGGTGGAAGCATTGCCTTGTGCCATTTCTATTATCCAACCAGATTGGATAACCGAAGCAAGAGATGAATGGAAGAAGGACAAAGATGTATGGACACTCATTCAAAAGTTGCAGCAAGATCCTAGTACATCTGATACATTTAGTTGGAAAAATGATTCCTTATGGTATAAATATCGCTTATATCTTTGTAAGAATTCCCAACTAAAACAAAAGATTCTTCTGGAATTGCACACTTCTCCTTTAGGAGGACACTCAGGATTTTTAAAAACTTACCACAGGGTGAAGAAAGAATTTTTTTGGGATGGCCTTAAATCTGATATTCAAAAGTTTGTGGCAAAATGTTTGGTTTGCCAGCAGAATAAAGTGGAAACAATTAAGACCCCGGGACTTCTACAACCTTTATCCATTCCAAGTCAACGTTGGGAGGAGATTTCAATGGATTTTATCACGGGTTTACCTAAGTCTGAAGGAAAGAGTGTCATCATGGTGGTAGTTGATAGACTTACCAAGTATGCACACTTTTGTGCATTATCTCATCCATTTAAAGCAAGTACGGTTGCTACTACATTTATGGATAGAATTCAAAAGCTACATGGAAGCCCAAGGGTTATTGTGAGCGACAGAGATCCCATTTTTACTGGAAATTTTTGGACGGAGTTATTTTCTTGTTTAGGTACTCAATTAGCTCATAGCTCATCTTATCATCCTCAATCTGATGGTCAAATTGAGATAGTAAATAAATGTTTGGAAGGATATCTTCGTTGTTTTTTATCTGATAAACAAACACAATGGGTCAAGTGGTTACCTCTAGCTAAATGGTGGTATAACACTTCCTTCCATACTGCAACAAAAATGACCCCATTTATGGCACTTTATGGATATCATCCACCATCCATCACATCATCTTTAAGAGAAAATTCGAAGGTTCAAGCAGTAGAAGATCACATCGAGCATCAAAAAGAAGTTCTCGAACTCTTAAAGGACAACCTGAATTTGGCACAAAATCGAATGAAACAATAGGTGGATCAACATCACAGCGAGAGAAGTTTTGATGTAGGAGATTGGGTATTTTTACGACTACAACCATACAAAAAAATGTCCCTCATGCAAGCTAAGAAGGATAATAAATTATCGCCAAAGTACTATGGTCCTTACAAGGTGTTGCAAAATATTGGTACTATGGCATATAAATTGGAGCTTCCTGCTTCTTCACGAGTGCATCCAATTTTCCATGTTTCATGCTTAAAGAAGGTTATAGGTGAAAATCTTCCAGTTCAAACAATATTTCCAGAACTTGATGAAGAAGGAAAAATCATATTGGAACTTGAAGCGGTCACGGAAACAAGAACTCGAAAACTACAGAATCAATCAATTTTAGAGTATCTCATCAAGTGGAAGAACTTACCCACTGAAGATTCTACATGGGAGGATGAGAATTTTATACAGAAGCACCCAAAGCTACTCAAGTATTGATGACAACACCTTTTTGAAGGAGAGGGGCATGTTAGGTCCCTATATTACTAGTATAGTCCCTTATTATTATTAGTGTAACACCCTTATTGTTATTATTGTACCCTTGTAACCCCCATATTTTTATTATTGTGCCCTTAAATTATTATTGTTAGCTTGGCTAGGATTACATTGTGGCCCCACTAGGATTACATTTTGGCCCCATGTACTCCTATATATAGAAAGGAGGTTTTGTAATTTGAATCATCCAAGAATTTTTCATTCATGTAATGTATTGGAGGTTGCCCCCTCAAAGTGGCTTATTTCTAAGGCATTGATATATCTTTTCTTCTCTTTTTGGAGCTGGTTTCACAACATTAACCCATATCATTTTTTAGCAAGGTCATGGGAGATGCAGAACTCAAGTATGATATCATTGAGAAACAAGCCTATGCCTTAGTTCAAGCCCTGAAATCTTTCAGAATGTATGTCCTCCATTATACCATTATTTCTTATGTACTTAACAATGCTGTAAAAATTGTCCTTACACAACCAGACACTGATGGAAGAAGAGGAAGATGGATAACTCAAATCCTTGAGCTTGACCTCACCATTAAAATCACCAAGTTAGTAAAGGGAAATGGTTTAGCTAAATTGTTAGCTGAATCTAATTGCAGAGTTTTGGGCATAAAATATGTTTATGAAGTCTCTGAGAAGCATAAATAAGAACCTTCTTCAAATATTGAAAGGGAGAATCCAAAAGAACCTTCCTTAAATGCAGAAGGGGAGAATCCACAAGAACCTTTCCAAGGATCTCAAGGAAAGAATCCACAAGAACCTTCTCCTTCAACTCAAACAATCCCTGTTCACATTGATGAAAAGCTTGTATTATCAGATTGGTATGCAAATATTGTTTATTTTCTGATCCATTTTTAATGTCCATCTGAGTTTTCAAAAATCTAGTGCAAAACACTTAAATTGAAATCCATCAAATACTGTATCATCAATTCCAACTTGTACTGGAAGGATCCTCTTAATATTCTACTACTTTTCTTAACAGAATCAAAGACCGAAGGAATCATTGATCAGTTTCATGTAGGAATATGTGGAGGGAATTATGTTTGGAGAGTAACAACATACAAAATACTAAGGGAAAGATTCTATTGGCACACTCTATTTTCACTAGTAGTAAAGGTTAGAGCTAGTGTTCTATGTCAGATGTTTGCTGGTAAGAAAAAAATAGAAGCTCTTCCACTAGTTATAGTGGTTGTCTCATCACCATTTCTTCAATGGGGACTAGATTTTATAGGAGAAATTAACCCAGCTTCAAGTAATCAACACAGATGGATCTTAACGGCTACTGACTATTTCACTAAGTGGGTGGAGGCTATTCCTGTTAGAAATGCCACAGATTCAGTTGTAATCAATTTTATTGAAGAAAACATTTTATCTAGATTTGGTTGTCCACAAGAAATAGTGACTGACAATGCCACAACATTCAATAGCATAAAGATGATTGGATTTTTCCAAAAGTATCAAATCTTATTGCGTCATTCAACCCCCTATTATTCACAAGGGAATGGTATTGTTGAATCATCTAATAAGATCTTAGTAAAGGTGATCAGGAAAACTTTAGACGACCATAAGAAAAATTGGGACAATCATCTTATCTATATAGTCTGGGAAAACATGATATCTCCCAAAAGATCAATAGGTAAATCTCCATTCCAACTGGTTTATAGAAAAGATGTTATTTTTCCTACAAATTTGGCTTTCCCTATGCTTAAGTTTTTACAATAATATACAGATGAACCTAATGATTTTTCTAGAAGAATAAATCAGATTATTGAATTTAATGAAAACAGAGATGAGATTCAATATAAACTAAGGAAATATCAGAATAATATGAAGAGTATTTTTAACAGAAAGGCTAGGGAAAGATATTTTAGAGAAGGATATTTAGTCTTAATATGGGAAGCTAGGAGAGAAGAAAAAGTCAAGAATTGCAAGTTTGAAAATCTATGGTTTGGACCACTCATCATTGTAGAGGTATATGGAAATACCACATTTGTGCTACAAAATTTGGAAGGACAGTTCTCAACACTGCCTGTCAATGGAAAATTTCTGAAACATTATATACAATACTGAAGAAGATCTTACATCATCATTGTACATTATCATTTTCTTTTACCATTTCAGTCTGTTTGTTTTCTATAGCAAAGAATCCATAGCTCGAGGAGAAGGCACATGGAACTTCTTGTTCTCTGCATCCCATAGGGGGAAGTAGTCACTAGTACATTTGGTCAAAATTCGGACACTATAGTTTCAACACTTTTGACATATTGTCGGAAATTTCCCCAATTTTTCTAAATTTTTTAAATCCCGCCAACAACTGTCGCTATACCGAAATATAGAGACATCGTTGGTATTGTGATGTTTAGGAACATCGTCGATATACCGACGGTTCAGAACACAATTTTGAAAATGCGACGTTTCTAAGACATGAGTCCGTATTGTGACATTTGGAGACATTTGGGGATAAACATCGCAATAGCGATGTGTGGAGACACTTGTTGGTAGTGTGACAAAATTGGGGACAACCGTCGGTATTGCAATGTGTGTGGAAAACCATTGGTATTACGATGGTTTGCGAACGTGTTGACCAAACGTCATAATAGCATTACAAAATTCTAGGGGAGACTAATCGAGAAGGAATCCAAAAATAACACATGCATATAAACATATATGTTTATTTTTGGATTTGTGTTATTTTTCTTAGTATATGTGACACTATAGTGGAATACATTGTCTATGGATCCATGATAGTGTGCTATATGATTAGAAGGAATCCACATCATCATCATATGCGACATGGACCAATTCTTAAGGTTAACAAGCTGGTTAGAACACATTTTTTAGGGAAGTCAGCTTTAGGAGTAGCTATATTTTGTAATAATTCCCAAAATTTCCTTGAATCTATGCCATTAAATGCAGAATGACTATGATATTTTAAAAATGAGGTCATATTAGAAAATTGGGCAAAAATTGACCTAGTTATGATGCTACTAAAATTTTTCATAGGAAAAATATTACTATGTTTTGACTACACATCATCCACACATGCAAGTGGGCATATATTAGAGTTCACTTATTCTCTTTCACTAGTCCACTTATGTGTTTGAGTTGGTTGAGGTGGTTATTTTAGGACATAATTTTTTATTGGCTCAAAATGGTTTTAGACCATGCAACTGAGAATGCTTCTTGTTTTAGCTCATATTTTGCCTTGTGAAAATTGCATTGGCACATGATATTAGACTATCACATGTTTTTCTACTAATAGTTTTGCGAGGAATCATATATATATCAGGAGGGCTTCCATCTCATTTATAATTGTTAGAATAAACTGGAAGAACTTATTTTCCTAGCTAAAGCTCTTTTGTGAGAATTGTCTTAATTTTGAGTAAATGTTATAGAGAAATGATAGAGGGTTTTTTATATTGCCAGATTCTAGGAAGAAAGCAACTGCTACAACAATCAAACAAATGCATTAGAGGTAATGTATATTTCGTGTCTATCACTTTTATTGAAATTATAATATTTAATTTTTTTATAAGGCATAGATACTTCAAGGTTCTATTTATTTCTCTATGCTTAATTAAATTTTGTGTTATAATACTTAGGCTAAACCTTCTTACGATTAGTCTCCCTTAGAATTTTGTAACTTATAGTTGAAAGCAAAAATTAAATCATTAAATGGTAAAATTTCTTATTCCATTATGGTTTTTCATTTTTTTTTTTGTATTTTCTTACTTTCTCTTTCATGAATGTCACTTGCCTAGTACTAACTAACGTGTGCGTCACCTTGGAAATTCACTTCAACATGACATTTTGCCTTCAACATTACTTAATTTTTGTACCACGCCAGTATAACCTCACACATTACCACATCATCATTGATGATGAATACTTTGTATCATAATGGTAATATGATGGATCTCATTCATTGTCAAAACACCCCTAATCACTTGCCCGAGGAATTGTGAATGGAGCCAACATTGATTTTTTTTTCAATTTGTGCTTGTACACACTAAAAGTTTACATGGTTATAGTATATGCATGTATTGATGGTGAGGGAGGGTTTTGAGACTCAAATATGACTCACAAAAATAATTCGACAATCAAACGAGATCACCTAGCTTTGGAGAAATTTTGATTTGGTGTGTTTCATAATCTAAGCATTTTGACTCCTCATATGTGAACCAAAATTGACAGTTCATTTGGCTTCCTTTGGCTAGGCTACCTCTTCACCTAGGCTATATTATATATAATACATAACACTAATTATCTATAATATATAATATATAATATATTGTATATATTATGTTTTATCTTCCACTAAGGCTTATTTCATGCCATAATCTTCTTTCCCGCTCTATTCTCCTTCCCCCGCAGCCAGACCATCTATCTACGATTTGAATCACCACAGAGTCATCGACAGACTTCCCATACAGCTCTTTGTCAACATAAATCCCACCCATTCAAGTGTTGAGACATTGATTTTCTAGGGTTGCATTAGAGGAGACATTAATCTGATAAGGTCACGTCAAAGGAAACATTAATCTGCCAGAGCCACATTGAAAGGCTAAGCGGAAAAATGGTAATGTGGTTTCTTCATGCTTCAAAATTGTTCAGTTTGGCTTCAAAACTCTTGTGCATGTACTCTTCACATAATCAGTTCATGTTCTTATTTAGTTGTTTTTATTATCTTTTATGTCTTGAATTTCATGTCTATTTTATAATGATTGTTGGTGATATTTTCTGAGGTATTTAGAGATCTGGAAATTAGATTGTTTTTAGCTTGAGAGGTACATCTAGAGCACCTTCATTTTAGTACAATAGTTCCCTTATTTTCACACCTTAGATTGCATGCACCCAAGACCCAAAAGAAGGCACTTATATGATTTCTCTTCAGCCACAAGTTTAACATTTTAACTCTAAATTTGGTAGGAAATGGATGTAAGTTTGGCCCTTGAAATATATAAATATATCAAGAGGGTTTGATGTTTCCCAAGACAATTCCTAGCCATCAAAGCCAACATATTATTAAGTGTTGGTTTGTTTTGCCTTTGAGTTGCCATGCAATTTTGTTGGTTAGATTTAGAGTTGTAGATATCCTAAGCCACATATTTGTAGGAGGAGTATTTCATAAGGCTGCATAATGTAAATATTACATTTGAGATCATTCATTGGGTGGTTGTAACACAAGCCTTTGAAATTAATGAGGTTTCTCACTAATTGTTTATATAAATGCCTCTAACAAGATTTCTTTGTTTTATGCCACAACCTTACTTAAGTTGAATGTTGTTGACTTGTATTCACATTGGCAAGTAGGGTATGCTTTTAAATAATTATTTTTTGGTCTATAAATACATTTTTTATGGGTTGATGTATAATTCCTTCATTTTCTACTACCGTTTATTTGATATAGTTTTGTTGCATGCAAAATGTTTGAAGAAACTCTTGACTTAATTGCTACACATGTAGTAGTTTTCACTTCTTGCCATAGCATGTTAGTTATAAGCTCATATACGAAGACTAAAGCTATTATTTGTGACCTAAAAAAATAAGGAAAACAAGATACATGCATCTACTTCAGATATGCCTTATAACTCTGAATTTGAGTTTTATTTGAGTCTGTCACCAAATTGTTTGAAAAAATATTTGAGTGAATTCTGTCACATGGATGTCAGCCTTGATGATATTTCTTATCACAAGGATTCTTTCTCTTTCCATATGGTTAATTTCATAGAACTTTTCTCTAATATTATTATCATGGAGATGTTCTATTTTCTGTATCAAAACTTGAATATGCTTCTAAATGACCTTGAAAGAGGGTCAGAAGCAATGGAAAGAGGGTCAGTGACATGGGAAATGGAGACAAGTTGGTTGAGTGAAGAGTGAACAAAAAAGTGAAAAAAGGATTCTATGTCAAGGGATCTAGGGTTAGCAAAACGTTACTTAATTTTTATAAAAAATGAGAAAATCGATAAAAAAGACCCAATTTTTCCTTCAAGTTCAAATTCAACTTGAATTAAACTTGAGGTTTGGTCATGAGGTTTGAAGAACCTAATCAAACCTAAGAATTTTCTTTAGGTTCGTTGAATTTTAAACCTCAAGTTTGAATTTCGGTGAACCATGTGACATAGATGGTGTCAATGTTTTTAGCTTGCCAAAGGGATTGCTAAGGTTCTCAATGCTCATAGTTAAGAGTCTTTAAAAGTTAGATCACAAATACCACCATCTACCTACAATTATCTCTGCCTTTTTGCTACTATTTTGCCTTCCAACATGAATCTAAGGTGCTTTGTGCACCAACTGGTGGACGGGTAAAATCATAGACTAGTTTGTCTATTACTTGCGATGTTTGCATCATATCCAAAACGTTAAAACCCTTAAGGAACCTCCCTCACCTCAATTTCCAAGGCCTCTCCCAATCTTTGTTGCATGCCTCTTTCCTTTTCTTTTTTTTTGCATCTCTATATCACGATTTCAGATGTCTTATTAGGACAAACAACTAGATTGTTGTCAGAAAGTACATCTTCATAGTATACAAGCTGGTTTATACCCCCAGAGTAATTATCATTGTATCATTCACATCTTACCCAAGAACCCTCTAAATTTATCCCAAATTGCCAACGGTGTCTAAGATTTTTTATAATGGTTTTGAAGAAAATTTCAAGCCTGAACCAAACTGACCTAGAAATTCAAAGATGGGAATTTGAGGGAAAAAAGAAGTGTGAAATCTTATGTATCAAAATGCAGACCCAATTTTTTTTGGACATTCTGATTATAGTAACTTATAGCTATTTTTGAGTTAAGTGGCCATGCTATGAGGGTCATCCCTATTCCATCAAAACCAATAAGGAGTTTCACCTGGCCTCATCTATGCCCACTCAAGAGGTTTTGAATGTGGATCTTTGTGTTAATGCAAGCCTAATCACCTCACTGTTAGCTGCTACGCACCACAACCATGGGTTGTAGCCTCTATTTTTCCTGTTATACCCATCAAAACCTATTCTAAATGCATTCAAATGGTTCAATGTTGGTTCTAGATGGCTCCATGGCACTCCCAAGACACCCAAGCACTTGAAGAAAATATCCTAATATAAAGAACTTTAAGAAAATAAGAACTGTTAGTTGACTAAATATTTTGCCAGCTGAAAATCACCTTAAGGCCAAAAGATTACAACTAACCTATTAAATCACTTGATTTCTCCTTAAAACCCTGAAAATCTACTTGCAAATGGACTTCAAAAAATTCTAACAAACGACTTTGTGTTCAAGTCAAGGGGTTTCAAAGGAAAAGACTAGGTGAAAAACTCCCTCTTATCCCCAAAATCGCCAGCAACATCAAATTTGGATTCCGAGGCTATATGCTAATTTGGAATATTACATTCCCCTTGACCATGATGTTTTACAACACCATCAAGCGTGAGCATCATATCCAAAAAAGGAATGAAGGTGTGTGTAACCACAATCTAGCGAAAAATCCATATATAGCATACTACAACCAATCCATTGTATCAAAAATCACAGTGGAATCTCATGCCATATGTGGTGACTGGTGATAATAGATCCTACTAGTATCATAGTGTTTTATATGTGAAATCCACTTGTTTCCACAATATGAGAGGAACAGTCTTAACAACTTTGTGCCATTTTGCTACTTTATCAATAAATTTTTGACTAAAAACATTTGATTAAAGTCATTTAGTTTCCCTAGCTAATGATATGATTGCTTGATATTCTCCATATTTCCATGGCTTGTGTTAATCAAGAATTTTTGACATGAATAAAAACTTATTAAATTAAATTAGTTTTCCTAAATTGATGCCGAAACAAAATTCACCCCCAGCTTGAAAATTACTTTGCTAAAATGTAAACACAAAGTGTGTACTACTCACCATTACCACCAATTTAGCAGTCTTGACAAGGTATTTTGGAGGCGGTACCATATGGGATAGGTGCTAAATATCACCTTGGCACAAATCCCACTCTTTAAGCCAACTCTTACTAAATGCTATGGAATACTTCCCTAATCTACACACAAAAAAATTCACCCAAGCTATAAGTAGACTAGTGCTAAGTATTGATGTCTAAGATGAAGATGGGAGTTAATTATTAATTTTACTGATCTAAAGTAATAAAATGAGCTGCAAAAAAAGTAGAATAAAAAGAAAAAAATAATTCGAGCCTCTAAACATTTAGCTATTATAACACCAAAGGAGAGTGATAGATACCAAGAATTCCTTGAATTACCCTTTGATAAGTGGCTAAAAGTAGATGAGTATGTTGATGTCCTGATTTTTAGACCTGTAAAAGTGGTAAAAATGCAGAAAACCACCAATCAAAAGTCCCTTTATAAGCCACCCACAAGTGTGGAAACACACTAGATCAATAGATCCATGGGTGGTGAATCTTGGGAAATATGTTGGTAACTATAAAAAGAACCAAACACTTATCTGCAAGTAAAAATGAAGTTTCTAACAATTTGGAAACTACTTGCAATGGAAAATGATTGATTTCCCCTAGGGTTAAAACCCAAAAATTTATTTTGGAAATAAAATATACTTTATAATAGTTGAAAAATGTGTATTTTTGCCCCAGAAAATTGATTATAAGATATGAAATGAAATCAGAGTTAGACTAAAACAGAGGGATATTAATGAGGGATTTTTTCAGCATCTGTGTAAAATTCTACTGGAATAAATGTTAGATCTACAAAATATCTTGAAAATACCCTTTTGAAATGTGATTTAGTTGAAGATAAGAAGGTATAAATTCCCTTAGAAAAAAAATTAGATATAAAATTAAAACTCTAAGGGTTTTCTAGCTTTTAAAGATAAATTTTTTTATACAAGCTAGAAAAAGGAAAGAGAAAACACAAATATTTTCTATTTATGTTATTAAAAAAAAAGTAAAGGATTTCTAAATAGATGGTTTCTATATTGTGGCTCCCCTTGGTCTTACATTTACCTTCTAGGGTGTTAGATCAAGACCACAACCCTCTCTTTGTCAAATATGCAATTTGAACCGGAAAAGAGGATAGGAGTCTAGGCAACTATTACACCCCACTATACTTTAGAACAGTGATACAATCTTTGGATTCCGCTAGGAAAGATCCCTCTTGTGGAGAAGTATCCAACTATTGGGTCAAATATGGCACAAAATAAAATTTCCCCCTTATTGAAGGAACCCTCAGAATCGATCAAGGGTCAACTAGGACTTGGAATGACTTAGACTGATCTGATTTCAATTGCTTGGTTTGCTAAAAAAATACAGATAATATTTAAATTTTAATGAAAAACTATATTTTGAAATTTGAAGATTCAAAACCATGAGTCCAAACCATTAGAGACAAAATATGCAAAGTCTACTCATATATATATATATATATATATATATATATATATATATATATATATATATAATCAATGAGGCTCTACAGGGCCTCTACAGTGGGAAGGGCCCTTAAAAAGGATTAGGAAAATCTAATTTTTGAATGACAAAAGGTAATACCCTCCCTCAAAAATTTACCCTTGGGCCTTCAAGTATCTACAGAGTATAAACCTAGAGACACTCCACTAAAATTACAGTGAGAAGAAATACTATTTTTTTGTGGGAACGTTCAACAAACCACGCATGTGATGAATCGTTTCTTGCACACAGAAATTTTGATCCTAGATAAACCCACAAATCTATACATACCCTAAATTATTAGGCTTACCAAAAGCCAAAATTATGTTAGAAAAATGTGCCAAATAGGTTGAAGCACAGCCTGAAACCCAAGATAACAGGAAAGAATACCTCCAACCAGTGACAGAATTTGTGGCATGTAATTGACATGCCCATACCAGCAACACAGTGGAGGAGGAAACTGCCAAAATCCCTTAGAATAAACATGCCATAGGCACACTAAATAGAACTTCTCAAACCCTAGGTTTTCTAGGAATATTTACAACATGTTGGCAGAAACAAGAAAAATTCAGTGGAGGGGCTGCGAAGAGGATGAAATAAGGCCAAATTTCTGTCCAGGAAAATCTGCTCTAAAATCTCAACAAAAATACAGGTCAAAGAATGACCTATGCATAACATAACATGCCCAAATTCCATCAAAAAATGACTTGGCCAATAAGGTACGGACTCAGCCAAGTTGGGCCGGTTTGGTACCAAGCCATTCAAGTCATGCCTTGTGGTTTGGTAACAAAATATTCTGACTCGCCCAAGTAGGTATTAGCCCTCTGAACCAATCCATTGGCCAAGATGATATGGTAGTCCGAGTCAACTTGGTCCAAGTTTTAAAACATTGCACACAAGTACTCCCAAGAAATACGCAAGGCTATGGAAACTATGGAACAAATAATGATTAATTACTAGACTGTCATGCTTAGCACCATATTCATAATTTAATGATGCATGTAAGGGAAAATTTAGAGGATATATGACCATTGTCCCAAGAAACCTTAGAATATTCTATTAGAATTTTGAATTTTATGTTTTTCCTTGCCACTTTAATCGTGACATAATATTGATAGGTATATTTCTCTATCAGGTAACTATTGACAGGATTCCCATGGCATACCCCTTCTTTTCTATTTATGCTTCCTTTAATGTTTATCTTTTTGGCCTGCAAGCTATTCCCAAAAGATGGGAAATGTTTCAAATGTTTTCCTCCAAATCAAGAAAATCATCAAAAGTTGGGAAATGTTTCGCAGGTTGTCTTCCAAATCAAGAAAAACATCTGAGATTAAAAGCAATGCAGATTTGGGGACATAAGTTTTGTGGCAAAGGTCATTCGATTGAAAAAAATTATTGTGTGCTCTTGAATCATAATAAGTTTACCCCCTATAATTAAGAAAGTTATACTTTATAATATACTTAGAATGTCTACATTTCGCCATCTTACTCAACAACCCATATCAATCAAGGTTGAGTTTTATCAATAGAATTCGATATGTTTTAAGCACCCCATTCTCCCTTCCGGCACTAGAAGTTTCTTATCCTTTGATTTCACATCATCTCAGTTTAACCTACCACAACTAATCTAACCTTAGCTTGTGTGGAGGAAAAAAATGCATGCACTGAAATATCTATCACAAATCATAACAAACATAAACATCATTAGCTCAACATAGAATGAAGAAAAATTGTTAAACACCATGTTAAAACACACACATGGTGTATGAGAAGAATAAACACACACACACAAGACTCAACACACAATGAAGGATAAGCGTGAAGGCTTTCTTATTTTCCATTATACAAAGATGTACATTTATAGTACAATGGTGTGACTCTTGGTTTCATATTCCAAGGTCACTTGGACTCCATTGTGACTTTTTTCATTCCACACCTACCCATGTAGGATTAGGTGTTCCAACATCCCCCCTTAATCCGAAGGGGTATGTGTGAGTCCAAGAAAAGAGTTGTAATACAAATCTGCAAAGTATACATGACAGCACTTGGGCTGAATCAACTCTCTGAAATGTTGGAAAAAGAGGTGGTTTTAGGATGACCACAAACACTGGAACGCAAAACTTGTTGCAGTTCCCGGAACTCTTCCAAAACTGGCAAGAAGCTGAAGGCTTATGCTAGAGGAATTGTCCCTCATAAAAAAGGGAGACCTTCAACCTAAAAGAAGGGAGGTCTACTACCTGTGGTGGTTTTAGGTTGTCCACCAACCAAAGATGATGGTTTTAGGTTATCCACCAACCGAAAATGATGGTTTTAGGTTATCCACCAACCAAAAATGATGGTTTTAGGTTATCCACCAACCGAAAATGATGGTTTTAGGTTATCCACCAACCAAAGATGATGGTTTTAGGTTATCCACCAACCGAAGGTATGCTCATGGGCATCCGTGTCTCTGGCTACATCTCCGAATCCGGAATGACGAATTGTGGCTCAGGCTCGCTTGAACTGCTGGCTACAACTCTGAACATGGAATGAGAGATTGTGGCTCAGGCTCGCTTGATCTGTCGTCGAAGCATGTACATGACCACCATTTTCCCCCCTGTCAGGGACAAGGTGAGATGATGACGAAAACTCAACTGCAAGTTTGCTCAATATCCGTGAACAAGTTCTAACATGTGTCGTAAACATCTTCTTGGCTGCTGATGCCCATTGCCAAGAAGCGATCCATCCAAGATGAATCTTGGTTCTTGCAGGAGGCTTGTGTCTGAAGCATCTGTCTGAAGAATGGGTGTGCCGACCACAGTGCTTGCATGGATGAAGATCAAAATAGTGATCTTTCATATGGCCAACTCGATCACAGTGTTGGCATTTCTCAATCTGTTGTGGAAGTGGAACAGGATCTGGAACAGCTGCAGGTGAACTGTCATACATGAATCCGGCACTCTGAAATATGATGGGCTTGGTGTAGTCTGGAATATGAAAGGACACATCCTTGTCATATCCAAGACCAGTTCGGTGCTTGTTGTGGACAAGTTCTTCCCAAGGTCTGATGATGGGCTTAGGAAGTGCAGGCTGAGTGGCTGCATCTACATGTAAATCTGCTCTAGTACAATGAACTGAATGTGAATCATCTGGAACTTTACTGACATGCTGTTGATGGGAGTCAATCTCAATCTTTTGAACAGAAACAGGTTCAGAATGGTGACTCTTTTGCTGAAGTTCATCTTGTTGGAGCTGAGATTCCAACTGCAAAAACTCAATCTTCTCATGTGCATCTTGTAAACAACTGTGAATTTTACAAAGAGCATCCTTGCTCATTTTTATCACATCATCAACATTTGAATGAATGAGGTCATTCAACAACATTAATGCCTCATTGATTTTGGCCATTTTCAACAATTTAGGCTCAAAAATGAAAGGGTGTCGGCTTCAACCGAAAATGCACCCGTTTACAATATGATGCAACAAGAAATACAAATGACTCAAGAGAACTTCCAACTATGGAAATCTCAAAGTACAAAATATGCTCCTCAAATGATGGAGGGCAATCAACAATGACTTACATCAACAACTCAAATTCACTGATTCCAACTATGAATGAAGAGGCAAATTCCACTCAAAATACAATGTCAATATCTCTGCAAAAATAATTTGTAAATGTGCAGCTGAAAACACTATGCAAGGAGTCTTTAAGGCAGCTGAATTTTCCTTCAAAGAGCTGTTTTCAATGATGCCAAACTTGTCTTCAAATGTCAATTTCTTCAAAAAAATCACCCTTATGTCAATGCCACAAATCACAATGTAAATCTGTAAATTTCAGTCCATGTGCTCCTCATATGCCATTTTCCATTTTCTGCTGTTCATAACTCTCTTTCTTTCCTCTCTCTCTGCTATTTTTTTTTTTTTTTAATTAATTAAAAATTGAATTAATGGGAATTAATTAGAAATGGGGAGAAGGGGATTAAAAAATTGGAGAGGGATTATAATAATGGGAGGGAAATTATTTGAAAGAGGAGGGGGTAGTATTATATGGGAAGGGGAATTAAAAAAAAATTAAAAATCGAATTTTAAAATTGGGAGGGAGATTTATTAAAAGGGAATGGAGGCAAAAATCGATTTAAAAAAAAGGCAAGGGTGGTATTGTGAATGAGGAGGGGCGGATTTAAAAGGAGGGGTGGTATTAAAATGATGCAGGGGGCAGTAAATTGTATTGGAGAGAGCGGTATTTTAAAACGGAGATGGTATTGTAAATGGAGCGGAGGTGGATATACAAAAAATTTAAAAAACGAAATATGAGGAGAGAGCGTAATTAGACTACACAACAGTGAGGCGGTGGTTTTGATACGCGGTATTATACAGCGGGGAAGGAGCCGTGGGTAAGGGAAGATAGGGGCGAGGGGGCAGAACAGCCAAGAGGGAGCGGATAGCTGAGCGTTGAGGTAGATGGGGTAACGCAGATGCGTTGGATGGGGTAACGCATATGTTGCAGAGTGGACGGAGGTATTGAGGGGGCCGGGGTAGCAGGGTAGGAAAGCGTGTGGGGAGGGCATGTCGAGCGGGATGGGAGAGCGATGGCATGGGGAGTGTGAAGGGCGTGCGTTGGGAGATGAGTTTTGGAGATTTTTGGAGGGCCGGCATAAGGCAGATGTGTGAATGGCGTAGTGTGAATAGGGATGAGCGTGCGTGGGGAGAGTAAGGTAAGGAAACTGAGGTGCAGAGGAAGGGGCGTAGGGAGTGTATGGCAGGGAGTGATTGCAAGGCTCGAGGGAGCCGTGAAGAAATAGGAAGGGCTGTGTGCGTTGAGCAGAGAGGGAGGGTAAGGGGTCGATTGGAATGTGTGGTTGGGCGGTGAGTTAGGGCGGATAGTTGTATTGAGAGCGGAGGTTGAGAGTAGAGGGATCCGCGTAGGGGTTTAATCACTGAGTGCAGAGCCGAATGGGGGTGGGTAAGGCCCACTGGGCAGTGAGGCCATGGGGGTTCGATTGTAAAATGCATTTCGTAGGACGATTGTAGCGTATTGGAGTGTTGCAGGTTGAGGGGAAGGCCGAAAGGCCAAGAACATTATTTTTTTTTTTTTTTTTTTTTTTTTTAATATTAAAACAGCAGAGTAGAAGAACTTTGAAACAGCAACATATTTTTAAGCTCTGAAATACAGGCAGCAGATTCCAGAAATGAAGGCAACAGTACAAATTTCAAGTACTGAAATACAACAGCAGATTGCCAATAAACCCAGAAAATTTTCCAATAGCTCAGCAGCAGAAAAACTCAAAAAAAATTTCCATTAAAAAGCCAGAAACTTCTACTTCAGAAACCCTCTTTAAACAGTGTTTTCCAGCAACTCTTCAATGCAGAAATTAATAGAAATTGCAGGAAAAATGAGAATGAAAACCTTCATATGGGCAGTGCTGCCTTTCTTCAAAACCACTGCTTCTCTTCTTCAAAACAAATTCTGAATGTCGGAAAAAACACTGCTGCGAAAACTCTAAGTGCTGCAAAAATGTCAAGAATTTTGCAGATATGCACAGGCCATAAACACAAATGGCTCACTCAATTTGAAGCAGGGCCAGCAATCGCCCGCTCTGATACCATGTTAAACACCATGTTGAAGCACACACATGGTGTATGAGGAGAAAACACACACACACAAGACTCAACACACAATGAAGGATAAGCGTGAAGGCTTTCTTATTTTCCATTATACAAAGATGTACATTTATAGTACAATGGTGTGACTCTTGGTTTCATATTCCAAGGTCACTTGGACTCCATTGTGACTTTTCGCATTCCACACCTACCCATAGAGGATTAGGTGTTCCAACAAAAATTAAGAGAGTTTTCAATTAGTAACTGATCAAGTGATCATGTCCAAGTTGAAAAAAATGCTCAAAAATGGAACTGCTCAAAATTGGTTGAAATATTAATGATTGGATATGCCTCGTTGCTACGATTCTGGCACCACAAGCGGGACTCAAATCCGACGTCGTATGTGAAAGTTATGCAGGTTTGAAGTTTTTAGTATCCTTCAAAAAATAAATTGACCAAAGTTGACTTTTGACTTTGGAAATATTATAAAAAGAATATTCCAAAGAATATTTCAGGAATATTCCATCTAGACGAATGGTTTATCGATAAGTGTCAGAGGCTCATTTGTGGTTTGGTTGACTTTTGTTTGGGCAGACCAATCCAGGTCGTGGAGAAATTGGCATTACAAAAAATTTGTTAGGCACTGTAGGAATCGAACGATGGTCTCGTGGCTACCAGCCCACGGGCCCGACCAGCCCGGCTATACATTGTGACTTAACTATATTGGAGGCAAAATCGTATTTGTTGTTTGAAAATGTGTGGAGTGGAAAAACAAAAGGGGCTAGCCCGACCAACCATATAACTTGGCGCATTGAACCTTGGTTTAAAGGATTTAAACGTCGGAGTAAAATGGTTAATTAACCATCCATCTATTATGCCATGTGGCTAGCGCTACCACTTAACATTTAATACCACAGGTTTAACGTCCTTTCCGCCGACAGGTTTATCAGAACACATGTGAATGCCCAACCTAGCATTTATTGTAACTACTAGTGGTTCTACCTATTTGGGGCATGTTCCACCAAATCAGGATTTTGTGCCAAAATTAGCACTCCTAACTGGAGTTAGCCCACATTTAGTGGGGTTTTCAAGTGACATTGGTCATAAAAAAATTTTGGTGATAACTTTCACAATATTGAAACAATTTGACGAAATTTTTGGTCAATTTTGGGTTTCTTGAGCATTCTGGAGAGTTTGGGACAGGTTGCAGAGCGAACAGAGGTGTTCTTCAGCCACTTTTGCTTCAGGGAAGCTTGGAGATCCATCAGGGCCATCAGGGAAATGGAGCCATATTGGGATATACTTCACTATTTGAGGTGAAACAAAAGCCATTTTTAGCTTATTTCTATCTTCTAAAGTCAATTTCACAACTGGTTTTTCCTGTTTAGGCATATTTATCACTATATAGCCATTTTGATCAACTTAATAGAGCAAGGAAATGCCCATTGGGAGCCTTGGACCCGGCAGATGTAGCCCAGGAGGGGTGAACTACCTCATCATGTTGTTGTGTTATGTTATGGTGAAGTTTATTTGCTGTGTGTTTCTTATTTAATATGTTAAACAATAAATTTAATTAACATTCCCTCACACATACGACTTATAAACCTTATCAAAAACATTTTGTTTAATTTTCAAGACATGGAGAATAATTTGCACACTTAATTAAACGGAAATGGATACTTTGCATAGCATTACAAATACTTCCATTTTCAAATCAGATGGTATCGGAGCTAAGGATTTGAGCCTTAGGAGCTAGAGTTTTACTCAGCATTTGTTTTGTGCAAAGATATAGTTGATTGTTTGCAATTTTTGATGCTTACTAGGATTAAAATCAAGAGAGGTGAAGGACACTTGGTTAGTGCACAAAGTAATCCACAACCAAAAAGGGCCAGAGATCCACCTCCAAGAGCCATTGAAGAAGCCTCAAGCATGTCTTCAAGAGAAGGAGAAGCTCCTGAAGACATTGATCCCAAAGAAGAAGAACGGGTATTCTGAAAAGCTTTCCTAGACATGACAACGATGGTGAGGATACTTTACCAAGAAAGGAACGATAGGCTTGTTGAAGAAGGGTCTAGACACCAGAAAGAAGGAGAGGGTTTTTCAAGAGGAAATAAAAGTGATGACAAGTCAAAGAAATGACATGGAGGAAATGGTGATCAACCATCCCTATCTTCATCCTCTTCCTCTACATCGTCATCCTCTAATTCAGTGAATCAATCTCACAAGTCTAAAACTATTGGTAAAAGTCCATTTTTAAAGCTTGATGTTAAATTTGAGTTGCCTATGTTTAATGGTGAGGTAAATGCAGAGAAACTTGACAATTGGATAAGATAGTTGGAAGTTTATTTGAGGATACAAAACCTTCATGAAGACTACACCAAGATTCAGTTAGCCTCTTTGAGAATGGAAGGAGCAACATTGGTATGGTGGGAAGGCAAGACAAAGGATGAAATTTAAAAACATGGTAAGATCACTTTATCATGGGCTGAATTTATTTCCACAATTAAGCAACACTTTTATCCATTAGCTCATTTACAAAAGGCTATCATGAATTGGCAAAGTTTTAGACAACTTAAGGGACAAAGTGTTCAAGATTACACTCAAGAGTTTAGACGAAGGGCTTTATTAATTGGAATTGATTTTCATAGTCAAGATACTTTGTTGAAATATATAGGTGGTTTACACAACTATCTTATACAAAATATCCTTATGTTCAATCCTAATAGTCTAGATGAATTTTGTGTACAAGCTACACATTTAGAGGCTAGAGGTAAACAATCTTTTGATGGGAATGAGGGTAGTGAATTTAAAGGAAAAGGGAGAAAAATGAATGCAAACTATAGGAAAGAAAAACGATTTTTTTTTTTGTAAAAACTGTTCCAAAACAAGCCACGATGAAGACCATTGCTGGAAACTTCATCTGGAGCTGAAACCAGAAAAATTTAAACCAAAGATGAGGTGGAAAAATGGTTGCAATTGTTGAAAAAGACTTAGGGTCTGAATCAGGTGATGAAACTAAAAGCATAGCCATGGTACTAAAGAACATAAAGGGGAAATAGATTGTCAAGGAAACAAATCCCAGTTCTAGCACTTTAAACTGTTACATAGTAGCTCAAAATGAAGAGAGGGGGATAGAGATGTTTCATGTGAGGATAATCTCAAAACACACAATGATAGACACACTATTTGACAGTGGGTCACAAGCGAATCTCATCTCAGAAGACTTAGTCAAGAAGATGAAACTTGAAACCATTCCACATCGAAAGCCATATCCACTTGGATGGATTTGCAAGGATGCTAATTTACAAGTTTCAAGGAAGTGAATTTTGCGCTTTGCCATAACAACTCATCATGTTGATTTGGTTGAACTAGATGTGGTACCATTTGAAATTACAGGTGTGGTGTTGGGTAGTTCGTACTTATATGACAGAAAAGTGATCTTCCATTGCCATGAGAACAAGTACCGTTTGTTCAAGGATGGCAAGGAGTTTATTGTGAGAGCATATCGAAAGAAGCTAGAATCGTCTTTAGTGAATGTAGGGCAATTGAAAAGGCTTGTCAATGCAAGTCAAAATATGAATTTATTGATGATTAAGCAAAAAGATTTTTTACATAACACTTTTCATGTTATTGCTGATGTAAATGATGAAATGTTTTAGTTTGAAAGCAAGTCGTCTTTGGAAGAAGATGACAAGATGTTGCAAAAAGTGTCTTTGGTGTCAGTCGGTGCAGAGGACAAAGTGTCGGTGCAAAGTGGTGCAAGAATCCATGAGAGGGAAAAGCATGCAAGAAAAGAGGGCACAAAGTTCAGCATGGGTCATTGCAGGTTTCAGAATGGCAAATTGGTATGGCAAGAAAAATTGGTCGGGAATCAACAAAAGTACATGGCTCATTCGACAAAAATTCGCCATAAGGACAATTGGCAAGGTGAATCTCAATTTTAGTTTCCTTTGAAGGTAGACCATTGTAGGAAAAATATGTATTCTGAAAATTTCAGTTGTTGTTCTGCAAATTTCAAAAAATTGCATCATGACTTAGTCAAGGTTAGCAACAGTTGGTCAGCGGATTCAAGGAAGAATTTATCTTTTTATGAAAAGCTCAATTTGATGAAGTTAGGAATATTTCAGTGGTTTAAGGTTGGACGAGTGGAGAATTAGTCTCCTCATCCTCAATTTCTGTAATTCAGAGAGATTTTAGGGTCCAAAAGCTTCCCATTTGGGAGGTGTGATCAGGTGATCAGGTCCAAGTTGAAAAAAATGCTCAAAAATGGAACTGCTCAAAATTGGTTGAAATGTGAATGATCGGATAGGCCTCATCGCTGTGATTTTGGTTCCGTGAATGGTACTCAAATCCGACGTCGTATGTGTAAGTTATGCAAGTTTGAAGTTTTCAGTATCCTTCAAAAAATTAGTTGACCAAAGTTGACTTTTGACTTTGGAAATATTAAAAAAAGAATATTTCGAGAATATTCCTTGAAATTTTCCATGGAATATTGCATTTGGACGAATGGTTTATCGACAAGTGTCAGAGGCTCATTTGTGGTTTGGTTGACTTTTGTTTGGGCAGACCAATCAGGAGCTGCCACGTGGCCCCAGGCCGTGGAGAAATTGGCATAACAAAAAATTTGTAAGGTGCTGTAGGAATCGAACGGTGGTCTTGTGGCTACCAGCCCACGGGCCCAACCAGCCCGGCTATAAATTGTGACTTAACTATATTGGAGGCAACATCGTATTTGTTGTTTGAAAATGTGTGGAGTGGAAAAACAAAAGGGGCTAGCCCCTTAGGGCTAGCCCAACCTGCCATATAACCTAGTGCATTGAACCTTGGCTTAAAGTATTTAAAAATGGGAGTAAAACGGTTAATTAACCGTCCATCTATTATGCCATGTGGCCAAAGCTACCACTTAACATTTAATACCATAGTTAGGTAACATCCTTTCCGCCGGCGGGTTTCATGGAACACATGTGAACGCATAACCTAGAATTTATTGTAACTGCTAGTGGTTCTGCCTATTTGGGGCACGTTCCACCAAATTAGGATTTTGTGCCAAAATTAGTGCTCCTAACTGGAGTTAGCCCACATTTAGTGGGGTTTTCAAGTGACATTGGGCAAAAAAATTGTTTTGGTGATAAATTTCACAATACTGAACCAATTTGGACGAAATTTTGGTCAATTTTGGGTTTCTTGAGCATTATGGAGAGTTTGGGATAGGTTTAAGAGTGAAAAAAGGTGATATTCAGCCACAATTTCTTCAGGGAAACTTGGAGAGCCATCAGGGCCATCAAGTAAATGGAGTTGTATTGGGCTATACTTCACTGTTTGAGGTGAAACAAAAGCCATTTTTAGCTTATTTATGACTTATGAAGTCAATTTCACAATTGGTTTTTCCCGTTTAGGCATATTTCTCACTGTATAACCAATTTGAGCAACTTAATAGAGCAAGGACATGCCCATTGGGAGCCTTGGACCTGACAGATGTAGCCCAGGACGGGTGAAATGCCTCATCATGTTGCTGTGTTATGTTATGGTGAAGTTTATCTGCTGTGTATTTCTGATTGAATATGTTAAACAGTAAATTTAATTAACATTCGCTCACACATAAGACTCAGGAACCTTATCAAAAACATTTTGTTTAATTTGCAAGACATGGAGAATACTTTGCACACTTAATTAAATGGAAATGGATACTTTTCATAGCATAAAAAATACTTCCATTTTCAGATTAGATGTGATCGAAGCTAAGGATTTGAGCCTTAGGAGATAGAGTTTTACTCAGCATTTGTTTTGGGCAAATATATAGTTGATTGTTTGCAAGTTTTTATTCTTACTAGGTTTAAACTCAAGAGAGGTGAAGGACACTTGGTTAGTGCACAAAGTAATCCACAACCAAGAAGGGACAGAGAGCCACCTCCAAAAGCCTTTGAAGAAGCCTCAAGCATGTCTTTAAGAGGAGAAGATCTTGAAGACATTGATCCCAAAGAAGAAGAATGGGTATTTCGAAAAGCTTTCTTAGACAAGATAGAGATGGTGAGGATACTCTACCAAGAAAGGAATGATAGGCTTGTTGAAGAAGGGTCTAAACACCAGAAAGAAGGAGAGGGTTCTTCAAGAGGAAAGAAAAGTGATGACAAGTCAAAGAAAGGACATGGAGGAAATGGTGATCCACCATCCCCATCTTCATCCTCTTCCTCTATCCTCTACTTCGGTGAATCAATCACACAAATCTAAAAATATTGGTAAAATTCAATTTTCAAAGCTTGATCTTAAATTTGAGTTGCCAATGTTTAATGGTGAGGTCAATGCAGAGAAACTTGACAATTGGATAAGACAGTTGGAAGTTTATTTGAGGATACAAAACCTTCATGAAGACTACACCAAGATTCAGTTAGCCTCTTTGAGAATGGGAGGAGCAACATTGGTATGGTGGGAAGCCAATACCAAGGATGAAATTAAAAAACATGGTAAGATCGCTTTATCATGGGCTAAATTTATTTCTGCAATTAAGCAACAATTTTATCCATTAGCTCGTTTACAAAAGGCTATCATGAATTGGCAAAGTTTTAGACAACTTAAGGGACAAAGTTTTCAAGATTACACTCAAGAGTTTAGACGAAGGGATTTATTACTTGGAATTGATTTGCATAGTCAAGATAATTTACTGAAATATATAGGTGGTTTACCGAGATATCTTATACATACTATCCTTATGTTCAATTCTACTAGTCTAGATGAAGTTTGTGTACAAGCTATGCATTTAGAGGCTAGAGATAAACAATCTTTGATGGGAATGAGGGTAGTGAATTTAAAGGCAAAGGGAGAAAAAGGAATGCAAACTATAGGAAAGAAAAAGGAAAATGATTTTGTAAAAACTGTTCCAAAATAGGCCACAATGAAGACCATTGCTGGAAACTTCATCCAGAGATGAAACCAGAAAAATTTAAAACCAAAGATAAGGCCAAAGAAAAGGGAAAAACGGTTGCAATTGCTGAACAAGACTTAGGGTCTGAATCAGGTGATGAAACTAAAAGCATAGCCATCGTACTAAAGAACATAAAGGTGAAAGAGATTTTCAAGGAAACAAATCCCAGTTCTAGCACTTTAAACTGTCACAGAGAAGCTCAAAATGAAGAGAGGGGGATAGAGTTGTTTCATGTGAGGATAATCTCAAAACACACAAAGATAGACATACTATTTGACAGTGGGTCACAAGTGAATCTTATCTCAAAAGACTTAGTCAAGAAGCTGAAACTTGAAACCATTCCACATTTAAAGCCATATGCACTTGGATGGATTTGCAAGGATGCTAATTTACAAGTTTCAAGGAAGTGCATGTTGCGCTTCACCATAACAGCTCATTATGTTGATTTGGTTGAACTAGATGTGGTACCGCTTGACATTACAGGTGTGGTGTTGGGTAGTCCGTACTTGTATGAAAGAAAAAATGATCTTCCATCACCTTGAGAAAAAGTACCATTTGTTCAAGGATGGCAAGGAGTTTATTGTGAGAGCACATCAGAAGAAGCTAGAATCGCCTTTAGTGAATGCAGGGCAATTGAAAAGGCTTGTCAATGCAAGTAAAAATCTGACTTTATTGATGATTAAGCAAAAATATTTTGTACATAATCCTTTTCATGTTATTGCTGATGTAAATGATGAAATGTTTTAGTCTGAAAGCAGGTCGTCTTTGGAAGAAGATAAAAAGATGTTGCAGAAAGTGTCTTTGGTGTCAATCGGTGCAGAGGAAAAAGTGTCAGTGCAAAGTGGTGCAAGAATCCATGAGAGGGAAAAGCATGCAAGAAAAGAGGGCACAAATTTCAGCATGGGTCATTGCTTGTTTCAGAATGGAAAATTGGTATGGCGAGAAAACTTGGTCAGGAATCGACAGAAGTACATGGCTCATTCGGAAAAAATTCGCCATAAGGATAGTTGGCAAGGTGAATCTCAATTTTAGTTTCCTTTGAAGGTAGAAAATTGTAGGAAAAATATGTATTCTGCAAATTTCAAAAATTTTCATCATGACTCAGTCAAGGTTAGCAACAGTTGGTTAGCGGATTCAAGGAAGAATTTATCTTTTTATGAAAAGCTCAATTTGATGAAGTCAGGATGATTTCAGTGGTTCAAGCTTGGAAAAGTGGAGAATCAGTCTCCTCATCTTCAATTTCTGTAATTCAGAGAGCTTTTGGGGTCCAAAATCCTCCCATTTGGGAGGTGTGATCAGGTGATCATGTCCAAGTTGAAAAAAATGCTAAAAAATGGAACTGCTCAGAATTGGTTGAAATATGAACGATCATATAGGCCTCATCGCTATGATTCTGGTGCCACAAATGAGACTCAAATCCGGCATCGTATGTGAAAGTTATACAGGTTTGAAGTTTTTAGTATCCTTCAAAAAATTAGTTGACCAAAGTTGACTTTTGACTTTGGAATTATTAAAAAAATAATATTCCAAAGAATATTTTGGGAATATTCCTTAGAATATTCCTCAAAATATTCCATAGAATATTCCATCTCGATGAATGGTTTATCGACAAGTGTCAAAGGCTCATTTGTGGTTTGGCTGACTTTTGTTTGGGTGGACCAATCAGGAGCTGCAACGTGGTAGGCCCGGAGGCTGCCACGTGGCCCCAGGCCGTGGAGAAATTGGCGTTACAATTTTTTTTTAGCTATTGCAGGAATCGAATGGTGGTCTCATGGCTACCAGCCTACATGCCCAACCATCCCAGATATACATTGTGACTTAATTATATTGGAGGCAAAATCGTATTCGTTGTTTGAAAATGTGTGGAGCAGAAAAACAAAACGGGCTAGCCCGACCCGCCATATAACTTGGTGCATTCAACTTTGGTTTAAAGGATTTAAATTTTGGATTAAAACAATTAATTAACCATCCATATATTATGCCATGTGGCCAGCACTACCACTTAAAATTTAATACCACAGTTAGGTAACGTCCTTTCCGTCAGTGGGTTTAACAGAACACATGTGAATGCCCAACCTATAATTTATTGTAACTGCTAGTGGTTCCATATATTTGGGTCGTGTTCCACAAAATCAGGAGTTTGTGCCAAAATTGGCGCTGCTAACTGGAGTTAGCCCACATTTAGTGGGGTTTTCAAGTGACATTGGGCAGAAAATTTGTTTTGGTGATCAATTTCACAATATTGAACCAATTTGGACGAAAGTTTGGTCAATTTTGGGTTTCTTGAGCATTCTGGAAAGTTTGGGATAGGTTGTAGAGTGAAAAGAGGTGTTATTCAGCCACTTTATTCAAGGAATCTTGGAGAGCCATCAGGGCCATCAGGGAAATGGAGCTGTATTGGGCTATACTTCACTGTTTGAGGCGAAACAAAAGCCATTTTTAGCCTATTTATGTCTTCTGAAGTCAATTTAACAGCTATTTTTTCATATTCAAGTATATTTCTCATTATATAACCAATTTGAGCAACTTAATAGAGCAAGGACATGCCCATTGGGAGCCTTGGACCTGACAGATGTAGCCCAGGAGGGGTGAACTGCCTCATCATGTTGCTGTGTTCTGTTATGGTGAAGTTTATCTTTTGTGTATTTCTGATTTAATATCTTAAAAAATAAATTTAATTAACATTCCCTTAGACATAAGACTTAGAAACCTTACCAAAAACATTTTGTCTAATTTGCAAGACATGGAGAATACTTTGCACACTTAATTAAATGGAAATGGATACTTTGCATAACATTACAAATAATTCCATTTTAGATCAGTAACCACCATCTACGTAACCACCATGTACAACATGAAAATGGCTATAACAACTATCACTGCTGTCAAAGGACTCTACACATACGCAAAAAATATGTTTACCACACTTGCAACTGATGTGATTGCAACCTTTGGTTTTTTCAATTGTGAACTCACAACCAGGACACCTTTTAACATCCTCTTTGCCTTTGCACCACTCTTTGAGAGAGGCATCGAGATCTTGCTTGAATTCTCTATATTCTTCACATGATAGGTACAGATGATACTCTATGTTGGGGTTCCAATGTTTTGGCCAGATTGGAAAGACCAAAAGATGAGACAACATCAGAACCACTTTGGGGCCCTAGGATCTAGCCCTCCTGGACCCGGAGAGGGATCTCTCCAATAAAACAAGGAATGGTATGTCTTTGGAGCTCTAATGAGATGTCAGGCTAGTTATGAAGCACAAAGAGGGGGGTTTAAAATGATTTGGTTGGTTGGTTGCTAGGTTGGGTCATGAAATCATAAACTGAGAAGGTAATGGAAGGAAAGGAGCAGAGCAGCAGGATGTTTCAGCAAAAGAGAATAGGTTAAGAATGTGCCATCCATTGGGCTATGGAGTCATGAAAGGTAATTACATGCAAACAACTAGCCAAGGCTTTCAAAGGGAAAGTCATCTATACACTAAAGGATCATTTTAGATAGATGATGGAATGGAACATTAAGTATTGAAAGTGAAAGAATGAAAGACACCCTATTTCTATCTATAGATCAGGTCAAAGGTCATTTAACTCCAGACCTACTTAGACATACTCAAAGGGAGCTTCTGATGGAGGGAAAAAGGGTTAGCTTGTAAATAGGACCAGAGGCCATTTAACTCCAGGTCAGCTTTAGCATGCTCCAAGGGAAAAACAGAGATAAGGTTTAATACAGAGCTAGGGTCTATAGATCGGAGAAGGACTTTTAACATTCCCTGCTTTGACACCAGCAAGAAACATCCAAGCAACAAACCCTGCATTCATACATCATCTAGCAGCATATGGAACCACTACACTAGTTAAATTAACTGAATTTACTCTTAGCTTCACAATCAGTAGAAAACATCGAAGGAAGGGAGAGCAGAAACATAGGGTACCTAACAAGGGTAAATCCTATGCCAGATTTCTAATGCATTCCCAGAAGACCAATTAACAGCATGAAAATGTAATAAAACAATAAGATAAGAGAAACATCACCCATAGTAATAGACCAGGATCCTGTGAAATTGCTTGATTAATTGCTTGATTAATACAATCCAAACTTCTCCTCCTAGCCTACTAGATTACATGCTACTATGTTACTCTCTCCCAAAACTGTTTCTAACAGTCGAATGAATCCCACTAATAGCAACAACCGAACAAACAAACAACAACAACCCTTTAAAATATGTTCTCGAGAATTCTTATAGCTGAAGAGAGCAGAGGAGGTAGATGAAAAACTAAATGCAACATTAAAACTCAGAAGCAGCAAGAGGGCCAAGGCTCCATCCCTTTTAAATTCAGGGCATTCATCTCCAGTACTCTTTGGAAGAAAGAGTAGTCTTCATCAGGTAGCAATTTACTCCATGTATGTCTCTGATGTACTTGCTGCAACACTCTGGTGAACCAAAAAAAAACAAATCAATGACTCAGTTCTGCCATACTATGTAACAAATGCTTCTGATGGCATAGGACTATTGTCAGGGCAGAAAACCCCTCTAGAACATGGCATAGAATGCAAAATGCATGGGCACTTTATCCTTTCACGGGAAAGAACATTTTGCTGACGGTGAAACCCTACTGGCATTGTTTTATGTGCCCTAGGACCTTCTGATCGATCCTCGCAGTCTTCGACCTGGTATTTTGCCTCTAATTCTTTAGTTAAGGCTTACAATCTTCAATTATATGCCTTAAACTCTCTGATCTTTCACTGACATCCTTCGTTGCTCCAGTATTGTCCCTATCTATGAAATTTGAGCTTTAATGGCGCCGGAGAGGTTTTCCAAAGTTTGAACTCTGTCCTTTGATGAAATTTATGTTGCAGACACCTTTCTGGACATCTTCCTATAATATCAAGCTCTAAATTCAGCTTCTTTTGTGCACTGTGCCACTACAATAGTGCATATGAATCATGGCAGTTTTTCGCTGCCCGTAACCCTGCAAAACACAAAAAAACGTTAAGAAAACATGCACGGGGAGGGTGGCACAGATGACTGTGAAAATGGCAGTGTGGCGTGGACGAGGATGATGAATGCAGAGGATGCTATGGCGGAACGTAGTGGATTAGTGGGAGATGCAGTTGAAGGTGGTGAGAATGGAAATTTTAACGTAAAACATTAAAATTGAACCTCAGAATGGGACATATATAAAGGGACGGGTTAAAATTGTGGTGAAACACGTGGAATGATGATGTGGCAGGACCGGGTCAATGGCAGGCGTGCGTTAAATCTGGACTGTCCGATCTCAGGAGGAGATCGACGGCTGAAAATGCATCGGGGGGCAATGGAAAGTGGGCTCGGGGTCACGTTTGCCTTGGTTATCGCCCGTGCAACTTCGTGGTGTGACTACCGTCGGATGACCCACCCCAAATCGGATGGTGTACAACCATATCACGTCGGATCTGCAGACGAACGTTAACACACGATGGGGGAGCGGTTTTCAAATAGTGCTTGAGACACGCGTTAGGCGATGAGTGGAATCGTTGCCAAACGAAAAAATACTGCCTACCTCCCAATGCGGTGCGATAGATACCGCTGGTTTCTGCACAGTACTCAGGCGCGGGGACCACCAGGCGGAGAGGAAAAGGGATCGTCGATTTTCGGATTAATAGACGATGAATGTGTGGTCAAGGCGGTGAAAGGATTGAATGGTGGACGCTGTGGGGATTGCGACGACCGTCTGATCTGTACAAATCGACGGTTAACAGTGCTCCCGATACATATTTGCAATAAGCACCTTCCGCCTTGTCGCCTAGTTCTAGTGCCCAGGTCATGTGGTGGAAAAGGTTAAAGGGGCTGGCCTGAAGGGGGCTAAGACCCATATATGTCCAAATGTGGGTTTTTTGGCCCATTTTCAATAAAATTCAAGGTCCGAAGGGGTAACGATAGAGGAAAAAAAGTGGAAAATAAACCAAACAAGGGTATTTGAAGGGTTTAAAGGAGATTTAGGATGATTTGAAGGCTAAGTGGGGAATTGAAGGAAGGGGAAAAGGTGAGGAAAACAGAGGTTTAAGGGGAATGAGGAAAGAGGGAAAAGGGGCCTTGTGGGCATTTTTCTTCACCGAAACAGAGAGGCTTTATAATGGGAATCAACAGAGAAGATTTCATCAAAAGACAAAGGCACTAGGAGGCTTCAAGGATGATGCGTTTTCAGAGGAAATGCATTCCTTGAAGGCTCAGAAACATTTTAGCCCCCTGTTTTCTTGTCAAAAAATTTATAGGGGGCTAATAGTGGCTCCACATGGGGATGGCTTCTTCTTGAAGGAGTCAAGAATTCAGAGAATGGTCTTTGGTGTAGGCCATATGCCTGGTACTTGACTCATTCATTTACTCTCTTGGATCAACTGCCACAAATTGTGAAGACATCAAATCAGCAGAAAAATTCTTAAACAATCTACCTACCCATCCTACAATCCTAGAATTTTTCTCTTGGGTGCATTTGGACTTGTAGACCCCTTACATCATCAATTTTTTACAAATAGGAAAATAAACCTATTCTATTTCTACCCTTATTCCTCCATGAGACTAGATTAGACTGTTGGCCTCATAACTTTCTCTACCTACACTACTATCTGCTAGGATTAGACTATCTGGCAGATTTCTTCTATATATTCTAAGACATAAATCGAAAAATAGTCAAGCCAGGATTAGACTGTCTGGCTTGCTAGAATTTGCAGAAATTAAAAACAACTAAATACATGCTCACAGACTGATCTTTATTGAGCTTTTTCCTACCTACCCTACTCTACTTCAGATATTTACAAGTCTAGCTCACAAACATTGTCTTCCAATGTAACCAGTCCATCAAGTGATCCCATGATTGGTCTTCCTTGCTCAACTCTTTGAGCATGCTGGATAGGCAGGGTTGCTCCTGTTATTTCCCAAAACCACCTTAGGCTGAAGGAAGGCAGGATTCAGGGTAACACCAAACCACGCTCAGTCTGGTAGCTAGCCCTACCAGAACAAGAGAGGGCTCTCTCTGGGTCAATCTCAGGAAAAATATATCAATAGGCCTTGAGATGACTGAAATGAGTGCTAATTTTAGGCTAGGTATATTAATCAAGGAGTTTGGAATGATTTTTTGGGGTTTTTTGTTGGAAAAAGGAAAAGGCAGTTTTGGGCGTGGGGATGAGGCCAAATTCTTGCAGAGTTCAAGTTGGGGCAGGGAAGGCAATGACTTTGATGTCTTATATTCAATGAATGAATAGAAAAGACTGCTGAGGAGCTGAAGAGGGCAAGAAGGTGCAAGGATCCTCTTCAAACTGACGAAAACATATAAAACTAAACAAAATTTTAAGGCAGAGCACCAACAAAATAATGAATTCTACCTTAGTTACTCATTTGTTTAATTCGGAAGCAAAGAGAAGGGAAATTGCATACATATAACATTAATGAAACTTACTGATACATGGAGAAAAACATCATCAAAACTCAGAGCCACAAGGATCCCAACAAGTGCTGCCAAACTCTGGTCTTTCCTTTGCCAAAAAGCTGAAATGAATATACAATGAGGTGCCAAACTTTTCCCAAGAGTCCAACCCTAAAAATGTCTCAGAAAATACAATATATAGACAAGTCTAACCCCTTCCCATGCCTCTAGGGGTCGAGATCATCCTTCTAGGAGCTGTTTCAACCAATTCTAAACAAGGAACTGAAATCTAGGCAATCAAACAACTTGCCTCTATATGGAAGGAAACTGATTCATTCATTTAATTTTCACTTTTTAGTGAATGAATCCTCTAGAAAAAGTAAATGTGAGCCAAAATTACATCATAGTCATCAAATTACATCAATATAGATCAATAGTTACATCAAAATGTAAAACTAGTCAAAACTGAGCGAATTTCTGAGCTGAAGAGTGAAAATGAGGCCAAATTTCTCTATACGTCGCGCCAGAAAACTCAATGCGTCGCGCCACTTTGGAGCTGATTTTGAGGAACTTCCTGAAGTCAAAATTGAGCTCATGATAGCTCGTTGCAAAGCCCTGTCTGTCTAATATCCAAACCAAGTGGAATTTTTGGATTTGGATGTCATTTACCCCTCCAAAACTGCAATATCCCAAGACTGGTTCCTGCTGGTGCAAAAGGTGGCAGAAAGGCCAATTTCAAGGTGTTTTTGACCCTTTAAACCACCCAGAACTTGATGAAACCTCTCATCCATTCCTGAGCATGCATAATTTATCATAAAAAACTCAAAAATATCAAGTTTTCCTCTAGAATATGTCCCAATCATAAGCGCGCGCCAAGTGGTGCGACGCGTCGGGTGGAAAAAGCTGTTTTGTGACCAAAAAAATCAAAATTGACAAAAATTTTCTCCAAATTCCTTGAAATTTGGACTGAAGGTCCCCCATCAAGTGTCATGCTTAGCCAAAGAAGCTTCGTCCAAGATTCAGATTCTATCTTCCCTTTTCGCCGTTTCAGTGCCCTCCTTAGCCTCGCTTTTAGGATCTTCATCTTCGCTTTGCAAACATGTGTGCGGGCCCAATAGTGTTTCTTCATATGTCTGAGCATGTCTTTGTACCTATTGGCCTTAACCAACAACTTCTCAAGATGAATTTTGACTCTCTCAAGCCAAATCTCCTGCTCATAGGATGTATCGGTATCTGTCTCCATTAGAATTTGCAAGGTCTGTGTTGTCTTGTAGGAGAATTTTGGTGTCTTTGATTGGATTGCCAAATATTTCAAATGAGGGAATGTGGGAAATAGGTAATTAAGGATAGTGGGGTTTAATCAAGTGAGATTTGATAAAGTAGGGATAAGGGACAATCACTTGATTGTTTGGGAAAGCTGGGGTTTGGGGATTTTACAAATGAAATGGGAAAGGGAGAGTGATAGAAGATGAAATAACTTAGGGATAGGATATGGGCTTAGGAATAAGTGAATTTAGGGATGAAAGAGGATAGGGGAATGGGCTGTAGTGATAAATTAACAGTGATGAGGGATGGGAGAGATAGCAATGTTTTGGGGATATTTGACTAGGGTTTGGGATAGTGCGATTAGGGATTTAGGGTTAGTTGATTAGGGATATGGGAAATGTGGAATGGGTAGATGAGAATGTAAAGAAAGGGAGAACATGATTGAGGGAATGAAGGATTGAGGGAGTGATGGCATAAGAACCAAACTCTAAACCCTAAGGAAACAATTCTTGAGCAAGAAAATAGGGTTTAAATTTTCTTCACCTATTGAAACACCATAAACACTGATGGAAACTCATACCTTGGAAATATGGAGATGTTAACTTAGTTGTGGAATGAAGAATTTGAAATTTTGGAGCTTTTGGAGGAATAATTGAATGGTTTTTCAAGCTTTTTAGCCCAATGTGCCGCGCCAGTTCATTTTTTACACTGCAGAGGGTTGCCGAATGCGCCGCGCCATCTCTATGCGCCGTGCCATTTTGTAGAGGATTTTGGAGGCCTTGATGATGTCAAAATTGGGCACATGATATCTCGTTGGAAATATTATTGAGTCTAATTTCCAACCCAAGTGGAATTTTTCAATTTGGAATTCATTTGCCTTGTCAAAAATCAAATTTCCCAGGACTGGTCAAAATGAGCAGAATGAGGCTGCCTCAAGGCAGAGTGCTGTTGCAGTCAACTTTTGAAAGTCTTCCTCAACTCCAAATTGAGTTCATGATAGCTCATTGGAAAGATATTTCTGTCTAGTTATCATTTGACTCATCAAGAAATTCATTTGGCCAACCAAGCTAGGATAAATATTGATTTTCCCAAGGTCACTTCAGAGGTGCATCAATTCTCCTGAGGCAACGGTATTCTTGACATTTCTCTAAAACCATGACACCTGTCTAAAAAGTGAGGAGGTTTTTATTCCTTCGCCTATTTTGGACAAAAAAATCTCTCGATTTTCCCAAATTCATATTTTATTTCTCAGAAACATCATTTGAGTGAAATCTATCCCGATGTGTGGAACAAGGGATTTGTCGAAATGAAGCGAAATGAAGGGGATAAGGGGCTTCTAAATTCTTGATAAAATTTTGAGAAGTAGGGAGGGATGTTAGGAAGCAGGGGAAGGTGTAATTTCAAATATTGAGTGAGGGAAAAGGGTTCAAAAGGGAAAAACACAGGCATAGCCTAGAAAATTGCCAAGTTGTAGCAAGAAACTAGGGTTTGTGCAAAAATGAGGAATTTGGGGTATCTCAGTGATGGGAAGTGTTTAATAAGGTATATTAAGGATATGGGAAGGTGTATGAACATCAGGATACAAGTTTTGCTAATGATTTGACCATCCAAGAGAAATTACCTCCAAAACCCTAGGAGAGGGAAATGAACCTTACCTAGGCACAACTGAAGCATGAACAAGGTGTAAAATGACCCAGTGGAAACTAACATGAAGATGAAAACCCTCTGAATGATGGTACACTCAGCTGAATGGTGACAAGGACTAACCTTTGGAAAACTTTGAAAAGAGTGAAACCAAACCCTAGACCTAATACCTAGTGACCAAATTTTGCTTGAAGACTCACTGAAATGACAAAATTTGACCTTGACACCTTAAAATCACTTGGTAAGAGAATTTTTTATCACTAGAGGAAGGTTGCAAAGACTAACACTAACATTGGCTCCAATGGGGATGGTAGCTCCTTGGAGGTGACAAGAACGACAGATCTTTGGGAGAGCAGACAAGTGCCTTCATCCATTGGGCAATGGAGTCGAAACTTCAACAAATCAACACAAGACTCTTGACTCATTTTATTGATTGAAAATTGACTCAAACCGACTCAATAAAAAGACTGAAAACTAACTCGCAAATGACTCATGACTTACTTAACTAAAACAAGTACTTATAAAGCTTTTTAGTGGCAGCAGTCCATCGAGATTCGAGGGTTTCAAATCATGATGACAACCAAGTGCCTGCTAATGGAATATGTACAATCATGTGTAGTGTGCCTTCCAATGTAACCAATCAAGTAGATGCCTCCTTGATTGATTCTCCTGATCAGATCTTCTGGTCAACAATAGATACTGGTAACTGGGCATCCAAAAACATAATTGACCATGATCTCCTTCATCAATGAATACTGCAATAATCACCTTCACTACTGACTGCAACAGATTTGCCAGTGGATCCTAAAAAACATGAAGATTTACCTCCTGCTGAAGAAAAAAGATCTCTTTTTCTTTTGATTTTGATCTTCCTTCATAATGTACTTCAGTAAAAGTATGTTCCTGGTCCTCAAAAAATTCTGAACAAGTAGATAGGCAGATCTCCTCTTGGAAAAACATTTCAAAACATGAGACATATGAAGAAGAATCTGAAAGGCAATCCTGAATGTTATGATCTTCTGTAGTCTGAATATATTGTAGGTCATCTTCATATAATATGACAGCCAGATTATCATGTTTCTCATTACATTCATCAATCATGAGAAAAGAAACTTCAGATGATTCTTGAAACCCAAACATGAAATTTCTATCATTTACCAACGATTCATCGAAGGAAACTTTTTCACTTACTTGAACGAAGATCTCATCTTGTTTTTCATAGGGGGAATGAACTACCTCCTCGTGAAGATCTAGTTCTGGTGGGATGAGAGCATTTAGGTCTGTAACTCTGTTTTCTTCATTTGAGGCAGCCTCAATAATACAACTCTCTTTTATGAGATCCGGAACAACATGTTTTTCCTCATCACAATTTATCTCTCGATCTGATTTATCGTCATCACTATCTGAGATTGGAACATCATCTTCCTACGTATCATCCTCTATTTCAACCAGATCTGAAATAAAACTTCTTCTTTCATTATCTTCAGCCATATGGAAATCTTCAACCTGCTAATCTTGATAAGTGTCCTCTAAGATTTATGTGTGCTGCTGAAATGAATTTTCATATAATGCTTCCATGATTTCTCCATCCATCAATTCATTATCTCCATAAAAATTCTCAAGATCTTCAATGAAACTACTAACGTGTTCACAACAATTCTGCACTAATATTAAGGATGGAAAAGATTCTTTATACCTTTCAAAGAATATTGTATGAAAATATTTTAGACAA
This sequence comes from Pinus albicaulis, assembly GCA_034641835.2. Classification (NCBI taxonomy): domain Eukaryota; kingdom Viridiplantae; phylum Streptophyta; class Pinopsida; order Pinales; family Pinaceae; genus Pinus; species Pinus albicaulis. The sequence goes on along the minus strand of CM076577.1, from coordinate 1,040,801,681 downwards.
TAAATAGAAGCAGGTGGCAAACTTTCATACCAAGATCGGGCTTCATCTTCTAGAGTAGCCATAAAAATTTTCATCAAACAGTCTTCAGGAAAATCGATATTTAATTTATGCACATGAATGTGAAATTTCACCAGATGAAGAGCAGTGTCATTACCTTCCACATTTCTGAACATACAAAAATTCTGAAGCCAATCCACCTTGGGCATTTTATTTGGAAAACTTGGGATGTGATCTCGGCTCATGGGAGCGTATCTTCTTGCAACCCGTTCCATCTTGAAAATCTTAAAGCTACTGATCTTCCTGCAGTGCAGTCACCATGAAGCATTGATTTCTGAATTTCTCAGTGAATGAAGTCGCCAGGTGAATGATTTCAGCCTTCTTACGTCTGATCGTTGTCCACCATCAACCATCAGATCTAACTTGATACATATACTGGGGAAATTTGCAAGTCAGATGTTACGTTTACAAACTAGACCAGAGATTGACTGAAGCAACATTTATCTACTTTCGCTAATGCAAAGCAAGAGCGTTTCGAAGGATACCTGGCATAACTTCAGGCTCCGTCTGCAGCTTATAAAACAGATAACACCAACACGCAAACCATTTTCTTCCCTAGTATGTTTGCCACTATGTTATTGCCCAAATCCACCTTAGGCTGAAGGAAGGCAGGATTCAGGGTAACACCAAACCACGCTCAGTCTGGTAGCTAGCCCTACCAGAACAGGAGAGGGCTCTCTCTGGGTCAATCTCAGGAAAAATATATCAATAGGCCTTGAGATGACTGAAATGGGTGATAATTTTAGGCTAGGTATATTAATCAATGAGTTTCGAATGATTTTTTGGGGTTTTTTGTTGGAAAAAGGAAAAGGCAGTTTTGGGCTTGGGGACGAGGCCAAATTCTTGTAGAGTTCAAGTTGGGGCAGGGAAGGCAATGAATTTGATGTCTTAGATTCAATGAATGGATAGAAAATACTGCTAAGGAGCTGAAGAGGGCAAGAAGGTGCAAGGATCCTCTTCAAACTGACGAAAACATATAAAACTAAACAAAAGTTTAAGGCAGAGCACCAACAAACTAATGAATTCTACCTTAGTTACTCATTTGTTTAACTCAGAAGCAAAGAGAAGGGAAATTGAATACATATAACATTAATGAAACTTACTGATTCATGGAAAAAAAAATCATCAAAACTCAGAGCCACAAGGATCCCAACAAGTGCTGCAAAACTCTGGTCTTTCCTTTGTCAAAAAGCTGAAATGAATATACAATGAGGTGCCAAACTTTTCCCAAGAGTCCAACCTTGAAAATGTCTCAGAAAATACAATATATAGACAAGTCTAACCCCTTCCCATGCCTCTAGGGGTCGAGCTCATCCTTCTAGGAGTTGTTTCAACCAATTTTAAACAAGGAACTGAAATCTAGGCAATCAAACAACTTGCCTCTATATGGAAGGAAACTGATTCATTCATTTAATTTTCACTTTTTAGTGAATGAATCCTCTAGAAAAAGTAAATGTGAGCCAAAATTACATCATAGTCATCAAATTACATAAATATAGATTAATAGTTACATCAAAATGTAAAACTAGTCAAAACTAGGCGAATTTCTGAGCTGAAGAGTGAAAATGAGGCCAAATTTCTCTATGCGCCGCGCCAGAAAACTCAATGTGTCGCGCCAATTTGGAGCTAATTTTGAGGCAATTCCCGAAGTCCAAATTGAGCTCATGATAGCTCGTTGGAAAGCCCTATCTGTCTACTATCCAACCCAAGTGGAATTTTTGGATTGGAATGTCATTTGCCCCTCCAAAAATGCAATCTCCCAAGACTGGTTCCTGCTGGTGCAAAAGGTGACAGAAAGGCCATTTTCAAGGTGTTTTTGACCCTTTAAACCACCCAGAACTTGATGAAACCTCTCAAAAATTCTTGAGAATGCATAATTTATCATAAAAAATGAAAAAATATCAAGTTTTCCTCCAGAATAAGTCCCAATCATAAGCGCGCGCCAAGCGGCGCGACGCGTCGGGCGGAAAAATCTGTTTTGTGACCAAAAAAATCAAAATTGACAAAATTTTCTCCAAATTCCTTGAAATTTGGACTCAAGGTCCCCCATCAAGTGCCATGCTCAGCCAAAGAATCTTCGCCCAATATTCAGAGTCTATATTCCCTTTTTCGCCGTTTCAGTGCCCTCCTTAGCCTCGCTTTCAGGATCTTCATCTTCGCTTTGCAAACATGTGTGCGGGTCCAATAGTGGTTCGTCATATGTATGAGCATGTATTTTTCCTTATTGGCCTTTTCCAACAGCTTCTCAAGATGAATGTTGACTCTCTCAAGCCAAATCTCTCGCTCATAGGATGTATCGGTATCTGTCTCCATGAGAATTTGCAAGGTATGTGTTGTCTTGTAGGAGAATTTTGGTGTCTTTGATTGGATTGCCAAATATGTCAAATGAGGGACTGTGGGAAATAGGGAAGTAAGGATAGTGGGGTTTAATCAAGTGATATTTGATAAAGTAGGGATAAGGGACAGTCACTTGATTGTTTGGGAAAGCTGGGGTTTGGGGATTTTACAAATGAAATGGGAAAGGGAGAGTGATAGAAGATGAAATAACTTAGGGATAGGAGATGGGCTTAGGAATAAGTGACTTTAGGGATGAAAGAGGATAGGGGAATGGGATGTAGTGATAAATGAACAGTGATGAGGGATGGGAGAGATAGCATTGTTTTGGGGATATTTGACTAGGGTTTGGGATAGTGGGATTAGGGATTTAGGGTTAGTTGATTAGGGATATGGGAAATGTGGAATGGGTAGATGAGAATGTAAATAAAGGGAGAAAATGATTGAGGGAATTAAGGATTGAGGGAGTTATGGCATAAGAACCAAACTCTAAACCCTAAGGAAACAATTCTTGAGCAAGAAAATAGGGTTTGAATTTTCTTCACCTATTGAAACACCATAAACACTGATGGAAACTCATACCTTGGAAATAGGGAGATGTTAAATTAGTTGTGGAATGAATAATTTGAAATTTTGGAGCTTTTGGAGGAGGAATTGATTGGTTTTTCAAGCTTTTTAGCCCAATGCGCCGCGCCAGTTCATTTTTTACACTGCAGAGGGCTGCCGAATGCGCCGCGCCATCTCTATGTGCCGCGCCATTTTGCAGGAGGCTTTTGGAGGCCTTCCTGATGTCAAAATTGGGCACATGATAGCTATTTGGAAATATTATTGAGTCGAATTTCCAACCGAAGTGGAATTTTTCAATTTGGAGTTCATTTTCCTTGTCAAAAAACAAATTTCCCAAGACTGGTCAAAATGAGAAGAATGAGGCTGCCTCAAGGTAGAGTGTTGTTGCAGTCAACTTTTGAAAGTCTTCCTCGACTCCAAATTGAGCTCATGATAGCTCATTGGAAAGATATTTCTGTCTAGTTATCATTTGACTCATCAAAAAAGTCATTTGGCCAACCAAGCTAGGATAAAGCTTGATTTTCCCAAGGTCACTTCAGAGGTGCATCAATTCTCCTGAGGCAACGGTATTCTTGAAATTTCTCTAAAACCATGACACCTGTGTAAAAAGTGAAGGAGGTTTTATTCCTTGGCCTATTTTGGACAAAAAAATCTCTCATTTTTCCCAAATTCATATTTTATTGCTCAGAAACATCATTTGAGTGAAATCTATCCCTATGTGTGGAACAAGGGATTTGTCGAAATGAAGCGAAATGAAGGGGATAAGGGGCTTCTAAATTCTTTAGAAAATTTTGGGAAGTAGGGAGGGATGTTAGGAAGCAGGGGAAAGTGGAATTTTAGAGATTGAGTGAGGGGAAGGGGTTCAAAAGGGCAAAACACATGCCTAGCCTAGAAAATTTCCAAGTTGTAGCAAGAAACTAGGGTTTGTGAAAAAATGAGGAATTTGGGGGATCTCAGTGATGGGAAGTGTTTAATAAGGTATATTAAGGATAGGGGAAGGTGTATGAACATCAGGATACAAGTTTTGTTGATGATTTGACCATCCAAGAGAAATTACCTCCAAAACCCTAGGAGAGGGAAATGAACCTTACCTAGGCACAACTGAAGCATGAACAAGGTGTAAAATGACCTAGTGGAAACTGAAATGACGATGAAAACCCTCTGAATGATGGTACACTCAGATGAATGGTGACAAGGACCGACCTTTGGACAACTTTGAAAAGAGTGAAAACAAACCCTAGACCTAATACCTAGTGACCAAATTTTGCTTGAAGACTCACTGAAATGACAAAATTTGACCTTGACACATTAAAATCACTTGGTAAGAGAATTTTTGATCACAGGAGGAAGGCTAAAAAGACTGACACTAACAACTCCCACTCTTTTTGTTCCGCAACAGCAGCTTTGAAAAATTTGCTTTCTGTTTGCAACATGCTACTCAAAAAAACCCTTGATCCTTCTTCAAATGTGTGCAGGAAATGAACATAAGGATCATGAAATGATACCTGGTTATGAATATCTGGCAGGCAGGCTTCAACCAAGATTTCTTCTTCTTCCACTGGATCAAGAACAAGACTCTCTTGAGCAAGAGAATCTCCTTCGTCTTCTTCATTTTCTGAACTGGGGGACTCATCATATATGGAAGTGTTGTCCTCTTGGAGCTCTGATATATTCTGATCTGGTGGGTTGAGCTCTGTGAAAAGATCAATGTATTATTGAGCAGGGGTATGTTCCTTTGCTTCCTCTTCTTCAAGAGAAAAATTCTTTCTTTCAAACTGCTCAAAGATCTCTTCCTTTTTTTCCTCTTCATCTTTTGAGATGAAAGGCTACTGGTTTCCAGTCTCACTGATGATCTGTGGTAAAGCAGAGTGAAGATTCAAGGAATCTTCATCTGCTATTATACTGTCGTAGCTCTCCTCATCAGTATCATAAATAGCCTGCATTGGCTCATTACTTTCTGGAAGTAAAGGAAATTGATTCTCCTCCCATAAATCTATCGATGATGACCCTGCAATATCATCTTCTGTTTGGAGAACATCATCATCAGATAGATCAAAAAAAGGAAAATCATGAATATAAGTAATGCTGCCAACTAGACACACTGGATTATCAATAGATTTTTCTTCATTCTGATCCTCAGAGGAGCTTTCTGGATATGTATAATCAAACTTAGGAGATGAATGAGAAGGAGTGTGAGTTCTATAAAAGATTTCACAAGTAGACTGCTGATTTAATATCTGTTCAATCTCTTCTTCTGTCAAAGGGGAAGATTTTCTTGTGGTTCTTTGAGCAGAAGTGTAGCAAATCTCTGTTTCTTGTATTAGCTAATTTTGAGACAGGATGTCTTCTTGAACCTCTACTAGAATATCTTTAGTAGTGCTTGCAGGGAAATCTTGAGGATCTTCTGATGTTTCTTGATCTCTCTCTGATTTAAACGAATGCTCATGAACCTGATGATACTCCGTTTGACTACAAGGCTCATGAATGGTTTCTTCTTCCACATCAGATTCTGCATCTTCTATGTGGTCTCTTGTTTCCTCAAAACAGCGTTCCCTATCAACTTTTGATATTAGTCCCTGATATACTCTAGTCAGCGTAACACAAGACATAGGTAAGCAGTCAGGCAGTTCCTGATCACTTTCCTCTTTGTCTTCTATAGATTCTTGAGCATCATACATGTCTTGCTCATTATCTAGGTCTTGAGTTTGTTCCTGTTCTGGAAGAGGCATAATCTGTTCTAAATAATCATCATTTGCATTCAGATTAGCCATATACATCTCCAACACTTTCCCAAAAATTTCTGCTATTCCATTTAATTGATCACATAAAGCATCTAGCTTTGTGTCTTTTTCCATGTTTGGATCCATGTTCATGCAAAGATGGTCACTGCATCTTCTCAACCAGTTCCGAGTCTTCTACTAGTGGAGTCATTCGGTCTTTGGGAGTTATGGGGTGTGGAGTCGCCAGGTGGAGGGTTTAGGATGCTTCTGGAGGGTATACTGTCCACCACAGTGCTTATGAGATGTCTCTTTTCAAAGATATCTCGAAAACACAACAAAATCAAACTAGAGATTGACTGGGAGGGCTTTTACCAGATATGTCACCTCTGAAAGAGGATGAGATCCGGAGGCTACCTGGCCCTTTCCAGACTCTGTCTAAGAGTGTGGGAGAACACAACAAAGGTATAGAGGTTGATCTGTGAATAGGAGTGTTTAACTGCCAACCTAACCAGAGATTGTAGGTTTTTGAGGTTCTTATGATGTAGTAAGGTGGAAAATACTCAGAATTTCCTTAGTGGAGTCGCCATTATGTTGGGGTTCCCATGTTTTGGCCAGATTGGCAAGACCAAAAGATGAGACAACATCAGAACCACTTTGGGGCCCTAGGATCTAGCCCTCCTAGACCTAGAGAGGGATCTCTCTAATAAAACAAGGAATGGTATATCTTTGGAGCTCTAATGAGATGTTAGGCTAGTTATGAAGCACAAAGAGGGGGGTTTAAAATGATTTGGTTGGTTGGTTGATGGGTTGGGTCATGAGATCATAAACTGAGAAGGTAATGGAAGGAAAGGAGCAGAGCAGCAGGATGTTTCAGCAAAAGAGAATAGGTTAAGAATGTGCCATCCATTGGGCTATGGAGTCATGAAAGGTAATTACATGCAAACAACTAGCCAAGGCTTTCAAAGGGCAAGTCATCTACACTAAAGGATTGTTTTAGATAGATGATGGAATGGAACATTAAGGATTGAAAGTGAAACAAGGAAAGACACCCTATTTCTGTCTATAGATTAGGTCAGAGGCCATTTAACTCCAGACCTACTTGGACATACTCAAAGGCAGCTTCCGATGGAGGGAAAAAGGGGCAGCTTGTAGATCGGACCAGAGGTCATTTAACTCCAGGTCAGCTTTAGCATGCTCCAATGGAAAAACAGAGATAAGTTTTAATACAGAGCTAGGGTCTATAGATCGGAAAAGGAATTTTAACCTTCCCTGCTTTGACACCAGCAAGAAACATCCAAGCAGCAAACCCCGAATTCATACATCAACTAGCAGCATATGGAACCGCTACACTGGTTAAATTAACTAAATTTACTCTTAGATTCACAATTGACAAAAAACATCGAAGGCAGGGAGAGCAGAAACATAGGGTACCTAACAAGGCTAAATTCTATGCCAGATTTTTGATGCATGCCCAGAAGACCAATGAACAACATGAAAATGTAATAAAACAGTAAGATAAGAGAAACATCACCTGTAGTAATAGACCAGGATCCTGTGAAATTTCTTGATTAATTGATGTGCAAAACTAGTCACATACACTGAGCTCAATGGCTGAATACAATCCAAACTTCTCCTCCCAGCCTACTAGATTACATGCTACTCTGTTACTCTCTCCCAAAAATTTTTCTAACAGTCGAATGAATCCCACTAATAGCAACAACCGAACAACAAACAACAACAACCCTTTACAATATGTTCTCGAGAATTCTTATAGCTGAAGAGAGCAGAGGAGGTAGATGAAAAACTAAATGCAACATTAAAACTCAGAAGCAGCAAGAGGGCCGAGGCTCCATCCCTTTTAAATTTGGGGCATTCATCTCCAGTACTCTTTGGAAGAAAGAGTAGTCTTCATCAGGCTGCAATTTACTCCATGTATGTCTCTGATGTACTTGCTGCAACACTCTAGTGAACCAAACAAAAAAAAATCAATGAATCAGGTCTGCCATACTGTGTAACAAATGCTTCTGATGGCATAGGACTATTGTCAGGGCAGAAAACCCCTCTGGAACACGGCATAGAATGAAAAATGCATGGGCACTTCGTCCTTTCACGGGAAAGAACATTCTGTTGATGGTGAAACCCTGCTGGCGTTGTTTTATGTGCCCTAGGACCTTCTGATCGATCCTCGTGGTCTTCGACCTGGTATTTTTCCTCTAATTGTTTAGTTAAGGCTTACAATATTCAATTATATGCCGTAAAATTTCTAATCTTTCACTGACATCCTTCGCTGCTCCAGTATTGTCCCTGTCTGTGCAATTTGTGCTTTAATGGTGCCAGAGAGGTTTTGCAGAGTTTGAACTTTGTCCTTTGATGAAATTTATGTTGCAGAAACCTTTCCGGACATCTTCCTGTAATATCAGGCTCTAAATTCAACTTCTTCTCTGCACTGTTCCACTACAATAGTTCATATGAATCATGGCGGTTTTTCGCCGCCAACACGAAAACACGTTAAGAAAACATGCACGGGGAGGGTGGCGTGGATGATTGTGAAAATGGCAGTGTGGCATGGATGAGGATGATGAATGTAGAGGATGCTGTGGGGGAATGTAGTGGATCAGCGGGAGATGCAGTTGAAGGTGGTGAGAATGGAAATTTTAACGTAAAACATTAAAATTGAACCTCAGAATGGGATATATACAAAGGGACGGGAAAAAAATGTGGTGAAACACCTGGAATGATGACGTGGCGGGACCGGGTCAATGGCGGGCATGTGTTAAATCTGGACCGTCTGATCTCAGGAGGAGATCAACGGCTGAAAATGCATCGGGGGGCGATGGATAGTGGGCATGGGATCGTGTTTGCCTTGGTTATCACCCATGCAACTTCGTGATGTGACTACCATCGGATGACCCGCCCCAGATCGGACGGTGTACAACCATATCACACCGGATCTGCGGATGGATGTTAACGCACGATGGGGGGGCGGTTTTCAAATAGTGCTCGAGACACGCATCAGGCGATGAGTGGAATTGTTGCCAAACGAACAAATACCGCCTACCTCCCAAAGCGGTGCGATAGATACCGCCGGTTTCTGCATAGTATTTGGGCGCAGGGACCACCGGGCGGAGAGGAAAAAGGACCGTCGATCTGTGGATTAACGGACGGCGGATGTGTGGTTGGGGCGGTGAAAGGGTTGAATGGTGGACGTTGTGGGGATTGCGACGACCATCCGATCTGTATAGATCGACGGTTAACAGTGCTCCCGATACATATTTGCGATAAGCGCCTTCCGCCTTGGCACTTGGATCTAGCGCCCAGGTCACGTGGTGGAAAAGGTTAAAGGGGATGGCCTGAAGGGGGCTAAGACCCATATATGTCCAAATGTGGGTTTTTTGGCCCATTTTCAATAAAATTCAAGGTCCAAAGGGGTAACGATAGAGGAAAAAAAGGGGAAAATAAACCAAACAAGGGTATTTGAAGGGTTTAAAGGAGATTTAGGATGATTTGAAGGGTAAGTGGGGAATTGAAGGAAGGGGAAAAGGTGAAGAAAACAAAGGTTTAAGGGAAGGAGGAAACAGGGAAAAGGGGCCTTTTGGGAATTCTTCTTCACCGAAACAGAGAGGCTTTATAATGGGAATTAGCAGAGGGGATTTCATCAAAAGGCAAAGGCACTAGGAGGCTTCAAGGATGATGCGTTTTCAGAGGAAATGCATTCCTTGAAGGCTCAGAAACATTTTAGCCCCCTGTTTGCCTGTCAAAAAATTTATAAGGGGCTAACACTCTAGATGACAGGTTCTACACAACTTCTATGCCAATTATTCTAATGGTTCACTAGTTTTCAACAGACTTCTTGTAAATCATGTACCTATTTTGTACTTGTGAATTTTTTGTTATCTTTATATTTTTAAAATTCAAATTTAGCATAACATCAAAACAGCTCTCTGGAAACCTTAACTATGGCCCTAGATAAAAAAATAAAATTATGTGCATATGATTGTGTATGCATGCTAACTACAATTAGAACAATTGGTGCTGACTAGCCAAGGCCCTAATGGATTTTACTCATATAGAAAAGTGATATATTATGATGTAATCAAATTTTGGAGGCCTAGGTGTAACCATAGTTTTAAAAACACACAACCCAAGATCACCTTGAGCTGACTACTGACAGGGAAAGTTAATTGTCCCACAAGTAATGCGACCACTCGTTATAAGGTTCTGGGAAGGGCACCGCAGATAAGAAAGTGTTGTCTTCATATATAGTTCATAGCCCTTGTCTTTCATTTGATCATGCAACTTCAAAGCCTCTAAGATCTTGTTCTCTTGTATTAGCCCATAAATTATGGTACTGTATGTAATTATGTTAGGCATGCAGTAATTCTCATTCATTTCTTCAAGGAGAAGGAAATATTCATCCAATTTCCCTCCCTTGCAATATCCATTGACTAATGCATTATAGGTCACTACAGTTAGCTTTATTCCGCTCATTAAAGCTTCACTGAAAATCTCGTTAGCCTCATATAATATACCTACTTTGCAGAAATTGTCTACTAGCAAGGTGTAAGTATAAATATTTGGCTTACAGCCCTTACTTTTAATTATATCAACCACTCCAGGGCCTCTTCTACTCTACCAACAAAATAGAGACCAATGATCATAGAATTGTAAGTCACAATGTTTGGCTCACACCCTTTCCTTATAAATGTGGCTCTAACTTGTTGTGTTGTATGTTGATATGAAAACTTAGAGAAGACATTGTATTAATATTTTTAATTTACTGTTTAATCTCTTTAAACTCAAATGTCAATTGATGGTAAATTTATACTCTTTAATGCACAAATTTTATGTATTACAAAGGTAAATTTAGAAATTATTTCAGTTTTCATTTTGTGATTTCAAGTTAGATATTGTTTTCAAGTTTTTACATTTCTAATTTTATTGCAATGTGGCAGACTAATCGTGGCAGTACAGGAACAACCCCAGGATAGGTAAACAAATAACAATTTCAGTTTCATATTAGTTTCTTTATCTTTAACAAATTTTTTTTATATATTTCATGCTTCTTATTATTTTATAATGTGGCAGGATGATTGTGGAAAGGGGTCAGCTAAAGAACATTTAAAGTGCCAGCCTTGCTCTATATTTAGGTATTTTAGTTCTTTACATAATTGAAATAATGTTAATTTGTTCAAATATGTATATGCCTAGCCATGGTGTGCCTCATGATTCCCTCAACGAGGAAGAGTTGTCTTCATCCCCATTTCCATTGGTGTTGCTGCAAAAAAAAGGCGCTAAAAGAAACCAAGGAACTTGAGCATTTGGTAGACGTTGTGCCTCAAACACCTAAATTAGGAAAAAGGATAAGACAACTTATGACCTAGCTAGAAACATATAAGGTAATAACAAAAAATTAAAAGGATATTTTTTTTGTTCTGCATGAGATCAATTGTGACAGGTTGATTTTTAATTTTTACATTAACTAAACTAACAAAAAAATTATTTTGTATGTATCATTTTCTGAGACCTGATGTCCCTGGTGGTTGTGGTAGTGGGACACAAAGGCAAGAGATTTCTGAGGAACCCTCTTGTACACCTTCTACGCCTTTAGGTGGTAGCCAAGAAATGCACCCTGCCCAAGAAGACACACAGTCAACCGCTGAACGTGTTGATAGTGATGAGGTTGGTATGGCCAACTTTATTATTGAATTTCCAGGAGCTACATGTGTGACCTCCATTATATAGAAGGCCTTTTTGGGGTGGGCACATTTGATAGAACAACGGTGGCCTAGGCAGTTGGAAAATATTTGAAATATACCCGGGACACCTATAGGAGGCACTTGCAAATTAAATCTAGATATGAGCATCCTCTCATAGTTCCAAAGAGGGAGTGGAGAGCACTCATTGATGACGGAAAAGAGAAAAAGGCCAAGAAAGAAAGAAAAATGATAACTGGACCCACAAGGTAAATTTAAACTTTAATTCAATAGATTTAATTTTCTCTATGTCTAAAATAAAAGTGTGCTACATAATTGACTTCAAGCTTTTGATGATAGGTTGCCTGACACCTCGAAGGAAACCAAAGCTAGGATTGAAAAAAAAGGCCATCACAAGCTAGGACAGGGAGACTACTTGAAATTAGCCGCAAGAATTGTAAGTAGCTAAAAATCTTATAATTAATTGTATCACCTTCCAACATTTTTGTAATCCCATCAAATACCATTAAAAATACACAATCATATGTAATGTAGGGTGATGAATTTGGAATGGAAACCACAGAGGAAGACATAGAGATTTCTTTCCATTCCGGCTATCAAGCCATAACTGAATGTCGTGGAAGTTTGGGACAGGTCCCAAGATCCAAAATTCCTGATAATGTAAAACGTTAACCTTTCAATATGTTTTTTTTTGTCCATAAAGTTAATGTCTAACAAATTTGTTTAAATCAAGGGAGCAACAATTTCAATGATCCAAATAACCCAGTTGTAGAGAAGTGCATTGAGAGTGAAATATTGCTAGAAGTACATGGTCCTCACGTGCAACCTGATAATTTTAGTGGGGACCAGGCCGACAATGCTACTATCAGTGAGGGACATGATGGTAATTAATTTCCGCTTTAAATTTTTTACTAATTATATGTTGAGGGTTGTGTCCTTATAACGTTTTTTGTTTAAATGACAGAGAATGTTGTACTTGAGCATCCTATCACTAGAGAGGAACACAGGGCAATGGTTCCAACGATGAAAACTGGTGCACTAGGTAAATAATTTCATTGCATTTTTTTTTAATAATATTACCGAACTAGTTCAATGATATTTAAAAACTAACAATTAAAATTTAATATTATTTGTTTTTATAGGTGATGCCCCGTCACTGCATGAGACCAGACATCGTGAGTAAGCAACTAGGTCAGCTATGTGGGAAAGGCACGAAACAGAAGTAGAGCACAATGATGTTGATGATATAGTTAGGAGCTTTAGAAGTAAGAATAAGAAAAATAAAATCTGATAATGTAAAATATTGTATTATCATAAGACAAATGTTAGCATACTTGGAACCTTTTTGCATTATATAAAAACTCATTTATCATACTATTTTTATGCCAGGCACTTTCAATGTTTTCTTGCGTTATTTTTGTTGCAATGTTTTTTAATTAGTTATTGAATATATATATATATATATATATATATAATTTTTTTCTTTTTCTTTTTTTCTTTAAGTTTTTAATTTTTTTTTTTGTATTTTTTTTTTATTTTTCTGCTCATGAAAGTAAAAAATGAAATATAGATTGGGTATTGGGGAATTAAGAGTGATGTGGGGGGGGGGTGAGGAGGGGCCATAAGAGCTTCCAACTTCACGTGGTTGGCCCTGTTTAGTAGAGAATAATTTATTGGAGTGATTTAATCTTGGAGCAAACCTCCCTCGATCCAACGTAGCAACAAAAAAGTCACTGTTGACTTAGTTTCTACTCTTTCAGATCGTGGGAGGCTTGTTCCAAGTTCAGGCGACTCCAATAAATTGTTCTTGAAATGAAGGGGAGATTATTCAGGTATGTTTTCACATTGTCAACATATTTTCTAACATTATCATAAGAATTCATCTGAGAGTAAAAAATACTACATCAATTACTTGTATTTATTGTGTAGATAATTATGGATTTTGAATGACTTGGTAGCATAGGTACAAATCCTCTTGCATCATGAGAAATACAACTTGTCAACCAGGGTCATGTCCATTATCTTTTTGCTTGTGTGCTTGACCAGGTTCGTAGTGTCACATTATGTAAGTTCCTCTACGGTTCATAATTCAAGATGAAGTTTGTTCATGATTATTATCTGGTTTTTTGTATGTGTTTTTTCCTCTATTTGATTGTAATTTTGAACATGCTTTTAAACATTGAAACATTTTTTGTTTTTATACTATTTTTATACTTACTTGTTCTAGTTATGGTGATATAACCACCATTGTATCGTATCCATCTTATCGCATTCCCTTGGGTTGTAGTTAGGTACAAAGGAACTCCAACCAGTTCTAATTCCCTCACATTCTAGTTACAAGGACCATTGAAAAATTGGCACATACCATGTTGGCTCAATTTATTTTGGAAGGCCTATATCGAGTCAAAATAGCCATTCTTCACCTCATTTATTTTGGAAGGCCTTCCTCTTGGCCAACAAAATAAATTTAATATATGTGGGTTCCCCAGCCCAATGACCCCTTTTGTAGTAGAATGAGCACCCCTTTTCTGGTAATTGTATATCTACTATATTAGCCTAGGTGTGGACCTAGAGTATTTACAGCCAATTGCTCCCTACCACCATTTTCTGGAAGTCTAGTCTGTTAGGTCATAAACTCCCTTGGGTCATTTAGTTCCAAAAAATATGCCAATTATTTGGAGTTGAAATATTATATCTCATATGGAAAAAAAGAAAGATTAAATACAAGTTTATTTAAAAATGCTTAAAATTGCAGCAAATTTACTTGGTATGGTGGTGTTATAAAATGTGTCAAGTTTCCAACCCTCATTTGTAGGTCCATGTGAAGGTTAGAAAATTGGACCTAGATCTAACAAATTACATTGATTCCTTGAGTTTTTCTAGGGGTTACTCGATGTACGTAAAATGATTTCCACCCAGGATTCAAATCTCCCCACTCAACCCAGTATTGCAATTGAAGGGTTCACCCAACACAAGGTTTATCATACCAAGTGAACACAATGAGATCTACAGATAACCTCCTCCTCATTCAGATGATGATAAATTTTCTTGAAGATCACAATCTCAATTTTAGCTAGGTTGACCTAGTTTTGTGGTCACTTAGACACTAATAAAATTATCTTATTGCATCTTATATTATCTCCTCACGCTCATCATCCTAGAAGGGGATAAGCCACTCACCAATAGAATGATGGATAGGACACTTGTCACCCCCAACTAGGGGGGCTAACCATGAAGGCTATGGGACAAACCCTAAAAATAAGGATGGAATTATGATGGAAAATTGGCTTGGATTTTTCCTACAAACATCAATCTATCATCACTAACTATTTATTCTACGCAAGGTATCTAAAGTCACTCTACCGATTCATTTTAATGCCAAGAATTCACTACATGAAACAAAATTATTATTATTATTATTATTTTGAGTTAGGATACAGTTTATAACATTAAAAAGTTGGTATTGGTTATAGGTCCATAGTGTTGCATATTTTCTATTTGAATTACATAAATATTTATAATAATTATGTTTATGTCTCTATGTGTAATCTCTGTGTGTGTATGTGTGTTGGCTCACACACAGACACAATGTTGAGCCGTCAAAGATGAATCTCAAAGGTGTTTTTCAAATATAAGCACCCATGGGCATTATTGAGCCAACAATGCCTGCATATTTCCTTCTCATGAACAAGTCTCAATGTGGAAAATCCATGAAGTATAATTATGTCAACTTTTTCACGTAATTCTTTCACATTTTTCCAAAAAAACACATTGCCACGTGCTCTTTTTTACTGATTTTTCTAACCAAGGAAATGGGAGCATGTTATGTTATTGATGGCGAAGGTTGTTGTGTCTACCTGTAGGTGCCCTCCTATGGGTCAAGGCCTACTACTTTTGTCTTGTCACTGAAAAACCTCAGAGATAGGTCATTGAATATCTGAGAGAAGATGTTCGAAAATCTCTGTTTGTAGAGTGTTTGAAGATCACAATCTCAATTTGCAGTGAAGAAAAATAATATATTCATTGGTATGTGGAACACCCACATGGAAGATAACATGTCATTGTTATTTGGTTCATGATGTTGTGGCATTGAAGTAGAATGATGTGGCACATCTATGTGGTAGATGGTGTATCATCATGACATGGCTCATTGGTGATGTGGTGATGACATGGTGAAAAAATTTCACTAGCGTGGCACTGACATGGAGAGGAAGTGGAAGGTGATGTGGAGCGCATGTTGAGGAATTGATTCCGAGAAATTTGGAATCCAGTATTTCGCCTATCTCCCAATACTAATAGAACCTAAAAATTTTCAGGTATATTAATTGTAGCTACAAATACAAAAGAAACCTAAGACAATATGAAATACTTGTGAATTCCTAATTATGTAGCCATCGTGTGATATTGTTATGCATTACGTTGTTAGAAGCATTTATACAAACTGATAATAAATCAAAATAGGCTATCTTAGTCTAGCATGATGTCAAGGTGTTGCCATGGTGTATTCATGCTTAGGCATGATGTCAAGTAGTAGTCTAAATTTAACATTAAACACATTGTATTTTTTAATGGACATAATATTAAATAATAGACACGTATTATTTCTAGAGGTATCCTTTATGGATATATATGATATTGTTATTTACCTTAGTAAAGGGTACAAGGTGATGTTATCAAATATTTTTAGTCATGTTTTATTGTTGGGAAGTTTGTCTTGCTACAATAGAAAGCAAATGGAGTCGCGTTTTAATGACTGGGCAGTTTTCCTTGCTACAAAAACAAAGAAATGGGGTTGTGTTTTAATTATTGGGTAGTGTGTCTTGCTACAGTAGCAAGGAAATGGAGCCATGTTTTAATTACTGGGAAGTATATCTTGCTACAGTAACAAGGAAATGGCCATCGCTAAACTTCACATCTAGTGGCTCAACACTATTACTGTCACTAACTTATTGCCCATTAACCACCAAACAAGTGGACTTATCCAACTTTGGTGTTTGTGTTAACCAACTGAAATTAGTTGTGAATTTTTCCTTTAAAATTTTGCAAAAGATAGTTAATTCATGGAGTCTTTTACACTGTAATGGTAGCATAAGACTAATTGGTATAATTTGTGTGATTTTCATATATAGTTGGTCTTTATATGAGATATTTCCATCACTTGAGTGTGTAACCATGCTAAGCACTAGTACAAAGACATTCCATTCTTGATATGGTAAGATTCTTGGACATGTTAATTCCTTTGTGACTTGGCATTTCCATGGTGATTTTGATGTTTATTTCAGAGGGAAAGCTTCATGGATGGTAGATCATAATAGGAATGTCAATTATGTGTACACTCGGATATGAGATTAAGATTGTC
The DNA here is from genome assembly GCA_034641835.2 of Pinus albicaulis. Taxonomy (NCBI): domain Eukaryota; kingdom Viridiplantae; phylum Streptophyta; class Pinopsida; order Pinales; family Pinaceae; genus Pinus; species Pinus albicaulis. Next base: position 1,040,784,930 of record CM076577.1, on the reverse strand, counting down.
ATGTTATTGGTTTTGTTCTATCATTATACCTCTCTTGTATGTACTACAAGAGTAATCACCCTATATAATGGTTTATAATTAGGTATACACTTGATGAACCTTCTCACATAAACCATGTATTAAATGAATGCAGGTATAGCAACGTATAGAGGCCTCCCTTTGAGGCAAAAAATAGGACTTCTTTAGAGGTAGCAGTATGAAATGATAGTTGTAGGTTTCATTTCCCTCTTTACAATCCTCTCTTGTTGACTCCCTTGGAGGAATTTCAAGCATAGCCTTCCAGTCTTGTAAATGTAACCAACGGGTTTCAAAACTATAGAACACATCTACTAGAACAATGATGTTAGGCCCAACCTCAGCAAAAGGGTGTTGGAAAAATAACATAAGAACGGTCAAAACTAAGCCCTTCAAGGAATAGTGGATCAACCAAACATAAACAGGAAAAAAAAAATCACAATAACACATGGGGGTATGTTACAAGTGACATCATACCCCAAGTTCCAACACTTGACCTTGGGTTGAAAAATAAGTATAAGGGCTAGTCTTATTCATGCATGCATAAATCTTGGATCCTTATGTTATCGCTGAGTAGGGTTCCATTGTAGGTAGATCAAACTTGAGGTGAGAAACACGAGTTAGATCTAACAATGGCACCATACTGTTAGAAAATTATATATTATGGAGCAATGAAACAAATAAAATATGCAAAAAATACAAGCACACAAAACACATAAAACCAGAGAGACACAGATATACGTGGTTCACCCAGTTTGGGCTACGTCCACCCCGAACAGCCAGTCCTTCCTTTCTATTATCCAGCAAAAATGAAGAGACAAAACCTACAGCAGATCCGCTGTAATATCCTCTGTTCTCTCTCACAGTCTCCCTATCTGTTTCTTGCTCTGAGAATACACACGTAATACAAAGCCGCAATACAATACCCTCATATATACAAGGGGGTTGCCTTCTAGGGAAAAAAACCCTAAACTAAACATAACTTCTACTATCAGATCATCCACCTATGAACGACCCAGATTGACTAGAAATTACTATACTTTTATAAGGCAATTTTACATCTGTTTTTAGCTTTGGGGGCGCTGCCCCCGAAACCCCCCTCCAGGGGGGGGGGGGCTCCGAAAAGCATTGCCGCGCCCCCATGGACCCCCCATGGTAGTGATTAATTATGGGCGGCGTTGCCACCCATTTTAAGGTACAGGGGTCCAATGCTATGATACAAAGTAAACAAGATAATCAGGCTCCACACCCAACACATACTACCTTGGTAGATCGACATAGAGATACAAATTGCATCATAATATCAATGGTCCTAACTTGTTCACAAGTTTGATTGAGAACAAGTCCCATCATTAGAATTTATAAAGGATACTGTCATCAATAATTTTTCCAAAATCTCACAACTTCCTCAAACTGGAAGAGTGTCATTTCAATACTTCTTCTTATGATAACTATATGCATGAATATATGATGATTCCAATATTGATCTTCCTGCAAATATGTTTTCATACCAAATTTGGATAGGTATCCATCCCTTTGGCTAGGGCTTCCCATTTTCACTGGTGAACTGATATTTCCTTTTGAGGATTAAACTTTCACATGAGTGAAATTTCAAAGTATTTCAAGGACCTATTCAAGAATCAAGAAGTTGACACTATTTTACATTAATTGCAATGAATGTCTCTTAGTATTATCCTTATGCTGATAAGACACTTGAATATTTTCTCCTTTCAAATTTGGAAAACAAACTAGGGCTTTCAGCAAGCACAATAAATGTTTTCTCCTTCTTTATTAGTACTTTGAAACTGTTTATTCTTTCTGGTTAGTACTCTAAAAATTTTAAAAAATTAAACGTCAGAAGACTGTGTTTTAATGACTGGGCAATTTTCCTTGCTACAACAACAAAGAAATGGGGTTGTGTTTTAATTATTGGGCAGTGTGTCTTGCTACAGTAGCAAGGAAATGGAGCCATGTTTTAATTACTGGGAAGTATATCTTGCTACAGTAACAAGGAAATGGCCATCGCTAAACTTCACATCTAGTGGCTCAACACTATTACCATCACTAACTTATTTCCCATTGGCCACCAAACTAGTGGACTTATCCAACTTTGGTGTTTGTGTTAACCAACTTATGGATATAAATCCTATTATAGGAGAAAAGTACATAGGAAAGCACAAATTCAACTATGCATTCACTACATGCATCTTCCTCAATGGCTATGGTGGGCATTTTTTTTTATTTCAGTTAGAGCATTTTGTAAAAGCACTTTCTTGATAGGTATTATCAGTTGGAAATGTAAAATAAGAGAGATTCCTGCCATCACAGGGGAGCTTAAATCCAAGTAAGAAATAATTGGATGCATGTAGAAGATAAATTCTACGGATAAATTAATTTCCTTTTGAATATGGGGGAAAGGCTAAAAAGAGTGACCAATTTCAAGGATCCCAATTTTAGAAATGTGTCCCGATGATAACCAAGGGTGTAGAGTTTCCATGGAGACTTCTAGGGATGTGATTTCTAAAATTCTACTTCAAGAGTCTGTGAAGCTTGTAAGGCCCCACTATAACAGTTGAAAATTACCCTAACTACTCTTAATATCATCTGTTTTAAATGCAAAAATCACGACTCCAAAGGATGAGGCTACCCAATCATAGTTCACTTGTTCCTAGTATAATTTCCATACACGTTCACAAAATGACCATATTTTCCATGGGATTACTTCTAATAAAATAATTTTGAGACTTAAATAACGATTGATGTGGCGTTTGAGATTATGTAAAGCACTCCTTTTTATGAATATGTTAGTAGGTTATGCCGTCCAACATGTAACCAGTTAGAAGACTCAAAAGCAGCCATATTTTGTCTCTTGATTGTTGAAAAAGGCTATATATATTGATATCTAAAGAATAAAATAAACTAGGTATTTTTATTAATGCAAGGATGAAAAGGTGCTTGATTGTGTTTCATATTATGTTGCAAGGGTTATAGTTCTTGTTTACTGTCCATTTCACAAAATTTGGTAGTTAGATCTGTTTCAACTGAAGCAACCAGGGTCTATGGGTGTGGGTACAAGATTGCCATTTTTGGAATCCAGATGAGTGGATGTGTGGGATGTTGCATCACACAACACAACTAAAATATTCTCTTTTTTTCCCTAGCAGGGTATTGATCTCCACAATTTCTTTGGTCTAGACCCCTGGACAGTAGTAGATAACCTGGCGACTGCCATTGAGGGGGGCATAGACTTGTACCTTTCAACCAAAATGACCATATTTTCCATTGGTGTATATTCATATCAACTGAATTACGAGGGATGGGCTCTGTTGTTTGTTGTATCAAATACCACCAAATATTCTACATTTACGTACACTTATATTTTGTATCAATTTTTTCAGTGATGTGCGCATGGAAGGGCAGGAAACATTGGAATATTTCGATAATATTCGTGACCAAAAGTGCTTTACATAACAAGGGGATTCCCTTACTTTTGATTATGAGGTAGTTTTCATCATGATGAATGGATAAAAATGTGATGTGCCTCCACTACAATTACTTACTGGAAAACACTAACTGTGAATAAATGTTGTGCCTAAAGGTGGATCATGTGTATCTGAGCTGGATCATGTGTATCTGAGCACGCCGGCTTCGCTTGCATTAATTGATCACGATAAAAGATAACATTTTTCATTCGTAAAACTGGATTTCCTGATCAAATTTATTTCCTGAAACCTCATTTGCATTTCCTAATATTGTAGAGAGAGAATTTATGGTATAAAGACTGTTATAAGGGATAAGGGTATACAGAATATAAGTTACAATATAGGAAGAAAAGTTTGACCTTTTAAATATAAAAGAAACTAGCTTGATTGCATATATATATGTGTGTGTGTGTGTGTGTGTGTGTGTGTGTGTGTGTGATCCTTATACTTGCTTGTGGGGTTATTGGGGTTGTGGTTCTATCTGGTGTTATGGAGGGGTGTTATTGTGTCTAATTCTGATTCCTTAAAGCTATGGTTACTTGCTAAAGTGGGTTTTTGGGTATAGGGTTAATCATTGTATATGATTTTGTTTTCTAGCTATATGATGGGTAAACTAAATATATGGCTATGTTGTTTTTTTTGTTGCATCCTGGTTTATCTATGCAAAAGGATTTATAAAGGGGTTGTTCTAATTCCTATGGATAGATGTGTCATTCGGCCTAACATAATAATAATTTCTTTGTCTTTGGGGAGGTTCGTACCTCACCCCTGTTCTGGTTGTTTTTGCTTATATGGGGCTTGGTTAATGAGGAATGATATCTGTGTTTATTAGGCATGGTGTCTATGGTTCCTTTCTCTTCCTTCTTATCTGATTAAGAGCTTGAATTAATAAAGAAATATAATTCCTTTATTTTAAAAGGGTTTCCTGACCTTAAGAAAACACCTTGAAGGGATGCCTTGGAAGGGGGAACTACTCCTGCGGGCCATCCACCTCTGTATATGTGTATAGAATGATCTTGAAATTTTTGTACAACGAAGTTAAGGATCTCCGAAGTTAACAACCTTAGCAAAAGGCAAAGTTTGGAGATCCTCCGACATTTTTTTTTCAATATTCTTTTGTTGCCACTAGTTCTATGATTATCCAAATTCATACTATGGAATAGGATCAAAGCATTGCCTCCCTGTTATGACTAAGGTGCCCACACTCAGGCCTATGACTTGTTCAGCTGTATGGTCTGTACTCTTGTTAAGTTCTCTTAGCACATGGAAGGCATGAAACTCCTGGAACATTTGAATCAAAGCCATTATACTACTGAATAACAAGTTGAGATTATACCTTTCTCTACATTGTTGTCAGATTGACACTCTTGGGTCAGCAAAATGTCGCTCTTGCGACACATAGGCGACCTAAATCAGTAGATAATAATACATCACATCATTCTGATTTAACATAGAAGGCCTAACCTCATTGGAAAATAAGTTCTTTGACATATGAAAAAGTATCTAGCACCCATCAAGCACAATTGAATATCACAACCATCAAGTACTATCAAGTGACATATCACTGATGTCTAATACTATGTTGAGTATTAGTTATTACCCTGGAGAAATGCCACATCGGACTATAGAAGGATTGCATTTATCCAACATTATTTAGTCCAATATCCTTTCCATAACCATCTATTAGATTTGCAAAGTCTTCTTTAGCACTATGATCTATATCAATAGAGAAAGGTACATCACATCACTATGATTTAACTTATAGGCTCAACCTAACCGGTAAATAATTTCTTTGGCATACAAAAAAGTATCCAGTACCCATCAAGCACAATTGAGTATCACTGACCATTGAGTACTACTAAGTTATATACCACCAATTGCTAATAAGTACCATAGAATCAAAGATATCACCTACTCTGTTGATTATCAATTATTACCCTGCAACAATGTACACCAGAATATAGAAGATTTTCATTTGAGCAAGACAAGCATGCAATTAGGACTAAGGAGCCAAAAACAACCCCATAGCAACCAACTACATTAATTGTTTCCTTTTGACAACTAATGTCTCCTTGGAGCCCCTTCTATCCAAGAGAAAGACTATAAAGTGGCAGTGACCCACTTCCTAAGACAAGCACTTGAAAAAATACTCTTGATTCTCTGAAATTACTACTCTTGGCCTTGTGGTAGAATATTAAATCAAACGAGAGATATTTTGGAATGATTTACATCTGTTTTGGCTCATTAATCTTTCTTTCGTTAATCTTTCTTCTATCCAAAACACTCCTCAACCTCTTTGGTGAATGATATTCCTTTATTCACAAATTGTGTGGAAAGGTATGCCACCTTCTTTGGCATGCTTGCAGGCTCTCATCTCTGAAAAATCTAAAGGTATCTTCAAAATGAAGTTTTTCCTACTCCTATATTTTTTGTAGATAGTTGTCATTGTTCGATCTTCTACTATAATCATTTGGTTACTAGTGATAATGCGAGGGCCTTGTAGTTATTCCATTATCCACAAAGGTTATTATATCTCTTTTTCCATGATTCTTTTGATTTATTCTGCCATGGTCTCTTCACGGGTCATCCAAGAGGCTAAAGAAATAAATTTCACATCACCTAGCTGAGAGTTGGGGTCCGACACATTCATAGCAAGCAGTATTAAATTATCCATATAAAAGTTTTCCATCTTATCCCTATCTTGAATGTTACACCTAAGGAAAAAATAAATGAATGTTTCGATGTTTTGGAAAGGAGGGGATCCTTTTTGGGCTAATAATCTAGTCTAAAATTGGCACCATTAGTATTTGACGAATAGAGAGTATGTTTTTAATGGATGTCTAGAGTGTGTGGTTTCCATTGATAAACTAGCCATATTGGACAGTTTTTCCTCCGTTTCATGTAGCTAGGCCTTTAGCTTTTTATTCTCCTTTTGCATGTGGTCCATTATATTGGTTTCCTTGAACATAAGTTCAACCATCTCTTACCCCATCTCCTTCATTTTCTCCTCTATAACACCCACATCTTTAACCCTTTTTTATTTGGAAATTTGAATCCATCTATGAGTCCTAACCCTTTCCTTTTCTAATTCAAAGAATAGTTGGACTAAAAAGTAAGTAGGGAGTATATTTCATGCCTCAATATAGGCATAGTAATATCCATGATATGGCTAGTGATCTAGCTCCATAACTTGGGATCCTATTCCTGTAGCCCCACAGTCCCATTTTGTAGGTGTTTTGTCTCTTCCTTTATCTGCACAATATTTTTCTCTAGCTCTATAGGTCCTTCCTATAGCTTAATGGATTTTCCTGAAATATTGGTTTCCTTGATACGTAGCCTTCTTTGTTAGATATGTGGTTGTTTTAACTTGATTTTATTGGAGGTTATTTGCACTTATTGTATATTTTCCTTCTTATATTCCTGCTTTTGACAACTAACTAATTCCTCAATAGTGATGGGTGTTGGAGGAGGAGGTTGAGGCTTCCCTTATCTGATCTTGTTACTCTTTACGATATTAAAGTATGTGAGGGCTTTATTTTATTTCCTTCCTTGAGGTTTGGTTGGGGTACTTAAGCCTACTAGCGTAGAAACAATTTCCTCCTCTATGTTCCCCTCTATAGTACTTTCTTTATCCTCCATTGTCCTTTTCTTTGGTGTCCTAGATGATGTTCATGTGGCCTCTTGGATATTTTGTCCTATTTTTGTTACTCAAGATTGGATAGCTCCTATTTAGGAACTTTTGTCATTTTTTCTACCTCAGTTTGTGTCTTTGTATTTTCTTCTTCCTTCTCCACTTCTTTTGATTTTCCTTTTGATTCTTCTTCTTCAATTTTAGCTTCCTCTTCTTTAGACTCCCCTTTTGTTGCTTTCTCCTTCTAGTTCTATTTGAGCTTAGGCTTGAATATCTAAGAATGCCTCTCTATCCATATCTATAAATAAACCCAAGGAATAAGGTTTTGGATAAAATCTAAATCATACATGACTATTAATTTTATTAGCCCATGGTGTGCTAGGTATTGGTCCTTTCCTCATTTTACCCTTAGGCTAATTTCCTTTATTTACTGAAGAAGGAAATGAGTGATACTTATCCTTTCTTGCATAAGAAATTCCATTTAGAATTTTAGTTTATAGAGAAACCTCAATTGGTATCCATACACAATACTAAGTCTCCCTTCACATGAGATATATTTTTAGGATACTTCATCCCAAGGATAATTTAAACTCTCCCTTCTTCATTTTTATCTTCTATGGGTTCATATTAAATAAATAAGATTTTATTTGTTGTAATGGCCTTAGTTCTTTCCTATTTTATCCATCTTATGCCCATGGGAAGTGTGGGGACCCTACTGATAACTTCTTCATTTGATTAAATGATGAGGCCTCTAACTATAGTGATGTAATCATGTCCCTCTGGTTGTTGGAGTTTCATGTCCCTCATGAACTAGTCTGAATGATTATCTGTTGCTTGCTTTCTAGATATTGTTCAAAACCATAATCATGTACATCACAGTATTGATGAATTATCATTGTCTGTTTGCCCAGCTATGAGATTTCTCTACTAGCATTGATGTCTATCATCATCATGTGCTACTGTTAAAGGTTTTCATGGGTTGGTTTGTGCAGGGGGAGTTTAGTAAATTGGCATTAAATTTGAAATAAATTTGTTCTCTGGGACTTTTACCCTTGAGAATTATATGGCATACAAAGATGATTTGGAGACAGGAAACATGGTTGACGGTAGAGATGTGAAGAAGCCTCTTTTAGAAAAAAGAAGTAGCTGACGTAGCAGATCAAAATCTAGTCATCCTAGTGGTAAAGGGGCTAAAAGTGCAAATGTTCACTCCTTCCAAGGGAGTTCTCTCCTTGCAATACTTTGTACATCTATTGTTGCCTTGGGACCTATAGAGTTGGGATTCTATGTAAGTTGTTTTTCTTATTTCTTAGTTTGCTTCTCAACCTTTATCTTGAATAACTTTCAGTCTTCAAAACAGGGAAGGGTTGCTTAAATTTCTCATGATTTTGACAACGTAATGTTGTAACAGGTTGGATATTCATCGCTTACTTAAAATTTGATCATTGATGATCTTCGTTTAACCTTTTCTCAGGTATATGTTTTCACTGCTAGAAAATTTTTAACGACATGCCTTTCAGTCAGACTTTTAGGATAAATACATAAATGATCATACATCTCTTAAGAAATTCATGGACCTATTTGATATCTATTTTGGTGCATTTAATATTTTCCAACACAATCAGTCCATAAGTTCTGAATGCTACCATAAAAAAATTCAATTGTTGCCTACTGGGTTAAAGTGATTAATATTTCCCAACGGAACTACAGAAAGGCCCATTGTGACCTAAAACATGTTGAATTCTGTGCCAGTTCTCTTTATTTGGATCCTTATCAAACGTGGGAGCCATGTTGGGTGCAATAGTCAGTGGACAGGTAGCTATTTATATTCGACGGAAAGGCATAAGTGCCCTTAATACTATATATATCAAGTTCCAACCCTATCATTGCTTAAGAAGACTTGGATTTAGCTTAATTACTATTTTTTGTTTTTTATATTATTTCAAATAGATATCTGCTTTTTATAGGGACAATCCATGTAGTCCCCTCATTTATGTTGTTTGAATAAGATTTAAATTTTATTTTCCTATATATTTCATCCTTTTGATTCAGTTTAGTAGGATTAATCTCTTCTATGTTTTTATGCAGGCATTATTAGTGGCTGCCATTCCAAATATTATTGGGTGGCTTGTCATTTTTTTTGCAAAGGAAAGTTAAACTACCTTAGATAAGGGTCTTGTCTAGAAATTAAATAGTTTCTGGTTCATTTGGATTCTAAATTGGAAGCCCATTTTTTATTTTATCTTGCTATGGTTGCAGGATTATTTATTTTTATACTGGGGAAGATTGTTCACGAGGTTTGGAGTTGGGTTCATCTCATTTGTTGTAAGTAAGACCTTTCTCTCAAGGTTGGGAAAGGGCTATTAGTATTTTAAATGTTTTCTATATTTAGGTGCAAAATATGTGAATGAAGATTATGTATACAAATAGACAAGTATGATTATGACATACAATATTTGATATGGTTCTTTTAGGTACCTGTATACATATCTGAGATAGAATCAAAGCACCTTCGAGGAGGTCTTGGGGCAGTAAATCAAGTGAGATTTTGTTGTATTAGGAATTTTAGGAACATTTAGTCTCGTTACTATCTTCTAAAGTGCCATAGAAAATATGATTGTGCATAAATTTCAATGTTCAGAATCACTGATAGTGATTTATTGAAAATCCATAAGAATAATATGTTTGATTATAATATCAATATTAAGTATAAATGTTGATTTTTTTAACAACTTTCAGTGACAGTTGGTATTATTCTGGCATATTTGTTTGGACTATTCGTTTCCTAGAGGCCTCTTGCAATTATAGGTACCTTGAATTCATTTTTATTGGGGATAGCTTATGAAGATCCTTTATCGTTTTCCAAATAATAGGCATATAATGACATCTTTAACTTGGCAGGCATAATTATTTGTGCCCTTTTGGTGCTTGGACTCTTCTTTATCTCGGAATCACCAAGATGGCTGGTGAGTTAGTAGCACATTCAAGCATGTACACTAAAGTGATATGATAGTTTCTTTAGGTGTCCCTGTTACTTATTTACTATCATCCATTATCGGTAAGGTCTCATTCTTTATGGCCATGTACATGCCGACAAAGATTGGTAATAAAATTTTTGAAGATTCATTACAGGCTCTCTGAGGCTCTGATGCTGATGTTTCTCTAGAAGCAGTTGAAATCATGGTATTTTTCTGCAGTAAATGTGCTCAATCAGTTGTTTACAATTTTCCTTCTGTCTGTATGGTTTCCCAATATTTAATTCATTTCTCATCCATCATTCATTTTCCTTTCCATTTCAATTTTCAAAAGTCTGTGTGTTTTTCTTGTTTCTTTCAGTTTTTTGGCCTTTGCAAATGGTCTGTGTATTGCAAAATACATATCACAGGAATTAATCCTTTTATTATACTGGCACAATTATATTATAACTAATCAAGATTTTGTTGTGTTTCAGAGTATCATGGAGACGGGCACTCAACAAAGTAGCATCAAGATATTAGAGCTTTTTGAGTGCAGATATGCACTACCTTTGACTGTGAGTCACATTTTGAGTGTCATTTGATTTGACAGATTTGCAAATTTGCTTTGATAGGTGGAGGCATATTTTTTATTATGAAATGAGAATGAACTATAGTTTTCTATACTGACATTAGTGCATCTAAATGGGATATCACAGATTGGCATTGGACTGTTGCTTTTGTAACAATTAAGTGGAATTAATGGTATCATGTTTTACAATAGTAACATTTTCAAATCTGCAGGTGAGTTCTCATCTGACATAGGTTTCTCCATATTGTTGTTTTTTATCAAGTTGTGGGTTTATTTCCGTTTTATAGTAGCAGTTTGAAAAAATGTGTTAGATCTGTGGATTTTTTTGGAACTTCTCACAGCAAAGGTTAATGCATCGAAAATAACAAACCTTTATTTCGGGATATACATATATCAAACTCAAACAGTTAATATCAACATCTTTGGCTTGGCTTCAGTAACGTTTGAACTTTGAATTAACTCTTTATCTTGAAAATTTATAGAAATTTCATCTTCCAATGTTGCATCACTTGGACTTGGTGCCATCCAGGTTTTCTGTTTTAGTCCTGTAGAGCTCCACTATTTTTTTATGGCTATGATGAAAAATCCAAGTTGTTGGTTTTCTATCCCAAGTATTAGAGTCAAATTTTTGAGTTTGAGGGATGTTAATTAATCTATTGTACAGGTAATCATGACTGTAGTTGTTGTATGGCTTACAGATAAAGCTAGGTGACGTCTCCTCCTTATGGGGAGAAAATGTTTACAACTGATTGTGGTATGTTCATGAATATGATCTCAATAAAAAACATTTACATGAAATTGTGTTGATGTTAACGGGTCTCATCTGGGGGCATGGCCGTATGTCTTTTCCTCATTAGTTTCTCATTTTACTTGAAGGAAAGTCTCTCCAATAATTTTATAATGCTATGCTTTGTTTAAATCTTCATGAACCTTTCCTATAAAATATTTCATATATTCAGTCTGTGACTCTGCTTATTACATAGAATTGAACTGAAACGAGATGTTTCAAAGGTATGGTTTGAATACTATCTGAAATTCCTTGTTTGGCTGTGTGAGGGCTAAATTTATTCTCTTCTTGTTTTAGGCTCATTCTGGAGCAGATTCTCAATATGAAACATTCTTCATTTTTTTGGCTTTAGTGAGTCTGCTGGTACGTTTTAGAGTTCCAGTTGTCAGAGTATTGTATAACTGTTAACATGGGCTTGTAGTTGTTGTCATCATCTTGCATGTGATAAATAGTTAATATTATTTCCTGATGGTTTCATTACAGATTTATATTGCTTCATTCTCACTTGGTGTTGGGGCCATCCCATGGATTATTACGTCTGAGGTAATGTACCTTCTTAGATATTCACTATGAGATGACTGCTTCTCAGCACAAATTGAATACTACATCCTCTTTTCTTCATATTGATCTAATTCCATTATATCATTATGTTCACAGTTCAAACAATATCTTTATGCGGCAGTTTAAACAATAGAAGCAATGATTTCTTTTGCATCTTCCTTTCCTACTGCAGATACTCCCTGCTAAGGTCAAGGGTGTGGGTGGTAGTGTAGCTACTTTTTCAAATTGGTTGACATCATGGGCAATAAAAATGACTATCAATTTACTTTTGCAGTGGAGATTTGCAGGTAAGGTTTGGAAAATTTAAGTATAGTTCCTTTGAATGCTTTCCTAAGCCATGGGCATCAGAGCCTTCTGTCTGGGCTTCGCCTGATTACAATGGCCCTTAGGTCCTTCACATGATGAGAGTAGCCCCTGGAATTCAATCTGCAACTATCATTGACTAGTCTTGAACGATTGGGCTAGTTGTAAGGCAAACGTTTGTGTCTTTGGATTACAACTTATGTGTTTCCTTATTTACATGCCTATTTTTTTATTGAGCTAGTCTTTTTTGTTGCAGGAACATTCATGATTTATGCTATTGTATATGCTTTCATCCTTGTCTTTGTGGCACTGTGTGTACTTGAAACAAAGGGACATACTCTTGAAGAGATCCAGTCGTCCTTCAGATGAATTCAGTGCCTTGGAAGTCAATTACAGGGCAAGCAATGAAATGGTTTATATATCCAGCCCCATTTCACTCTTCCAATGCTTCTGAGTGTAAATCACATGTTAATAAATTGCGAATTTAAAAATATGATTATTTTTAGGCATATTTTCAGTAGCAATTTATTGTGAAACATTCCAAGAGAGTTTTTTTTAACTAAAATTCCTATGATTGTATTGTTTCCTTTCCCATGAAGCTCATATTTGCAGTAGATCTTCACTTAAAGGAAGAATTTGAAAGTGGTCAGTAAAGTCCATCTTTAGAAAAGTGTGTAAGAATTGAATTAATAAGTTTTCAATGGATAAGCTCATTGTTGCAACTCCAAGGATGGAAGGTGAAGTCCATCTTTAGAAAAGTGTATAAGAATTGAATTAATAAGTTTTAAATGGATAAGCTCATTGTTGCAACTCCAAGGATGGAAGGGTATCTATAGTTTTGATAGTATAATTTGATGCTATTGACCTCGTAGCCTAGTTCCTAACCTCATTTTCATGTGAAACACACTATAGAGGATAACATAGAAAAAGACAATGGATAGCTTAATATGCAAAGATATTTTTATCAATTTTTAATATGCAGAAATAATGGCTTGTCTCAACATTGAATTTAGCTACAACCAAAATCAACTTAGTTTTGAAGATCCATTAGATTCCACTTGACAGAATACAAAAAATCTTTCAAATAAGATGTAGAGCATAGCTTACAAAGGGAAAATTCAAAGACAATATAAATCATCATATTTTGATGACCATCATATAGTAAAAAAATGGAAACAAAACCTTTTTTTTTACCAGTGCAATTGTTGCCATTGGTATTGCGACGTTCCACTACCGTCAGTATTCCAATGTAAATCCTCCACCGGTATTTTGTGTTTGTTTCTATCGGTACTACGACGTTTAACTACCATCGGTCTTGCGATGATATTTAGTCACGTTGGTCTTGCAACGAAGAAATGGCGGTGTTAGAATAGCGACGTTTGGAGGCGTTGGAATAGCGATGTTTGGAGGCAAGGACCAACAACATTTTAGGGCATCAGAATAGCGACACTTTATCTCGTCAGAACTGCGACGCTTCAATAAACTTCGGAAGTGCGACACCAATTTAAAACATTGGAGCTAGCGTCACTATACCGAAATTTAAGTAAAGTGTCAAAAGTTTGACGTGAGGAGAAACCACATTTTGGCGCACCTCAAAACGTTGCTCTTGGGCTGCCTATGTGTCACAAGAGCGACATTTTGGCCATCGGAATTTGGGGAAAATGTGCTAGTGAGTCCCCAACTGGAGCCGATGTTGTAACATTATTTCATTTTGATAAGTTAGCATGTTAGTTAAAAAACAATAAAAATAAAATGCTAAGTTAGGATATGGATGAAAAAGAAAAAATTAAAAAATGTTAGGAAAAATTATATTTTTATGCATCCATGTCAGAATAAAATGTTAGAGTTAGTTTCCCTAAAGAAAGAAGGAAAAAATAAAAAATGTTAGGAAAGCAATAAAATGAAAAATTTGAATGATTTAGTGTTTAAAAAATAAAATCATGGCTGCTTTTTTAAATGTGCTAAATGCCAAAAAAAATTAAAATTAAAAATTAATTGATGATGATTAAATTTTTTTAAAAGGGGTTTATATTTTCATTAATTAATTTTATAATATAATGCTAATGATATTTTTATCCTAAAGTCACTACACGAAAATTTCAAATCACAAGGAATAATGTGCTAGCAAGTTTTGACAGAGGATCTTATACCCGCTCCAGATCTATGACGGAGGATCACTTCGCAAGCCCCCCCCCCCGGGCGACCGTTTCTTGTTAATGTGGGGGTGGGGGTTCCAAAGTGTGGTTTTAATGGCCGCCAAATTTTTCAATGTGGTACTACCACATCAATTCGCACCCCCTCTGCCCAAAACCGCAAACTGAGAGGTACTCCCCACCCAAAATCCACCGGTGGTTTTGTCTCCCATAATCGTTTCCTCTCGCGCCTCGAGCCAATGGACACTCCCTCCGCGGCATTACCATTGGTCATCCATCCAATCTCATCCTGCCACATCACCTAGCTGTTATCCTCCAACGCTCCACTCCCTAACCATTGTACTCCATTCACACGATTGTCCCATAGTCGTTTGATGCACCATTGGTCATTAAACCCACTCCTGAGCCATTTGATGCACCGTTAGTCATTAAACCCCCTCCTAAGCTGTTAAATGTCTACGATTATATTCCATACTGTTAAAACCATATCACAACCTATAAAATAATCTGCTAAGTCCCTTTCATCACTTTACCTTCTCGTCTGATTGTCATTGTCTCTGCATTCGATTTCAAAACACTAATATTCTGTGACCACTGTCCCCACTTCTATAATCAATGTCACCCTTCCTACAACCACTCGATCCTCAAATTCCTTCTCCTAGTTGATATCCATATTAACATGGCTCCCAAATCCAATACTAAAAATAAGGTGACCCCTAAAGACAAAGCAAAGAAACATGTGACTGAAAAAGTGCAGGTCACTAACCCAGTTGCAGAAGAAATTCCCGCCTGCCACATGATAACTCAACCTCGATCTCATACCCCTCACAGATGCTTTCTTCAAAGTATAAGATGCTCAAGCGAATTCAACTTCCATGAGCTATATCTATGGATAAAACAAAAACACATAGATAACTAGGATTCTATTAGGTTCTGGGAATCTATGCTGCCCCTATTTGCCTTTCCACAGACCCACTCTTTCCCTGAACTAATTTCCTAGTGCCAAAAACAATATGATCACATAAAAATATCAGTGGTGGCTCAGAATGGAAACATTCTGATCATCATATCCCCAAAGACCATAAACCAAATTCTCTTCATTCCTTCATCTAATTCCCTATCCCATTTTTCACCCACTGCTCTCATGGATCTTTACCACAAGATAACCTTCCTTTAGAGAGCCCAAATATTTGAGATATTCCTGCCTGGGGATGTAGAATTACCCAAGAAAAATCCACCATACTCATCCTCAATCTTTCCAGAAGCCTCTAGACTTTACATCTCACTTCTTTCATACCTGTTAGGATACCCAAATGACGAAATAGTTGATGAACCCATCATGGGGTTCATATCCATCTTTAGTAAAGAAAAATCACCATTGTTCATGTATAATTACAGCCAATTCTTGGTTGAAAATATACATGAGAAATTCATGAATTTTACAACACAAGGTGTGTTTAACTATACTTCTATAATTATTCACATGTTTCTTTTTCAACAAGTAGAGATTCTACCTATCCACTTCAGTAAGCAGGATGCACAAGGAGTGAACCAATCAGTGATTCACTAGAAAGAGTTAGTCAGGGCTTCATCAACAACAAATAATTTTGCATAGTTCATAGACTCCTTCAAACACCCAGTGAGGCAACTACTTACTAGTCAATCAAAACCCAAAATTGGGGAAGAAATAAAAACGATCCTGCACCTACGTGAACAAGCCAAAACTGGTGATTGATATTTATACAAAAATTGCACAGAAATCAGAGTATATGGATGTGAAATCCCACCATATAAACTTCCAAGATATGTCCCTGTGAGAGTCTTTTCCTTAGAATATATTAGACAAATGATAAACATAGATGATATCCATTTTGTCTCAGGAAAGAGGAAATCTTAGTTTAAGCTCAAGGCAAGCATTGGATCCTTCATCTGCAATACCAGATCAGTTGGTGTTGAAGCAAATGCAATGTTAAAAAAAATGGATTTCCAACCAAGCTTCACTTGGTCTTATGACCCCCTTAGCATTATTTATTTTGTGAGAGTTGAACTCAAGACAAATTCCTATACTCGTACCTCCAGAGAAGAAATAGAGAAACATATGAATCAAGATGAATGTATTGAAGGCACTCTTCAGGAGGCAGATAAATAAGTTATTTCAACTTCTAATGTGCAGGCCCTAGTTCATGACAGTAAGAAGAAAAAAAGAGTCATAGAAGAGCCTCCACATGCTAAAGAAATCATGAAGGAATTTGCAGCACAAAATTCCAAAGCTTGGTTCCACCTTACTTTCAGAGGGAGAACAACCAAAGATTATAGATTTGGGAGACACTGAATTTTATACATTGACAGGTGTTCCTATGACTCCTCCTTCATCATCACCTACTAGAGAACCTTTGCATTATCCAGCACTCAGATGCTAGTTCTTCTAAAGAAAAAAATATTTTCTCTAGATTCCTAGATATTAAGCATAAGAATGAGGCATTGAAATCCAATTTTTATAGTCATTCCTGGAAACAAACATCAACTTCTCAACATAGGATCCTTACTGCCTTTGACAACGAGAAGGGAAGAATGCAAATGGAATTTCTGCAGGCAATAGTTCCTTTTCCAAAAATTCATGCTGAATATAAAAATATTGTGTTTTCTTTTGATGCAAGTCATATCCATCCTATAGATCAGATGGACATGCACTAAAAATGAGGAGAAATTCTCTTTTTTACCATGAAAACTACAACCATGTCACTTTCCAAACTAAAGGATACATTGCCAAATGTTCAGTCTTAGCTAAATATTGAAAAGTTTTCTTCATTGGCCAAAGAAAATAGATTGAAGTCTTTGGAGGACCTTGTAGTAAAAGTTGAGTATGATCCAAAAGACTGCAAGGTATTTGAGGAAATTATCAAAAAGAATAATGTAGACATCTCTTCTTTGCGCAAAAAACTGAATTTACCCTCAACTGAATATCCACAGACAAAGGAGATTGCAGAGAGTGAAAAGAACAAAGAGGAGATGTTGAAATTGATCAGTGATACAAATATTCAAATCAAAAATATGGAAGAATATATTGAAGAACTACTGAAAGAGAAATAAAAAAAATCACGTGGCTACTGATCTTAATACAACAACTCAAACATCTTCTGCAGGTACAGAGATTTCAACATCTTTGACAACAGCTGACGCAACAAAATTGGCATAAGATTTAGATATTCAGAAGCAGGCACATGAGAAGTTACAACAGAGGTTTCAAATTCTAGAATCACAGAATATTAAAAATGATACCTTATACATGAAGGAAATGAAAAAATCTCGCAAGTTGGTACTTAAGGTAAAAGAATTAGAGAGTGCATTTTTAATGGCAGGAACATTGGCTGAAGCAAAACAAAAAATTTGAGAAGACATCAACAAATCTATGATAGAGGTACGACCATCCATACAGATTATTTTCGAACAGCAAGAGCTCATCACCAAGTGCAAAGTAGCCATAGAAGAGCAGAAAGAGCATCTCAAGAAAAGGCCAAGTGAAGCCACATGATCAAGGTTTTAAACTTAAAGAATAGAGAAGAGGTGGAAGAAATCAACATACTGGACATAACTGAAACAATTTTGGAGATCAAGAAAGTTTTATAGAAGAGAAATTTAATCAGCCAACTGCAAAAAAAAATGTGATGCTTTGAATACTGTTGTTCAAAGGTTTCATACAAAGTTTAATGTATTGAATCATTAAGGACTTCGAGGATTGGTAGGATTAGATGATAAGTTGATTAAATTATAATATTACTGTAAAAGGTTATATACCATTGCAATATATAAGTCAAAATTTGCAGGTATCAAAGGAAATGTTATAGGGAAAGCATTCCTAGAATCTCTATAGTTTGATTTGATAATTCAACATCAAATCAAACATTTATTCATTCAGAGGCCAACTTTTGACAGATATACAAAGGTACATGAAATCTTCAGAAAGATGATGAGTGTAGAAATCCCAAGTCAAGACCAATGGGATAAATTTTGTGAAACCATCGAGTAAAACAATGATTTTTAGATCATGCTAGCACAACAGATTTTCAAGGGTCTAGTCATCAAAAACTTCCATGAAAACAGAGACACTTCATCTATCTGTTTCCTTCTTCTATTTCTTCTATATTATATTATTGTAATGAGTTAAGATATTTATGAGTTTTAGAAATTAGTATAAATAACTCTAATTTCAAGTTATTAAGGGTTGTACCCTTGGATGAGTAAATTTTTTAAGCAGTATTGTACAAGTTTTTTTATCATCAATAATAGAAGAAGGATTTTGAATTTGTCTCATACAACTTTGTTCACTGTGTGATTTTTCCAGTTTTCGTTACATTTTGTCTCTTCATATGTTTAATTGTTATCAAGATAATCATGTGAGATTAACTGTGTTTCAGTTATCTTATAATTCCTCGTGAAGTTATTATCAATGTAAAGAATGATTTACTAAATAGTTTGTTGATGTAAGTCCCTTTCATTCATAAATTGTCAACATCTTGATAATGTTAAATGTATTTTGTTTAATTTTTAGACATTGTTTAAAGGTTTTCAAGTTTATGATTAATTAAATAATTCAATCTGAATATTTGATAATCATATCTTCTTACATAAGTCTACTTAACCATTTACAAAATCTTAATCACTGTGTGAGATAAACAAGCATCCCTTATATTTTCTGATATTATTTGAAATATTTAAACAATAACTATTTGCAAAAGTTATCTTATACACTGGTCATCCAAAATTTCAAAACACAACAAAACATTATAGATTCTTTGGCATAATTATTGACCCCAATGATCTCGAAGGACAACACCACATACATGAACTTTTGGGACCCCAACTCAGGATTGGGGGATGCACAAATGGTGGCACTGGCTTCTTGGCTGATCCATGAAGAAACAAGAGTTGTGGAAGTAAAGAAGTTTATGGACAAAGAAGCAAGTGAGCCTCTATAAATTAGAGAAAATTAGTAAGCCCCAAGATTGTCATAAGTAGCCACAACATTATCTTTGTAGATCCAAAATTATCCCCTCGCTACCTGCAAACATAAGAGTGAGCCATCCTCCATTTCAAAGATTCCTTTAGGTTGATGGCGACCGAGAGCTTGCAGGTTTGCTAAAGAAGATGGCATGCTTTTCCCCATAGTCTAAAAATAATGGAATATCACTCCCCTGAAAGGTTGAGGAATTCCCCAGAATGTACCCCACTCTACAAAATAATTATTCAAAGATTGAAAATCAATTGGATAGGGCTAAAAATTAATCCTCCCTTGTTATTGGGACTACAAGAAAGAAGATATCAAGCAGAGGAACAAAGGGAGTGGGAAACCATAGAGGCAAATGCATGATACTATCCACAAGAGGGCACACCACCTGAGATGCCTTGGGATGTCAAAGAGGCCACCAGAGCCATGCATGAAACACATATCAGTGAGTAAGTTTCTCATATTTTGAGCAACACTTTTGGCAGGGGGGTGATGATGGGTACCATCAAAAGGTATCTTATAAGGCCATTTTTCCACCCTCCATCCCTTAATTTCTCCTTTTATCACATTAATTAACATCTCTATTGGCCATAATGTGTTTAATAGGAAGACTAAAGGATGTTTGTCATGCTTCGTGGCATAATGTGGTTAATGTGCAGGAAAAAAGAGAATTTTTTACTACATTTATAATGTATAGGCATGCTGGAGGCATCTAGAGGAAGTGTGAGAGACTCGTCCCCTGAATTTACTTTCCTTTGACTAGAAGTGATCCCTAGAATCACTCATCTACAACTCAAGGTCTACTGGAAGCCAATGAACTCAATTAAATGCGAGGATCTAAGGGAGCTAGATCCAATTTTCTTAAAATTTTGAAGGGAAGAAACCCTCTTTCCAAGGAGGTTTCCCCTCAGTCACATTTTTATAAATCAATAAGCCCAAGAGCTCATTAGGATTTGGAAGGAAGGAGGGCTAGCAATATCCAAATGATTAAGAATATCATTTATAGTCTTATTTGCATCATGTATCTAAACTTTGTTTTATGTTAATTAAAGGTCTATTGTTTCTTCACATCTAAGTTTGTTGCAGAGGGTTGAGTCCCCTTGGGTTAGGTCCCAACCGAGAGGCTCAAACCCCTCTTTATGTATTTTGTTTAAGAATTATTTTAGTAGAAAATTTTCCTTCCTTTTTCTAGTAGAAGTTTATTTGTTAGAAAATTTTGGTTGTAGGCTTGATTACCACCTCTCTTGTGGGAAGTGTGGTTGAGGATTCTACAACAACAATCCAAAAATATGTGGTTGTTTTCCTTTGCAATTTTCCAGGCTTTAGCTCATTGTCTCTTGCATACTCTGTTTTTGCAATCTAGGAGTTAAAATCATCTTTCTCAAGTTTTCATGTATGTAGTTTAGATGCATGTTGTAAGGTGAATTATTTCCTAATGATATAAGATCCTTGTTTGTTTGATTTCATAAAATTTGACTTATCTATTCCTGCTTAGCTTATTTTTTTACAATTTGATCATCATATTGAGGGGTACTCTTAGTGACTTGTAGGGTTGGCACACTCATCATACATTCCCCTTGTCATCATCAATTCCTTCCTTGTAATCCCACAATCCCCTCAAAATTATGCTACCGAGACTATATTTCTCAGTTATTTGAGGAAAACAATGTGCATTTTTTTTGTTTCAAGATCGTCCTCTAAGACATATTGGGCTTGGAAAAATCCCCGCACAAGACTCATATACCCTTGCCTACCCTTTCCCACCTTCAAACCACATTTTTCGCCCTCAAGAGGCTCACGAAATCAATCCTATATCAAAATAGGGAAATTCTTTAACAATCTTGTAGCATCCTGTAGCAATTATGTAACAATCCCTAAATTGACCAAATTTGTGTTGAATTCTTAGTTAAAATGAGAGGGGAGGTGAATCATTTTAACACATACATGAGATTTTTAAAATTTTCATCAACTTATTTACAGCTTACTTTTATAACCAACCTTAGTATATGAACAGTCTTAATATGTTGCAGCAAGTATTAAATTAATGTGATATCAAATTTATTATGAGAGCAGCAAGCATTAAGCAGATTTGGTAAATCATCTTAGCACACAGGCAACACAGATAGAGACAGCAAATATAAGTGGAAACCCATAAAGGGAGAAAACCACATCTTATTATTGTTGTGATGCAAAGGCAAGCTCCAACTTCCTCTCACCACTATTTTTCTACAGGCACCAACCTATAGGAGGCTCCAACCTCAGTTAGCTACAACTGAGAGCTATCAAGCTTCAACTTGATAGCGAAGCTCCAACTTCCTCAATTTATCAAAAGAAATGTTTGCTGATTTACCTCAGATATCAGCTCTGTTCTGTAGCATCTCTTTCTTCTCCTTTCTTCCTTATCTTCTATGCCTCAATCTTCTGTACTCTGCATTCTCTATCCTTACTCTCTCTTACCTCTCTGTGCATATCAAGATGATATTATTTATAAATATTTTCTTATGACTGTCTGTATTCCTCAGGGAATTTGAAATGGATAGCCATATCTCTTAGTCTTCTACCTTCTCATTTCTTTTCCAGCTCACTCAGAAAGATATAACTATATGTACTAAATTTAATATTACAATGGAATATTTGGTCTCTTCCGGAGACTTGCCAGTGCATCACAAACAATATAAATCAGTGAAACCATTTACATTTGATTACAATGTGAATTCCAACTCACCCATTTAGCCTCTTACTGCGCTTGTCTTTTCTGTGACAGTGTTTTGTCCCTTTCGGCTTTGCTAGTCCTCCTATTCTCTTCCGTGGTGTAACTGTTATGTATTTGTAACAACGCTTTTTATATATAACGAAATTTTAACTCTTGGAAAAATTATACAGAGTTTTAACATACAAACTATTGTGTTATTTAGCTCTGATACCTCTTGGAAATATAACAATAATGAATCATTTTAATACATAAAATGCCCCTTTCGGGCCCACTTGTCGAGCTTTCATTATTCTCCGATGTGATGTATCATCCCTTGATTTCTTCCAATTGTGATTAATCGCAATCGCAACTTTGAGTTGTGAGTTTCGATGCTCCGATGCTCCGATTCCGATGATTCACTGTTATGCAAGAACTCAACCACATATCAATCATGGTTTATAAACCCATCGGGTCCGAAATTTCATCGCAATTGCAATCTTTTGTTAACCTGTTCCGCTGTCAAATTTTCTCTGATGCAATTGGTGAGGGTCCCATAGTATAAGTCTTTGGTTGTATTAGCCCCGAGCTATAGAGTACTTCACATATATGTATATTAGCCCCGAGCTTGACCCTTTGTTTAAAAAGCGCTACCCATATATAAAGCGCTGCATATAGGTATATATGTATACTTTGCCGCTTTGGTCTTTAATGTATCCACCAGTTGGGGTAATGATTCTCGGAATTTTATGTGGGGTCCCACTTGCGTATTAAATTTGGTTATATGTAAGCATTTACATAAGGTTTTCGGTCATCCATCTTATATATTCGCATACCAACTCATTTTCAACATAAAAGTATGAAGTCAACCTTTAATATTTCAATAACCCAAAGATTCTCACCTTGGCGAAGTTCGACCCACTATATACATATATATATATATATATATATATATATATATATATATATATATATATATATATATATATGTTCCAGGCTTACCCTTTGAATCATATATACACATAAGCATAAGTCAATCTTCAACCATGGATTTAACCCTCGGCACATCAACATTCTATATATATTCACATATATATACTCTTACATGCACATGGTTTTGTCATAATATATATATATATCAATCATATACATATATTCCTCAAATCAAATGTTAAGAACCCTCTAACAAACCTTTGACGTTGTGTAAAGCACAAATAACTATAGCTCGTTTGGCCCATATCAAACAATATATATACATACATATATATATATATAACGTTTGATTTTATCTCAGATTATTAACTTCTGGCTTCCAAACAAACAAACGCATCATGTTACAAAGCATCTGGGCCCACAGCAACATATTACGTACCTTGCTTAACGTGTACACAACTCTGCTTGGATCCAATGATTCACCTTCTCTCGCGCTCCATACAACCAATCCGACGGTAATCGCGTTACACACTTGCACGAGATGTAGTTCTTAAACCCACGTGATGAAACTGGGTCCCAGTGTTAACCTACCCATCTCATCCAACGGTTAATAAACTATCGCGTTCTTGCTGATAATCCAACAGTGGTCATGTAATATCGCACAAATTAGATGCACGGATGTTATTTCTCCAAAGTTGCACGATAAACCCGATTTTGTAATACCACCTTTGGACATGTGGCGAGTGAAAACTCATATCGCGTTATTTCACAAAAATCCGCTTACCATTTTATCTGTTGCGCGATACAACCGGTTTCTGAGGGTTGAAACCACGGTTACTGTTCCTTCACGGTTCCACTTTTGTTCAGGGTTCGGCCTTCACCCCTTTTCTACGGGTTCATTCACTCCTTTCATATATTAACCATTGTTCCGTCAACACTTTAACACGACACTTGCACATATTATAACACACGGGTTTATTACCAATCGTCTGCATTTCGATTCATAATTCCTTAACACAGGGTTTATTTCTTATTTCTTCAAGGCTTCAATATATGAATCCTATTTCATTATTACGTTAATTCAACATTGATCATTTCACTGTTTGATAATGGCTTTGCCTCTGCCTCCACTACTTGACTATTTTTCTACCTCTGTACATATCCTGTCACTGTATTTCTGCTGCTCTGCCAAATTTTCACTCCTGTCATTGTATTTTCCTTAGCCTCTGTTGCTCGACCATTTCATTTCAACAGTATTCTTTCGCCTATCTCCTTTTCCATCTATGCTGTCTCCTTTACGCTGCTTGATTCTCTTTTTGCTACCCTGTCTCTGTAAATATACTCTCCCTATGTTCTTCTCATGCTCCCTGTAAATATACTCTCCCTCTGTTCTTCTCATGCTCCCTGTAAATATACTCTCCCTCTGTTCTTCTCTGCTATCTTCTCCTCTGCTTCTGCTTCCTCCTTTGCCATCAATGACAACATTTCCGATAGTCTCCCCCTTTGGCATTGATGGCAATGCACTTCCTCTATTTGCCTTTTAGGACCCTTTCTTTTGTTGCTTTCTCTTCCTCCCCCTTTGACATTAATGGCAAGGGGTTGCTCATTTTTCAGTGTGCTTTTAACTCTCACCCATGTTGCATTGATCTTGAGGACCTGTTTCATGCCAACTGACCTCCCCCTGGAATGATATCTTCGTTTCTGTTCTCCCCCTGAAACTATGCTTTCTCTTCATATCAGAGAGTAGCATCTACAAATACTATCCCTAGTCTATCTCTCAAATATTCAAATGGTTCTCTAGCAAGTGGTTTGGTAAATATATATGTTGTCTGTTCTTTTGTTGGCACATGCTCCAACTTTACTACCTTCTGAGCTACTTGTTCTCAGAGAAAATGATACTTGATTGGGATATGTTTAGTTTTAAATGAAGCACAGGATTTTTTGATATGCTTATAGCACTTGTATTATCACATCTGATTGAGATAGGTTCATCAATGCTTACCTTCATGTCTTGGAGGGTTTCCTTCATCCACATGACTTGTGTACAACATGCTGCTGGTGCTATGTATTCTGCTTCTGCTGCAGATGGAGAAATAGATGTTTTTTTCTTGCTTAGCCATGCCACCAGAATTTCTCCTAGATAGAATGCACCTCCACTTGTGCTTTTCCTGTCATCCACATAGCTGGCCCAATCTGCATTTGTGTATGCTGTCAAAGTGAAGCTTTTTCCTTTTGGATACCAAAGTCCATACTATGCAGTTCCTTGTAGATATCTGAATATTATTTTGACTGCTAGAAGGTGATTTTGTTTCGGTGCTGCTTGATATCTAGCCACAAGTCCTACTGCTAGCATGATGTCTGGTCTTGATGCTGTCAGGTACAACAGATTTCCTATCATGGATCTGTAGAGTCTTTGATCTATATCAGCAGATCCATCATCAGCACACAGCTTGCATCCCGTGATCATGGGAGTTGACACAGGTTTGCAGTCTTCCATTTTGAACTTTTTCAACATTTCTTTTAAGTATTTTTCCTGTGATATGAATGTACCTATGTTCTTTTGCTGAATTTCAAGTCCTAAATAGAAACTAAGCTCTCCAATCATAGACATCTCAAACTATGATTTCATCTCCTCAGCAAACCCTTTTGCTAGCTCATCTTTTTTGCTTCCAAACATAATGTCATCAACATATACTACAACAATCAGGAGTTCATTTTCATGGGCTTTTATGTATAGATTGTTGTCTACTCCTCTCTTAAAGCCTTGGTTTTGCAAGTATTTATCCAACCTTGAGTACCAAGCATGAGGAGCTTGTTTTAGTCCATATAGAGCCTTCTTTAGTCTGCATACATAGTCTTCTTTGTCTGTTAATGAGAAGCCTTCTGATTGTTCCATGTAGACTTCTTCTTCTAGATTTCCATTCAGAAATGCAGATTTCACATCCATTCGATATACCTTGAAGTCTAGGTAGCATGCAAAGTCCAGAAACATTCTGATAGCTTCCATTTTGGCTATAGGGGCAAATGTTTCCTCATAATCAAGTCCTTCGATTTGTGAATATCCTTTGCAAACAAGTCTTGCTTTATTCCTGATTACCTATCCTTGCTCATTCAGTTTGTTTTTGAATACCCATTTTGAGCCTATGACATTTTTCTCAGTGGGTCTAGGGACTAATTCCTAGGTATTGTTCTTCTCAATTTGGTCCAATTCTTCATTCATAGCATTCACCCAACACTTGTCCTTGTTGGCTTCTTCAAACTTCTTTGGCTCTATTTGTGATAACATGGCTATGTATACCTCTTCTGTCTGTTCAGTTAGCTTCCTTCTTGTCTGGACCCCTACTCTCTTGTCTCCAATGATCTGATCTTCTGGATGGTTCTTCTAAGTGTATCTTGAGGGGGCTTTAAATCTTAGTTCAACATATTCTGTTGTCTTGCTTGTTTCATCATCATCTTGGTTTTCTTCTTCATAGTTGTCTGATGGACTGCTGCAGTTTGTACCTCTTGTATTGTTTGGAAGTTCTTCATCAAATTTCACGTCAATGATTTATACTATTTTTCGAAGAGTCTTGTTGTAGCACCTGTACCCTTTACTTTTGGATGCATATCCTATAAATATCCCTTCATCTGCTCTTGCATCAAATTTCCCAATATCTTCATCATTATTCTTTATATAACACTTGCTTCCAAAGATTCTAAAGTGCTTGATTGAGCCTGGTTTACCATGCCATAGTTCATAGGGAGTCTTGTCATTGCTTGGCCTTAAATGGGCTTTGTTTAGAAGATGCACGATTGTGTGTACTGCTTCTGCCTAGAAGGTTTGAGGAATATTACTCTCTTGCATCATGGCTCTGGCTATTTGCTGTACAGACCTGTTTTGTCTCTCTGCTACTCCATTTTGCTGAGGTGTCCCTGCAATAGTAAATTATTTCTTTATCCCATGTTCATTGCATAGGTCTGCAAAGTCATAATCTGTGAATTCACCTCCTCTGTCTGATCTGATGCATTTTAGCTTGCATCCCGTTTGATTTTCTACTAATGCTTTGAATATCTTAAATTTCTCCAGTGCTCCCGATTTATTCTTGAGAAATGCAACCCATGTCATTCTGGAGAAATCATCTATTATCAGCATGAAGTAGGATTCTCCACTTGGTGTTTTAGTTCTTGCAGGTCCACACAGGTCCATGTGCACAAGCTGGAGTGGTCTTCTTGTTGATAACTCATCTTTGGCCTTAAAGGATGTGTGGGTCTGTTTGCCCAATTGACAAGATTTGCATATGGTATTAGAAGGGCATTTTATTTCTGGCATGTCTCTGACAGCTTTCTTCTTGCTTAGTCTGATGATATGATCGAAGCTGAGATGTCCCAATCTTCTATGCCATAACCATGACTCCTCAAGTTTTCTAAGACGGCATGCTTCATATTCCTCTTTCACTATGTAGACATTACTCTATGTTCGAACACCTTTGAGCAGAGTCTTACCTGTGGTGCTTGATCTCACTTTACAATCTTGTGCTCTGAAAATAACTTCATAGCCTTTATCACACATTTGACTGACACTCAACAGATTTTCTTTCAGCCCATCTACAAATAGTACATATTGGGCCTTACCTCTGCCATTATCTAAGTTGACTAAGCCCTTTCCCTTGATTTTTCTTGATTTATCATTACCAAAAGTAACATTACCAGTTTTCTTTTCGTCAAAAGTTATAAATTTTCTTTTGTCTCCAGTCATATGTTTTGAGCAGCCATTGTCCAGATACCATTGGCTTTTCAGGTCTTGATTAGTTAGAGCCAGGTCACACTTATTTACCTTCTTTTTCCACTGGAAGCATCCTTTTGTTTGGTATCTTTTGTGAGATGATGAATCACATCCTCTCAGAGGAAATTTGGAAGGCATATATCCAATTTTATTGCATACACAACATTTGACCATAATTTTTGCAGAATTGTGAGTATGAACAAAATTTCTTTGATTCATAAACCTCCTTGAGGTGTTGAACATCAATATTTGTTCATATTTTCTACACTCAATGATTTTATGGCCAAATTCCTTAAAATAAAAACAGTAACCATAGAAACTATTTGCATACCTGATGTAAGGTTGTCTTCTCCATTTGTTTGCTTGAGACAGTCTCTTCACTGCTTGCATCTTTTGCTGGTTTGAATTACTCCTCTTTGCATGATAGTATGCAGCAATGTGTCCTAGCTTGTGGCAGACATAACAAGTGGCATTTTTCATCAGAGGGAAGAATCTCCTTTGATGGCTTCCAAATTTGACGTACTCAGGGGTATATGAATCTTTTTCTGTTGTCTGAGTATTTATTTCATTCTTTGTTATTAGAGGTTTATTCTGGGTCTTGTCTCCCTCCTTACATGTTTCTTCTTTTGTAGGAATTATTTGAGTTGCTTCATCATTCTTCTTTGCTTTTACAAAAACAATCTCTCTATTTTCTTTTTCTTTGCTTTTACTTGATTCTCCTTCATAGCCTATTCCAGTTTTTATCATAGGAGATCTTTGAGCATTCAGAATTTTGTTCAACTTACCAGAGCCTGTTGTTTGAGAAGAATTTATAGCCACTTTCCTTTGAGCATTTTCTAATTTATTCCTAAGACATACTACTTCTTCTTCCAACTTCTCTTGTTCCTGAGTTTTCTTTTTGATTTTCTTAAGTAACATGTCTTCTATCTTCTTTGCTTCTTCAAGCTCTATCTTTAGCTGCATGAGGACTTCTGAATTTTGTTCTTCTCGTACATACTTGAGGAGAATGTCCTTTTGTTTTCTACACTTCAGTTTGATTCTATCAATCTCCTCTAGGGCACTTCTTAGCTCCCCCTCAAGGTCGACTTCACCTTCTTCTTCTTCATATTCTAGCAGGAGTCCTTCAAGTTCTTCTATGGCCATCAATAAAAATTTAGAGGTTCCTTCTTCACTTGAGGGTTCATCTGAGTCTTCAGATGCATCGTTGTCTTGTTGAGCATAGAAGGATTTTCTACTAAATTTCTTTCCTTTCTGCCAGTTCTTTTATGTATTTTTCCCTGATTCTTGAGCCTGATTCCTTACTTTCTTGTGAGGACACTTAGTAGCATAGTGTCCAACTCTTCCACAGTTAAATCATTTGAAAGGAATTTTACCTTTGTATTTACATGAGCCTCTATCCAGTTTCTTGACAAATTTAGCCTCTTCTTCATCAGAGGAAGAACATGTATCTTCCTTTTATTCTTTCTTCTTTTCTGTTTTAAAAGCTGCCTCCCTTGTACTTGGCTTCTTCTGTGGGAGTCTCATCTCATAGGTTGTTATATTTCCAAGTAACTGGTTCATAGTCAAGGTCTCCCAATCAGTCGTTTCTTCTATTGCAGACACCTTGGGATTAAACCTGGATGGAAGAGATCTTAGAATATTTTTCATAATTATACTTTCTAGTATGGTTTCTCCAAGAGCTTTCATATTGTTAACAATTTCTGAAAATCTTAAGAAGAAGCTGCCAACATCTTCATCATCATTCATTTTTAAATTTTCAAATTGGGTTCTATATACTTGAAGTTTGGTAGTCTTTACCTTTTTCATTTTCCTCATGGATATTGTCTAGAGTGTCCCACATATCTTTGGCAGTCTTACTGTGCATTATTTTGATAAATTCAGCCTCACAAAGTCCACTTAATATTGCATTCATGGCCTTTGCATTTTCTACAAATTCTTGTTTAGCTTCTCTTTCCAGGTCATTTGCCTTTGGGGCATATCCAAATTCTACAGCAGCCCATACCTCTATTCCTAGAGACATTATGTATGCTCTTGTTCTGATTTTCCAGAAGGCATAATTAGCACCAGTGAAGAAAGGGGATTTATTCGTTGAGCTTCCTTCTTGACTAGCCATCCTAGGGGCCTAGGATCTCCTTTCAGTTGTTAAACTGGTACAAAAGCAACTTGGCTTTGATACCAATTGTTGAATTCTTAGTTAAACTGAGAGGGGGGGTGAATCAATTTAACACATACATGAGATTTTTAAATTTTTCATCAACTTATTTACAACTTACTTTTATAACAAACCTTAGTATATGAACAATCTTAATATGTTGCAACAAGTATTAAATTAATGTGACATCAAACTTATTATGAGAGCAACAAGCATTAAGCAAATTTGGTAAATCATATCAGCACACAGGAAACACAGATAGAGACAGAAAATATAAGTGGAAACCCATAAAGGGAGGAAACCACATCTTACTATTGTTGTGA
This sequence comes from Pinus albicaulis, assembly GCA_034641835.2. Lineage (NCBI taxonomy): Eukaryota > Viridiplantae > Streptophyta > Pinopsida > Pinales > Pinaceae > Pinus > Pinus albicaulis. Next base: position 1,040,754,588 of record CM076577.1, on the reverse strand, counting down.
TGCAAAGGCAAGCTCCAACTTCCTCTCACCACTATTTTTCTGCAGGCACCAACCTACAGGAGGCTCCAACCTCAGTCAGCTACAACTAACAACTATCAAGCTTCAACTTGATAGGGAAGCTCCAACTTCCTCAATTTATCAAAAGAAATGTTTGCTGATTTACCTCAGATATCAGCTCTGTTATGTAGCATCTCTTTCTGATCCTTTATCCCTTATCTTCTCTACCTCAATCTTCTGTACTCTGAATTCTCTATCCTTACTCTCTCTTACCTCTCTGTGCATATCAAGATGATATTATTTATAAATATTTTCTTGTGACTGTCTGTATTCCTCAGGGAATTCGAAATGGATAGCCATATCTCTTAGTCTTCTGCCTTCTCATTTCTTTTTAGCTCACTCAGAAAGATATAACTGTATGTACTAAATTTAATATTACAATGGGATATTTGTTCTCTTTCGGAGACTTGCCAATGCATCACAAACAATATAAATCAGTTAAACCATTTAAATTTGATTACAATGTGAATTCCAGCTCACCCATTTAGCCTCTTACTGCACTTGTCTTTTCTGTGACAGTGTTTTGTCCCTTTTGGCTTTGCTAGTCCTCCTGTTATTTTCCGTGGTGTAACTGCTATGTATCTATAATAGCGCTTTTTATATATAACGCAATTTTAATTCTCGACAAAATTATACAAAGTTTTAACATACAAATTGCCGCGTTATTTAGCTCTGATACCTCTTGGCAATATAACAACAATGAATCATTTTAATACATAAAATTCCCCTTTCGGGCCCACTTGCCGAGCTTGCATTATTCTCTGATGCGATGTATCATCCCTTGATTTCTTTCGATTGCGATTAATCGCAATCGTAACTTTGAGTTGTGAGTTCCGATGCTCCGATGCTTCGATGATTCACTATTCATTGATTTACGATTATCCAATGTTCCGATGCTCTAATTCTGATGATTCATTGTTCATTGATTTGCGATTCTCTGATGTTTCAATGCCCCGATGCTCCAATTCCAATGATTCACTATTATGTAGGAACTCAACCATACATCAATCATGGTTTATAAACCCATCGGGTCTGGACTTTCATCAAAATTGCAATCTTTTTTTAACCTGTTCCGTTGTCAACTTTTCTCCAATGCGATTGGTGAGGGTCCCACAATATAAGTCTTTGGTTGTATTATCCCCGAGCTATAGAGTACTTCACATATATATATATATATATATATATATATATATATATATATACTTTGACCCTTTGTTGAAAAAGTGCTACCCATATATAAAGCACTGCATATATATACATAAGCCTAATTCAATCTTCAACCATGGCTTTAACCCTTGGCACATCAACATTCTATATATATTCACATATATATACTCTTACATGCACATGGTTTCGTCATAATATATATATATATATATATATATATATATATATATATCAATCATATACATATATATATATATATATATCAATCATATACATATATTCCTTAAATCAAACGTTAATAACCCTCTAACAAACCTTTGATGTTGTGTGAAGCACTAATAACTATAGCTCGTTCAACCCATATCAAACAATATATATATATATATATATATATATATATATATATATATATATATATATATAACCTTTGATTTTATCTTAGATTATTAACTTCTGGCTTCCAAACAAACCAACGCATCATGTTACAAATCATCTGGGCCCACAACAACATATTACGTACCTTCCTTAACGTGTACACAACTCCACTTGGATCCAATGATTCACCTGCTCTCGCACTCCATACAACCAATCCAACGGTAATCGTGTTACACACTTGCACGAGATGTAGTTCTTAAACCCACGCAATGAAATTGGGTCCCAGTGTTAACCTACCCATCTCATCCGACGGTTAATAAACTATCGTGCTCCTGCTGACAATCCAACGGTGGTCATGTAATATCGTGCAAATTAGATGCATGGATGTTATTTCTCCAAAGTTGCGCGATAAACCCTATTTTGTAATACTGCCTTTGGACATGTGGCAAGTGAAAACTCATATCGCGTTATTTCACAAAAATCCGCTTACCATTTTATCTGTCGCGCGATACAGCCGATTTCTGAGAGTTGAAACTATGGTTATTGTTCCTTCACAGTTCCACCTTTGTTCAAGGTTCTGCCTCCACCCCTTTTCTACAAGTTCATTCACTCCTTTCATATATTAACCATTGTTCCATCAACACTTCAACACGGCACTTCCACATATTATAATGCACGGGTTTATTACCAATCTTCTTCATTTCGATTCATAATTCCTTAACACAGGGTTTATTTCTTATTTCTTTAGCGCTTCAATATATGAAGCCTATTTCATTATTACGTTAATTCAACGTTGATCATTTCACTGTTTGATAACGGCTCTGCCTCTGCCTCCACTGCTCGACTATTTTTCTACCTCTGTACATATCCTGTCACTGTATTTTTGCTGCTCTTCCAAATTTGCACTGTTGTCACTGTATTTTACTTAGCCTCTGTTGCTCGACCATTTCATTTCAATAGTCTTCTTCCGCCTATCTCCCTTTCCATCTATGTTGTCTCCTTTGCGCTGCTTGCTTCTCTTTTTGCTGCCCTGTCTCTGTAAATATACTCTCCCTCTGTTCTTCTCATGCTCCCTGTAAATATACTCTCCCTCTATTCTTCTCATGCTCCCTGTAAATATACTCTCCCTCTGTTCTTCTCTGTTGTCTTCTCCTTTGCTTCTGCTTCCTCCTTTGCCATCAATGACAACATTTCCAACAATTTGCTCCAAAAGCTTGGTTTGTTCCTCTTAGTCTTGAATAATGACCCCTAGGCTCTGAATCTATGATTGAGGAGGAATAAAGACCACTTTGAACTTGCCTTTTTCTCACTTCAAATACAATTATGCAATTAGGATTAGGTGGAAATTTTCTAAATTGAATGATAATGATTATTTTATTATGAAATGCATATGAGTTCTATTCTCTAGTTAAGTCCCTTTGAACACAATGATTAAGAAGGTTATTTTCCAAAGAAAAGTAGATTAGGTCTATTTTTTGCTCTTAGGAACTCAATTACAAAGTGTTGTTCTTGCATAGGATTAGTTTCTTTTCAAAGCCAATTTTCACTTTCTAGAATTAGACTAATGATTCACATTGTTACAAGTAGCACAAGGTTTACATTCTGCAAATAGACAAGTACTTTACATTCCTACAATTAACATAGACTTTACAATTTTGCAACAAGGGTTAAACTTTAAATTTGATGAATGATACTTTCCATTTCTGCAAGTAGAGAAATTTTTTTTCATTCCTGCTATTAGAGTAGAACTTTCTTTTTCATGCAATCCCATTCCTTGAGCTAGATAAAACAGTGGTCTTTGTATGCCTTGATATGGTCCATTGTTTGAAGGTGGCATGAGTAGAACTTGACCTACTGTGCATACAACATTGCCACCTCTTAACATTCTAGAATTAGATTAATGATTCACATTGTTGCAAGTATCAAAAGGTTTACATTCTACAAATAAAAAAGTATTTTTCATTCTTGCAATTAGCATAACCTTTACATTCTTGAAACTAGGGTTAAACTTTACATTTGATTGATGAAACTTTCCATTTCTATAAGTAGAGCAATTGTTTTTCATTCATGTAGTTAGAGTAGAAATTTCTTTTTCATGTAATCTCCTTCCTTGAGCTAGCTAAAAGAGTGGCCTTTGTATGCCTTGATTTGGTCCATTGCTTGGAGGTGGCTAATCTAAGTGGCTCCAGAAATAGAAGTGGCCTTGAAAAAAATCAAAAATCAAAGCCATTGGATTGAAGTGGAAATAAGGTTAGATCTAATATCTTGTTGAAAACTTTCCAACGACGTGAACAACACCTCAATCCGAGTTTGTATGTGAAAGTTATGGCCAGTCAAAGTTTTGGTCAAACTACGCCCAATGGCAGTCACTAATGAGGCAACAATTTGAAAAATTCTCGGCACATAGAATCCAATGGTCGGAATGGCCGAATTTGTCACCTCTTTAAACTTTCCATTGACCCTTAAAAATCACCATCCAAATTTTAACAATGTGGTTATAAAAATAAATAAATATATATATATATATATATATATATATATATGGAGTGGCGGGATGCCACCCCCACCACCCCCCAATGACATTGTTTAAATATATTATAATTATGGGCCAGGGCAACAATGACACGAACCCCACCCAACCATATAAAAAATCCCAACGAAAATGGTATTCAAACTTAAAAAAATATGGGTAAGGACAATGGAGTATCTAGCCTGCCAAACTATATGTCAACCATACCACAGAGGAGCCACTGCGGATTGAACCCGCTCGAACCAGGTGGTACATACTGCCCAGGAGTAGCCCCTTTTTAAAACAAATTTCGTTCATTCAAAACAAGCACAAGTCACATATGGGGTGCGACGGGTTTTGAACGTGGTCCACCCCCATCCTATTTTCATCCGCCACTAACGAGCCAATGACTTGCCCATTGCTAACTCTGCCCAAAAACTTATATTTAAATATGAACATTTTCCATTCGACCGACAGAACCAAGAGCGGTTCAAGAGTGCAAAAGTATGAGCGGGGTATATTTTTTATGTTGAGAAGATTCTTTTGGGGCCCAGAAGAGCCAGTGTTAGAACGAGGTCAAATTTATAGTCACTTTTCACAATTTTTCTCCAAGAATCAAACCGTGCAACCCATTTCTCCAAAAGAGCTCTACTTTTTCAGGCCATCCTCGAAAGTGGAGGTATAAGGTGTCATTTTGTAATTGCTTGTAATTTATTTTTGTTGCCATTTAATGAAAGAGGCCTCCCCACATTAATCAGGGCCTAGAGACGTAGACCACAGTGGGTGAACTTCGTAATAAAATTATCTTATGTATTTGATCTCATGTTTGATTTTGATTTATGATTATTTTCATGTGTTTAAGTTACTTGGCTACATGCTCTTTTATATGAAATTATATATGCATCCATGAAGTCAAATATCTAGATTAAGTTTGGTATCAAAGCATGTCTTCTTGATGCGAGTTGCATGAGTGAATTCTAACCAGGAACAAGCTCCAAAGAGGAGAAGGAAAACTCAAATCCTTTGATCTCGAAGCAGGGCATGCACCACTAAGATGGAACATGGTAAATGAGGATGCATGAGTAGAAGAGGAGATAAGTTATCGCAATATCTTCTTCACCATGATAGAGAAATTTAACAAGTTGTTTGCAAAATATGAGAAGATAAACATGAATGAGAAGAAATAGCTCAATGATCATGCCTCGTACACCATGGAGGTGGATGAGAAGAACCTCCTCCCCCTCCATCCACCAATGATAATTCTTCTTCTTCCTCTTCTCATCAGTCTAACATGCACCATAAAAATACATCTAAGAAGCCATTTTTTAAGCTAAATGTAAAGTTTGATTTGCCCACATATAATGGAGAATGTATTGCAGAGAAAATAAACAATTGGATTAGAAAGATCAGGGTTTATTATTGGATTTAGTAGATCGAGGAGGATGAGGCCAAGATCCAATTAACATATCTTTGGATGAGTGGCACCACTCTCAATTGGTGGGAGAGAAAGTTGCAAAAAGGAAACAAAGTCTTGGGTAATATCCTTTATTCTTGGTTCAATTTTGATTATGCATTGAAAGATAAGTTTTATCCTTTGGGTTTCGACAAAAGGGTTTAATGGAATGAAAATATTTGAGACAAGGAATGGGTCAAAATTAATAAGCTTCACAGAAGAGTTTATAAAGTAAGAGTTGAATTTGGGTAGTTCACTTGATTCACCAAAAACTGTAACAAAGTATATTGGTGCTTTACATAGTTGCATTAGGAATTATTTATTGTTATTTGAGCCTACTACTATTGATGCAGATAGTGTGAAGGGCTTTCACCTTGAAATTAGGGGAAAGAATGACAAAGAAGAGAAACTAAAAAAATCATCTTTCAAACCTCATAATGGAAAGTTCAAAGGAAACAACAAGGGAAAGGAAAAGAAGGAAACTACAACCAAGGAGGAGGAAGGAGAAAATCCATATTGCACACATTACAAGAAGGAAGGCCGTGATTATGAACACTATTGGAAGTTTCATGCAGAGTTGAAACCAACGATATTTGGTGGAAAGAACAAGAAAAATATAGTGGCAACCGTACAACAAGACCTTGGATCTGATTCTAGTGACGAGACAAAGATCACAATAGTAGGAATACAAGGTACTCTTTCTCTTCATACTAATGAAAATTATGAATTACATGATCTGGATTTATGCAGGAATGAAATAAAATATTGAAATAGACATAAACAAAGAGATGAAGTGGAAATAATACTTCATTTCATTAATATCAAATAACAGAAATATACTTACAGACATAATGGAAATAAGCTAGCTAGGGCGCTGGTAGCTTATCTCTAAGAAGAGATGTGACAGTTATAGGCCTCTGAAATGTTTTACAATGAGGCTTAAAGGCCTATTTATTGTTGAGAAACAATATAAAACCGTAAACTTCCAAAAACTTAACCATAGGAGATGAAGCACCAAAACTATGGGCCCCGTTTGGGTAAATTAGTACATTAATATTCCCAGGGACGTAACTTTAGCATATGATTTCCGTTTGATGCGCTCAATACCTCGTTAGAAATATCTATCTAAGGAATAAAACTTTTGAGCGAGAAACATCAGTCCATGGACCCATGTTTCTCATGGTTTTCCAAAAAAACATTGTTTAGGGCCTCAAAATGACTCAAGAAGTTTAAGACCCAAAAAACTGCAAAAAATAGTAAGTAAGTTGTGCTGAAACTAAAAAACTAAAAAAACCAATGGTGGGGGTTCAAATGGAATAGGTGGGTGGCCACCAATATCCAACTAGATCATTAGGGCCTCAAAATGGCTCCGAAATTTCATGACCCAAAAAAATGCTAAAAATAGTAATTTGTGTTGAAATTGAAAAACTAAAAGAATTGATGGTCCAAGTCCAAATGGAATAGGTGGGTGGGCACAAATATCCACCAAGATCATCACATGAAAGTATAATTTCTTCAAATGAGTCTCTTGTTAATGAAAAAAACATAACTCAATTGTTCCACATTAGAGTCGTAATGAAACATACTAAAGTGGAAACCTTTTTTGAATTGGGCTCACAAGTAAACTTGATTTCAGAATCCTTAGTTAAGAAATTAGGATTGGAAGCCAAGCTTCATATGAAACCTTACCCTCTTGGTTGGGTCTGTGATAAAGCCAAATTACATGTAACCAAATGATGTAGGGCTAGGTTTGTGATTGCATCCAAACTAATAGATGAGGTTGATCTTGATTTTGTACCCTTGTATATCTATGGCATGGTATTGGGGAGTCCATATTTTTATGACAGGAAAGCAATTTTATTTCACCATGAAAAAAAGTATTATCTCACAAAAGATGAGGTGGAATACATTGTTAGAGCTCATCGTGCCAAAATTAGTGCCAGTCTTGTAAGTGTAGGTCAGATGAAGAGGTTGGTAAATTCCAACAAAGGGTGCATGTTCATGGTTTGAGAGAAAAATATGCGGAGACATTTGCATCTTTACAAGGTTGTGATCCCACTGATAAAAAGGAATTGTATGAAATTGTTTCTAACTATGATGGGATTTTTTAGGAACCAAGTGGGTTGCCTCCAAAGTGTGATATCCAACATGAGATCCATTTGCAATAGGATTCTCATTTACCAAAAATTTGTATGTACAGGTTTTTATCCATTAAGATGGAGGAGATAAAGAAGCAGGTGTAGGAAATGATGAATCAAGGGATCATCAGGCCAATTTATTCTCCATGCGGTTCACCTATTGTGTTTGTGCCAAATAAGGATGGCACGTGGAGAATGTGTGTGGAATATAAGGTACTAAAAAAAATAACGATGAAGAATCGATTCTCTCTTCCTCCCATTGATGATTTTTTAGATCAATTGAAAAATCATGTCTATTTCACAAAATTGGACTTGCATAATGGCTATCATCAGGTCATGATTGCTAAAAATGATGTATGGAAATTGCATTCAAGACAAAACAAGGGTTGTTTGAATGGCTAGTGATGCCATTCATACTATGCAATGCTCCAGTCACATTCATGAGGGCAATGAATGATATTTTTAGACCTTTTCTTAATGATTTTGTACTTATGTATCTTGATGACATTATTGTTTTCAGTAGAACATGGGAAGATCATGTGAGTCATGTTAAAAATGTGTTTGATGTTTTCCAAAAATAAAAATTGTATGTCAAAATGTGTAAGTGTGAATTTGGTAAGACCTCTTTGGTTTACTTGGGTCACATTGTTGGAGGTGGACAATTAAAAATAAGATCCTTCTAAAATTTATGTGATTGTATAGTGGCCTAAACCCACCAATGTTATAGAGGTTCGTAGATTTTTTGATGTAGTACAATACAGAAGAAGGTTCATTTCCAACTTCTTCGTCATTGCATCCCCCTTACATGCATTGACAAGTGTGAAGAAAACCTTTCAATGGGGAGGAAAGCAACAAAAATCCTTTGATACACTGAAATAGATGATCAATACCACACTAGTTTTGGCCTTACCTAACCTCCAATAGCCTTTTGAGATTGAGATAGATTCCTGTGGGTAAGTCATGGGAGAAGTGTTGATGCATCAAAAAATACCTGTATGTTACCATTAAGAAACATTTTCTCAAGCTATTGCAAACTATCCCACATATGAAAAGGAGTTGTATGCCTTGATTTAAAGCCTGGAGAAGTGGAAGCACTATTTGACAGGCAAGGAGACTATCATTCACACATATCAACAACCCTTGTAGTACCTCCAGTTGAAAACCAATATTCAACAAGCACGCCATTTTCAATGGATGATGGGATTCCTCCAACATTTCACTTAGTAATCAAATACAAGAAGGGCACCAACAACAAAATGGCAGATATGCTTTCTCGCCCTCCTATTTCTGCATCTATAGTTTTCAAAATGCTTCTCTATATTTTCAAATTTATGTTGAATAATATGTTGATGATGAATAATTCAAATAGTTTTATGCAAAGAAGACTCATGGTTTGCAGGTACACAATTACCATTTGCAAGGAAAATTGTTGCACCATCTTGGAAAACTTTGTATTCCCACCAATGAAAGGATACATGTAATTAGAGAGGTAAACACCTCTCTTTTGTCAGGTAATTTTGGTATAAGAAAATTTTTTTGTCATCATTACAAAGGTTTTGTTATTGGCCTCACATGAAAAACATTGTGACTCGCTATGTAAAGGGATGTGTGTTGTGTTCAGTTTGCAAGCCCTCTAATAGAAAATTAGGGCTCTACACACCACTCCCTATTCTGATTCATCCATGGGAAAGTGTGTCAATATATTTTGTTGGCAGTTTTTCTTTGTCTAGGAGAGGTCATGATTATTTTTATGTTGTTGTGGATCAATTTAGAAAAATGTGTGTCTTAATTCCTTGTAAAAATTAGGTCACTGCAGATTAGACTGCTCATCTCTTCTTCCAATTTGTATGGGTCCACTTTGGGCTTCCCACATCGATTGTGTCTGATCAAGACTCTCATTTTCTTGGAGAGTTTTGGATGAGTTTATGGAGAATTATGGACACCAAACTCAAGAAGAGAACGAAATTTCATCCATAGACCGACAAACAAATAGAGGTTTTTAACTACATAGTGATACATTTACTCTGAGGCTATTGTGGCAAGCATCCCAAGTTGTGGGACGAGAAACTTCCTTATGTACAACATGCATACAACCTAATAGTGCATTCATCCATTCAGAGCTCACCATTCGATACATGCTTTGGTTATTTTCCAAAGGATCCCTTAGACATGGTCTTTGGGAGAGATGAATATTCTAGTGGGAAAGATGATGGGTGTTGAACCCTAGAATTTCCCTTTTCTTTACAAATTTCTCATCTCATTTCACCTCTCTTTCATCAATTCATAAGCCCCAATCAATGAATAATGTTTAGGATTGTCCCAAGGATACATGCAATTGATTAACATATTTTATTTTCATGGTTTTTGTTGTTTTAATAATTTTGTGCAGTATAGCTACTAAATACAGACATTCCGTAGCCGATCAGGCATTCTGCAGCTATTTTAGTGGTTGAATATGTTCCAGGTGTCAGTTGGAGGATTGGGCCACATGAGTGTTTCTAGAATGATGTCTACATGGATTCTATCCTACTCACTTAGTCCAGATCAATAGAAAAACGTGCCTAAACGCATGGTCAAAGGTGGAGTCAAACTATGTTATCCAAATGCAGTAGGACTCTTGATTTGAGTTCAACAGTCCTATTACAAGTCTAAATTCGAATTAGAAAGAGTCCAATAGCCCTATTGCAAGTCTAATTCGAATTAGCCACCTGTAGCAAGTATATCTCATAATCAGTTATGTAATTTCCCTTTAAATATTGGTTGTACAAGACCAAAAAGACAGTTCAGAAAAAGTGCAGTACAGTTCAGATTTGCAGTGAATATTCTATTGTCTAAAACTCTGTTTTTAAATAAAGGAGATTAGTTCTTTGATGTTGTTTTGATCACATCTTAAGGAGCTAAAGGATTAATACCGAATTTGTAGCAAAGGGCCCCTGCTATTCGAGGAGGTTTTACATGTTTTCTAGATAAGTCATTTTCAATTTTGTTTTGTCATATTTCCTTACTTAGACTGTTTTCTGAAATCATAGTTTTAACATTATTTTTCATGACATTTTCTTAGATAAAGGATCCTCATGATATTTCAGTTAGTCTCTTTCTCAAGCTCTTCCAATACATCTCTATTAAATGAATGGGATTCAATTGTAATATTCTGAGTTATTAGCATTTCATTTTCTGTTATTTAGTTAAAAAGAAGACCTCATTATACAACAGTTAGTCTCTTTCAAAAGCTTTTCCAATAAGCCTCTAATTTACAAATGAGACTTAATTGTAATATTGTGAGTTATTGATTGTTTTTTTTCATAGAAGATCCTTATCACATTATGATTAATCTCTTTCAAAAGCTCTTCCAATAAACCTCTAACTCATGAATGAGATTTAGTTGTAATGTTATAAGTTGTTTCAGCATTTCATAGGAGATCCTTACTACATTATAGTAATATTTTTCTCAAGCTCTTCCAATAAACCTCTATCAAATGAATGAGATTTAACTGTAATGTTCTAAGTTACTGTTTGTTTCAGCATTTCCTTTTATGTTTTAGGAGATCCTCATTACATTAGAATTAATCCTTTTCACAAGCTCTTCCAACAAATCTCTAACTAAATGAATTAGATTAAGTTGTAGTGTTTTGAGTTTAACTTTTCATTTCATAAATGTTCATTTAGAAGCTGTAATATCCATGGGTTAGGACTCTACGTTTTCATCATTTTCTAGTAAGGAAGGCACTGTAAATCCATGTATTGCAATGATCTAGCATTATCTCTACAGCTCGTTTCCAATCAATATATAGTTTTGTTTTAGACTCCAATGACGCACTCAAATTCAAATAAAATTTAAAATTCCAATAATAAATAGTTAAAGATGATAATTATTTGAATACAAAGAGATGATATTATCTTGCACAGGGAACAAGCTTTGTACTTGCATGAATACACTTGCTACCCTCTTTCATGAAAAACCTCAACATTTATTTTCCAAGTTAAATGTAAAAACATGTGCAATGGAGGATTTGCATCTTTCATTATCAAAATTCATTCCAAGCCAAGGGAACACCACAATCACAGAATTGAATTGTTGGTTGATATGTAATTGAGCACAACAAAAATATAGCTATTGAATAATCATCAATAATTTTGGAATAGTGAAGACATAAATGCACATCATAGCTTTAATTTCCATGAAAGAATAACCTTCTATCTTTGGTATCCATTCACTTTTATCTCTCCACCACCCTATGATACACAAAAAATTTAGTGAGAAATATCATATATGAATCTCTCTAAGGCATCAATGGAGGATTCCACATATAATATTCCTTATTAGACAAAACCATGAATTTCATTACAATTTTTTAATTGTAACCCACAAATAATGAAAAAATGTAATCACAAAAAAATAATTCAAAAATATGAAGCCATGAAATGCAACAACGTTATTTTGACTGAAACAACTATGTTTAAATTAGGCAACATGCTTATCTTATTTCATCTATTTTTACAATTGCAAGAGTTTGGAAAGAGACTTGAAAAACAAAAAATATCTATGTTCCAAGAAGTTTCTAGGAAGGGGGAGCACATGACCTGAGAGACGCACAAAGGGGACATGTCAGAGCATCCCAAATTTTAGAAAAAATTAGTGAGGACAAGGAGACATCAAGTTCCCTAGCATATCTCGGTCCTTGTCTCTAAATTTATAACTCATAATAATAATTATTATTATTGTAAAAACTTAATGATAACAATTCATCCTAAGCAAATTTTCATTGTGCGATAAAGTGGAAATTCTATAATCTTGCCAATCCCAAAATCCTCAAAATTGTTATGTACATTGAATTCTAAATGAAATAGGGATTTCTAATTTCTCTGTATGATGTATGATGAAATTGGAACCACTCTCAAACATCCTAAAATAATTAATGGTAACTTTCAAAATTTATGTAAAATTAATTTGATAGTACCATTAATTACGAAGGTTATAGACTCCTCAAAGCTATACCCATTTTTTTCTATCTTCATGGGTTGTTAGAAAAAAAGGTTGTTAGAAAAAATATGGGGGAAGTGCCTAGGTTTCCTTATTCTAGGAGAGGGGGAGTACTCTTATGTCACCCTTTTGGGGAAGCATGTTCCCCACACTAGGAAAAAATTTCCCCGTGTGCTTCCTTGAATTTACCCCAATTGGACATGAGGAAACATTTCCTTAGGCATCCCCCTATCCTTAGAACATGTGAAATGTGGGGGCACGCTCCCCATCTTGGGGGAAATATCACTATGGAACACTAAAAATATTGGGAAATACTAGAAAGCATAAGCTTGGACCTGAAAATATCATAACTTGTGAACTTAGGAAAAAATATGAAATGTTGGGAGAAAACTAATATATTTGCAATAATATCTAAAAAATGGAAATATTATGAGGAATAAAAAATTAGAAAACTATCTAATTTTCGCAGTCAATTCTTGTAGGGAGTTGGGATCTTAAGTTGTTGGAATCATCCTTTGGCTAGTTGTGTAATAAGAATAATTTCCAATACCAACCAGCAAAAGACAGCGAAAATAAAGTGCATACCATGGGAAATGACTCAATTAAGAATATTTAACAAAATAATACTTAAGTTTTTAGCACAAAAAACATAAAATGTAAAAATAAAATACTAAGGAGAATATGTATCAGGTAAAAGAGTATGAGAAGAAATTAGACTTAATAGCTTGTCACCAAATTTCTACTACTATAGAAATATGATATATAGACTAGACATTGAAAAGATTTCAAAGAAAAGGACATTTTCATAAATCAACACACATTCTAGAATATATAGTTTTTTTATAGATTACGAAGGTGCATGCACATGGTATAGAACATAGGTATAAAAAGGGAATCCAATATGTATATCGCGGTAACAGGTTAGAATGTAAATGTATTCGTACCATAATCACGTTGATTGAGATTGTTCGACAAGGGGTGGTTGTGTTAGTGTTGGCATTGAGGTCAAAAAGAGTCAATGATGATTAGTGTTTCCATTGATGTGAAGAAGTGTCCATAGTGATCCATTGATTTCTACAGGCTTTTGGTAGAGAATCATCATAGTAGTAGCCTTATTGAAAAGCCATTAAATGATTACTATGATGGTTGGGGTGTTAGCATTCTAAGCACAAGAAAAAGGGTCTAGAAGTAGAGTATGGAAGAATGTTTGCAGTCACCTTAGAGGCCAAAAATGTGTTTTAAGTCTACATTGAACGCTACCTATTGGAAATTTCTCTGGAAGAGATTTACAACGATATGTGTAAGTCCAAAAATGGGTTCCTGGATCAAAATATATGGTCTCCTAAAGCTCAGGACTTGGAGCCTCGAGAAATACGAAATATTGGAGATCAGAGCATTAGGGTAGGCTTTATCGGAGGTCCGAGATATTGGATATCAGAGATTCAGGATACCAAAGCATCGAAACCTAGAGGATATTAGAGCATCGGAAGATGGAGGATATCGGAGCATCGGAAGATGGAGGATTTCAAATATCGGAGGTTAGAAAATATTAACACATCAGAATATCGAAGGTAAGGGATATTAGAACATTAGAGGCCTGAGATATCAGAACATTGAAGGTTTGCAATATCAGACCTTCTTGATAGATCAATTTTAAGAAGTTGTGATATCCAACATGCCAATAAGAGGAAAAAGCATTGTTAAATACCAAAAATAATTTAACAAAGAATTCTACAGTGAAACCAAGGTCTGGAGGGTCCTCTTCTCTCTCCTCTGACAAGACACATGGAAACCTGAGATTGGATCCAAAAAGCTGAAGTGGTAGATGACGTCACCATGATGTGGTGGTACGAAAAGAGACGTGGCAGGCAGATCCAACATTGTTGGGTGGCCTAGTGAGGAAAATCTAGGTGACACATGGCAACACTGTAGAGGCGCCACGTTGAGTGATGATGCATGCATGACTTCATATCAGAGGTTGGCATATCAAAAGGAGAAGAATCCCACAACTCCTCTGCAAATGCTCATGAGGAAAGTTCTGATGGAGGGGGATCTGATGTAATCCTAGCACAAGGTTATAAATGTGATCAGAGAACTAAATGCGCATAGAAGAATACAAAGCGAGAGTATTCCTTGTCTAGATATTAAGGGATTTAGGACTGCTGGGCAACGAAATTGCTATGTTTCTTCCATTTTTTTCTCTAGTTAACAATTTATTTTACAAGTATTTTTAGACTAGTATATAAAAATTTGAGAAGTAGAAGCTTTAGAAAACACAATTAATAATGATTTAGTATTTCATTTTGTTATTTGGTTAATTTCAGTATTTTAGTTATCCTAAAGTAGTCATTTGAGTAAATTTGTGAACATGATATAACTATTGGACAAATTTTGTTCCCTTGGAGCACTGGAGAAGAAAACTACTCCTGGACAAGCATTGAACTGATCCTTTCATTATTGATTGAGGATTCCTATCTATTTTCATGGAACAGTCAAAGACATATATGATATTTTTTATAAAGATGTTGTAATATAAATTATAAACCCTGAGAATCTTCCTATTCTCATGATATCTTTCTCATTCCAATGTTAGTTGTAATATAAATACAAAACTTCAGTAAGAATGAGGATGACGATGATTTGGGATTAATTCCAGTTATTGTAAAAGTGAACAACATAATTGTTTTAAGTTTATAGGCCTCTTTTGAAAATTATCTTTGATTTTAATGAAAGCTTAATGGTTCTACTTTAATCTAATGTGTTGAATATTTCTTAAGGAAGTTACTTCTCGAGACCGTGGGCCTAGTCCCTCGAAAGATTGTTTTCTTTTCTGTATTACTATTCTTTATTTATTTTCCTATAAATAATCATTGTTTTTATGTAAATTCTTAATTCTGTCGAGTGGATTCATAGATTAATAATCGACGTTGTGTGAATTATTAGATTTATTTCTTAGGGTGTGAATCCTTAGATTTACATTTCAGTACTATGAATGGTTATATTTTCCAATTGAATTGAGTAATTTTTCAATTACATTGTGCATTTCCTAGATTTACTT
The DNA here is from genome assembly GCA_034641835.2 of Pinus albicaulis. Lineage (NCBI taxonomy): Eukaryota > Viridiplantae > Streptophyta > Pinopsida > Pinales > Pinaceae > Pinus > Pinus albicaulis. The sequence goes on along the minus strand of CM076577.1, from coordinate 1,040,738,850 downwards.
TATAACAAAGTGGATTCTTATTTTCATACTTTATTGTTAAGTATTTATACATGATTGAAGTAACTAGTAGCCAATAGTAGACTCTTTTTGTTAGATTTCGTGAAGTTTTTCATCACAATAGTAATTATTGATTTGGTAGGATTTAATGTTTGTTTCTGGATTAGTAAAGTAGTTCCATGATTTCTGCCGAATGGTTCATTTCTATTTTCATATTGAAATTAGTCTTTTTCAAAGTGTTTCTTCATAGCATTTCCTTTGAATTGGTCTTACATATACTCTTGTAATTTGAAGTTCTATCCCTGCATAGACTTTGTCGAAAACCTTGTAACAAAAAGACAAATTCCAGGTTGACAGAGCTTGTGCTACTACCAATCTTTGGTTGATACACTTGAAATTTCTAAGAAGAAGAATAAAAACCAAATAGTAATAGGACAAAAACCTTTATCAAAAGCCACAAAAACACAAGTCTCGTTGAATCTTTGGAAATCAACCTTCATAGATGAAACAATTCACTTGAATCTTTCTATTGCTACTACCAATGAAGCTAATCTAGCTACCAATAAGAATTAATGAGATTTCCACTAGGCTCAAGCTAACTAGTGCAAAGCACCTCCATAATGAGTTAACCTAAAACCTAAGTTGGCCTAGGATTAGAATTTTGTAAAAAAAGGGATGATAGTGAGAGATAAGGTTATCCCAAAGGGAAGTAATCCCACATGCGATGAAATGCTAGTCTCCATTGGCATCCATAATTTCAAACACCATTGTGACAATCACTTATAGGCGTGAAGGGTCTCTAAAAAGATTGAGAAATTATATTTTCGTTGTGCTAAATGTGTGTGATACAGATGAAATTATTTCATTTTCATGTATAATTATGCCATTGGCAGCCACTAAAACCTGCCATTTCCTCCCCCTATTTTTAGCCATAGTTTTAATGTTTGAATAAAAACTTGGAGGAAATTGGCGTGGTCAAGTAACATAAGTCATAATTTAGATATGCAGATAGGGGAGGGAGGGAAGTCATGGAATGCCTCTCCACCTTTGAATTCCATTTTTTTTTTTAAACTAATGCTAAGGAGATAAGCAAGTTTGGATTGTTGGTTCACTTATGAATTTTAATGTATAAGGATGTGGAAGAAGGATTCGAGATATAAATATTCCAGTGCTCTTGAAACTCTTTATAGAATAAGCTTGATATGATTTTCTTTTGTCCAATTTTTAGGAGAGAATCCCTGGGGATTGCAATATTTTTCGGATTCCATTATTTTGCCGAGATAGGCCCTAGTAGAATGTTGGACATCTCCAATTGTTTATAAGCCCCTTTCCCCAGGCACTAAGAGTAACTACCTACTAATGTTCTATCAGGGTTTTATATAACCCCTTCCCCTCATTCCACCCTAAATATTTCATTTATATTTAAAACTATCGTGTTATTCATTTTTTTTTTTTAAATACTACATATTAATTTAATATTAAGAATGAAGTATACATCTTTCCTATGGGGGTTTAATATATAGTCAACTCCAGTGTGAATGCTATATTATTTATACATATTAAAAAAAAAAAAGATCTAAAAAGGTAAAAAAAATGTTTATTATTTTTTTCTCTATGTATGAAAGTGACATTATCGATATGGACCACTCAATCGGGTTAAATGTGGCCATCAGGTTCATGAAAATATGATTCCACCTAAATTTTTGTGCATGTTAGAAATTGATATGGATATGGACCATCAAATATTTTAGTAATTGATATAATCCAAGATCAAATGTCAAATCTATAGGTGTGTAGGTTGCATGTTATGTGATGAAGTGGGAAATGGAACCCATTCCCAATTGAGACAAATAAAATAATTCAGTGTGGAAAAGTAACAAATGAAGTGTGACCCCCCACCATTGTGAAGGTCAATATGGCTCCATGTGAACCATGAGGCTTAGGTGGGGACCAAAAGATGGAAAAATTAGATTGCATTATTTTCAAATGTCCAAAGAAAGAAAATAAAACTTAGTTCATGTCCAATAAGAATTGATATGTGTATCTATTCTTAATATTTTAAAATAAAATAAGAGAAAACACACATTTCCTTTTAAGATATTACATATATAGAAAAATAGAATATATGCACCTCTATAATTTTAATAATCATATATTATAATCATGAAATTTATTAATATTATCATGTTACATCTTAATTTTCAAATTCCAAATTTATAATATATATAAAATCTAAAGCCTTAGATTTTTTTAAATTTATAGAATCAAGTCTAATTGCATAATTTTGTATAAAAAGGATTAAATAAATATTCATTCTAAATTAAAAATATTATATCAATATATTGATTTATTTGAAATATAATATAAATAAGAAATAATTCGAAAAACATTATTTTATTCACAAAACCTAGATAATAAAATCATTAAAAAACTAAAATTATTTATAATAAGTAATTTTTGAGTTAAGTGTGGATTAATGTGGTCAAATTTGTATAAAACATTAAAGAATATATCAACCAAAATAAAAGTATATAGTTAAAGAAGTAATTCAACTATCTGGAAAGGTGAGTGAAAGGAGAAAGGGTGGGGAGCACTTTGTTACCCTCCCACCTAGCCACATGGTAGAAGGACCTGACAACACCCCCTATGAAGTACTTTGTTATGACATCCATTAATGACATGGGAAAATCCTCACTTCATTTTCTAGCTCGATTATTTCATGAGATTTTGCTAGCTTTTACACGTCTCCATTATCTCTCACTAAATACATGTAGTGTGGAAATATTAATGGTTAGTCTTTGCTAGAACTAGTGTGGAAATAACTCACATTAAATTTAGATGGATGAGTTAATTTAGATGAGTTAATCCTGGATTAATTAATTTTGGCCACACAGCAAGAAACTCAAAATTATAATGTTGACTTAAGGAATGTGTCAATATTACTAGTTTCTTGCATTGAGAAAAGCCATAATGTTGACTTAAGGAATGTGGTAATATTACTAGTTGCTTGTCTCGAGCAAAGCAACTATATCAGGCTATTGTTAGCACCCTTTGTTATCCCAACTAGTAATCTAACTCCCTAAATGGGGGTGTTTGAATTGAGAAAAGGTGGGGAGTGGATTGTCACTATCCCACATAGTCACATTGGGGTGACTTGGAAGCATATACATTATTTCACATGCATTTCTGAGTTTTAGCAAGTCTCTATTGTTTTCCACTGAATCCTCCACATAGTGGTTGCTCTCTAGGCAGCGATAAAGAGCCTATATCACTAGAGGAGCTCATTTTTACATTTTATGGTTTTAGTTCAACTTTATATTCTTTCCTTGATTTCCTCAAGGCCTTGAAAGCCTAGTTTATCCCTTGAAAGCCTAGTTTATTGTAGATATATTTTGAATTTTGTCTTTTTTCACAAAGATTTTTACTTTTGCCTCTTTGATAAAAATGTTTTTTTTGAATATGATTAAGCCTTCCTAATGTATAAACTCTCAATATTTTCAATTTATTATGTAATATCTTGTTTGAATAAAAATACAAATATTTACTTTAAAAAAAATCCTTAAAGCTATGATCAAAAGATTACAAATATTCACCTATAAATCAAATTTAATAAATCCAGTCATCAACGAATAAATCCCCTAATAGAAAACTAACTGATTCTCCTGCAATGAAACTAATTCTCTCACATTCATGAGAATATGCAATATAAGAGGCAACTAAACTAGGAAAATCTCTCATAAAATTTCTCTCATACAGTTAATTTTAACAATATACCAGAATTAAAATATATGAATTCTAACCATATACCAAAATAGAGAGATATGTGCTTTAAATTATGTCATATCATAACAGATTATATTTTCAGCTTGACAAATATATTTAATAAACGTTAAACCGTGTCTAGCGTAGTATTTGTGAAAGAGGGTTCTCATCCATCCAATGTAAAGAGAACACATGAAATATCAACAACGACTCACTGTCTTCTGTTTCTCTGACTAGCCACCATCTGATGGCAGTCCGAACAACTGGTAAATTATCATTATACTAACCAAAATAGAGAGATATGTGCCTTAAATTATGTCATATCATAACACATTATATTTTCAGCTTCAGAAAATATATTTAATAAACGTTAAACCGTGTGTAGCGTATCATTTGTGAAAGAGGTTCTGATCCATCACATGTAAAGAGAAGGCATGGGATTTGCGTGTAACGAGATGAAATATCAACAACGACTCACTGTGTTCTGTTTTCTTGTGCTTCTTTCTCTGAGTAGCCACCATCTGATGGCAGTGCGAACAACTGGTAAATTATCGTTATATTAACTTGTAGCACTTGAAACTATGGATCGTTGAAATTATGCTTAGGGGTCATGTAGCTGGCTTAGTTGAATTCAGTTGAAATTATGTAAACTCTAGTTGATTATCATTTACAGTTTATTTGAAATTCTGGTTGAAATTAATGTAAACTCTAGTTGATTTACAATTTAATTGAAATTTTAGTTGATATTTGTTTACAATTTTGATTTCAGGTGTGTTCTCTGATACCCACCTCACGGAGATTCCTAGGGAAAATGGGTGTAAGCTGACCTAAATGCAAGATAGTTAGGCATGTAGTTCCACTAGATGGATACAATGCAAAATAATGCAAGTAGTTAGGCCTGTAGGTTTATTGAATTCAATTGAGATTCCTGTTGATTTTCGTTTGCAATTTTGATTTCAGATGTGGTGTCTGATATCGAACCCCAGGAGGTGCCTGGGAAAAATGGGTGCCAGTTGAGCGCCACTTGGGCGTATACTAGCCCGGGTAAAACTCGTGTGAAAGTTTTGGCGCAGAATTTGTGTAAAACTTGTATATCTGTCCAGCCAAACCTAGTTATCCAGTATGGTGGCGGTCGGGCGGCGCAGTTTTTCCAGTTAAGTCAGACAATTAAACCGGGCGATTTTGGCGCACAATATTTAGATTTAACGTCAGTAACTGAAGTCAAAGTTAGAAACCCCAACTTTTCCTGCTCATAGTTTATAGATTCTGTTGGGCATTCATAGTGTATGAAATCTTATGTGGATTGCTGATTCCGTTGGGCATAGATTACATTTACTAGTTTTGTGTTCTCAGGTTTGTCAAATATGTTCTGATATATAGAGAACAACTGAATTCATGTGATGGAAATAAAATTATGCTGAGTTTGTTCAGGTGAAAAATAACAACAGCATTATTATTATAATTTTGTTTATTTTGCGAAATGTGTGTTTATTAAAGTGTTTGAATTGCATTTTTGATGACGGAAATGGATTCAGCATCATTAAAAATCCTTGAACACCCAAAACACTGAAGTTTAATAACTATAATCAAGATTTTCAAAAATCTTTACCAGAATTGTCATAATCTTACAGGAATTTCTGAGTTATTCTTGAGTTTTTTTAGGCTATGGCTATAAAAATATGATTAGGTACTTTCTATTTTCATGATTAAGGATATGAATTAAGGATTAACTCATTATTAATTTTTATTATTATTAGAATTGTTTTTTAAATATTTTTTTATAAATTAGTATTTATAAAAATAAAAAGAAATTAATGTTTTATTATCAATAATATAATAATATTATATAATACATTAAAAATATTTGAAATTTTGATATAGCTTATTCCTAATTCATATAAATTCAAAATTAAATCTTAACCATTCTAAGCTTTCGAGTCTATTAAATTATTATTTTTAATTAATTTGATGAAACGTTATTATATTATTTTATATGTTACTTACTAAGAAAGTTTTGGTTTATTTTTATTGTTGTATTATATAATAAATTTTAAAAATTAATAAATCTATATTAATATTTTGTCATGTCTATAGGAATTTTTTTTTATATTATTAATGATGCGAACATTTGCTGTGCATTACTTCGTATGACATTCTTCTTTCCATTGCTTACAGTGATTATTTTGCTACAATAATCAAAGGTGTAAACATTTCTTTCACATGTAGGCTATAGATACCAAATAGCCTATCATGTTTCACTACTTTTCTACTTACATTTTTATAGTTGATTTGTTTTAGGGTTTAATTGAACAACGATGGGTTCCATTCAATCAGTTGAGTAACTACCACACCACTAAAGCCATTAACAATTCTCATCCACACATATATATAGGATAACTGTGAGGGTTTTCTTATTTAATTGTACAAATATGTTGTGGTGCAACGAACCTATCAACTCTTTGCTACATGTATAGTCACTCTTTAAAATAGTTTTTATTCATCACTCCTCTTGTTTTCTACTAAGGTTGCCAAACTTTCAAGTAAGCTCCACGACCATGGGTTGACGTCATTTCAATTACTCAAGCAACTGGCATTAAGCTGACACGGTTTTAAACGAAATTTCAGGTTCCTAGCCATAAACACAGTCCTCATGGGAGTCTTAATGTTAGGGTTTTTTTAATATTTCTGTGTAGGGTTTTCCTAGAACATGTGAAGGCTTACCTATTGTAATTAATTATTTCTCGCCTCTCATGGCTCAATTAATGTATTTATCATATTTGTGATGAAAATCTTAAACTCTAACTTGTCTTGTAAATCTACACGGTTATGAACAAGGATTGTATTTTTTATTTATAATCGTTAATCGGTAACTCTTTAGACTAATCTAAGGGAGGTCTCAGGATGAATCGTAGCAAGAGCTGAGACCCCTGCGGGAAAGTGGGAAGCCTACTAGTCCTTGAGATGAGTTCAGAGCAGGCCATATAGTCAATGGGATTTGAACCTTGGTCTGTTAAACCACATATCACTGCATTAAACAAGGATTGTTTATTATTATCCTTTCGCTTTTTTTACAGGAGACACATCATCCTTTCTGTTAACTCTTGTATTTTATTTGTATATGAGAATTGAGTTAGTTATTATATTTTATTCAGTTATTTGGAAGTTCTGAGTTGGTCCAAATCGGTTCAATTGCAAATTTTGGATCTATATAGGTCGCACATCAAGTCCAAAATAATTTTGTATATAAAAAATTTCATTCTTATTATTTAAGCATAAATAGACTCGACATATTAAGAAAAATGATACCTCCTTCTCGGTATTATTAGTTTTATTCCAGTTTACACACCCTCAATAATAATGGGTTGTTTTAAAGATTGTTACCATGAATTCTCTCTTTTATATGCCTAGTTATTAGATTTTAAGCATAAATAGACTCTATATATTAAGAAAAATGATACCTCCTTCTCGGTATTATTGGTTTTATTTGAGTTTACACACCCTTAGTAATAATGAGTTGTTTTAATGATTGTTGCCATGAATTCTCTCTTTTATATGCCTAGTTATTAGACTTTAGTTACTTTAGTCATTATGCATATTTTTTAAGTTATTTCGTTGAAATATTTAGTTTGAGAGTATCACTTAAAAAAAAAATTGATATATGTCTCCTTAAGGTATATTGGGCAAATTCTCATGACCATATATTTATGTGTTTTTTTTTTCTTTTCGGCTTATTTTTACATTTTCTCAGGTATGTAAAGCATAGTCTTACATGGATAGTTCCTAATTTCATGACTTACTTTCACTCTTTCCTTTTTGTACTTAAGACTCTCTCATGACTATTGGCTAGCTCAACTTAGCCTTAAGGATAACCTAATTCATCGTCCTTGTCTTAATATTATAGTTGCATTCATAGATCCGAATCCACTATTTTGGAAGTAAAATACAATATAACTAAAACAGAAAATAAAAAAACATCTCAAAGGAAACCAATATACATCATAATACATCCACAATAATTATATGTTTACAATATCTAAACTCACCACAAAATTATACAAGAAGGGAGTGCTTTACGCAACCAATGAGTACTCTTTCTACACAAGAACACTCCCCCAGATCCAATTTCTTCCAAGAAAAATTGCTTGAGGGAGACCTAGAAAGGTCTATCCAAAGGAATCAAGACTCTTACTAGTCCAACAGAGGAACTCATACTCACATCTTAAGGATTCCACTTGCCATCCACCATCTCAAGAATTTTCTAAAGGGCAACATTCTTCATACCTTCAACAACGTGGTGCTTAAGGTTCTAAATCTTAAAGCTTGATATACTCACTTGGACCTCCTCGAACTAGGTGCCGAGTCTAGAAGGTTTCCTTTGGATTTCCTTCCTCACACCCTCTTGGCTCCCTTGTCCCTATTGAGATTATTCATCTCTAGCGAGAGGAATAATTGTCTTAATGAAACTCTTTTTTTAAGGCTTTTCCCCATAATTTTATGGCTATCCATAGCTTGTATTATTTATAAAATTCAATTCCATTAAATAAAAATAATGTTCTTGTTTTACCATCCACCTTACCCACATTTTTTATGAAGTCTTTTGCGGTAAAACAAAACATTTACAACTTTTATTGAGGGTTGTTACATTTTCCCACCCTCGAGTGAAAGATTGTTCTTTGTGTTTTTCTTAGCCCTCAATATAGGCTAAAATATGCGTAGCTCATTTAATCTTTATCTTTGGGGTAGCCTAAGTGCTTTGAGTGCAGTTAACCTAGGTGATCACTCATCTCTGCAACATGATTTCCTTTGGAACATAGAGGTCTGAATAGGACCTTTTGATACGATTCGACCTACATTTTCCATCATCAAGGCTATTGTTAGTTTCCTTCAATTACTATTAAGAAGCATTTATACATATATAATCATTTCAAATGTTATCATGAACATCACTAATTGTTACTTATGTATTCAATAAGGTCTTCAATGTAATATATTGTTGTAATAGGTTAGCAACCTACACTCAATAAAAGGCATCATTATAGTTCATCAACAATAGTCTTAATCCTTTTAACCTAGCCAATCGTTATGTAAACTACCAAGGACTCCATCGTGGGGTTCTATTATAATTTCGAGTTCAGGGACAATTTACATGGTATTAATATCGCAAGAACCTTTTACTGTTCTCTTCTCTTTTCTACTTTTTTTTTAAATTAGCTAGTGCATTATCGTACTAGGAAGCATTGTTATGTCCTTACGTTTTTATGTCACATATGTGTTAATTATGTTGAAGTAGAGGTTGATACAACTTCCTTCTCTTTCTTTTGTTTTCTACTTATCCAAGTGGCTCCTTTATGTCCATCTTAGATTGTTTCTATCATAACAACAAGATTTAGCATTCCTTCAATTTTGGCCTTTTTCCAAGCTACATTACACGTGACAAATAAAACTTGTATGGAAATCCCTTTTATGTGTGGTCATGAAATTTCTCTATTTTACAGTCACACCCCATTTATTAATATAGTGTTATATATATATATATATATATATATATATATATATATATATATATATATGTATATAGAGAGATATATATATATATATATAAGTATATATATACATATGTTATAAATATTACATGCCTTTTATTCCATTCAATTAGCAGGTTACCTTAATAAATTTCATTTATAGGGTTATAGGGATTCTAGGAAGAAAAAAAAACAAGAGTCTTATCTAAATATGGAATTAGTTATTAATTTCTCACTAGACATACTTATTATCATCATCATTCTTATATATATATATAAGGAAGAGTCTCTACTTGGTCCCCAAGATGGCTTGTAACTAAAGATTCATTCATTAGACACCCTCACTCTCCAAAATGTCACAACAACATGTTGTCAAGGTTCTAGGAAAATCACTTCATCGCAGTATTTCCAAAGCAAGTGTTGCCTCTATTCTTTGTTATGGTGGACCTAATTCCATCCACATTATTTATATGTCATTCGTTTCACATAGAAGTGTTATTCAAATGTTTATAATTCAATTATATATATATATATATATATGTATATATTTTCCATTCATTTCCTTTGTTCTTTCCCAATTTCGAAACAATAATTTTCTGACATGTCTTGCTTATGAATTCCTCCTAATCCTCATCTTGGTGTTTATGTCCTTTCATTCTCGAGCTATTAATTAGGATGTATGGGAAATCCCTTTCCCTGCAATATGTCATTTTCATGTGGTTGTCTTGATATGGTAACTTTGTAAACAAAAATCCACTCTAGAGAATCACTTGGCCACACTTCATGTGTGTCCATTGAAGTCATGTTTAAGGTACTTATCCTAATAACTTTAACTAGTAGTGTGTTATTCACCATTTGTATTTACTATCACTTTTTTCATTTGTCTTGATTATCTTACTCTATTATCTATTCATTTATAATCATTTTTCCTGCACTTTGTAACGTACCTCACATTTATATATACATATACTCATATTATTTTGTCATCCTTTTCAACTTTACGATGTTCGCCACAATTTATAATGGTATCATTGGGTATGAATATAGTTTCCTAGAGTTCCACTCATTTTTCCATAATATTGATCTTGCATTTACTTTTATTCCTTATCATATCAACCTCTCTCAAATATTTTAGATATCATCATAATTTCTAGTCATCAAAATTCTATTATAGTCATTTTTTTTTTTAATTCACACTTAGTCTTCTCAATTGTGGTGTTGTTATAAAATAGACCATTTACCGATTAATTATAGGACTAGTATTGTGAGTTTGCAATTCACAAAATCCTTGAGTGTTCTACCCTCGAAAGGGGCATGAAATTTCAAAGCTATCTTGGTTCCTTTCCCATGTTTTAAAGACATTATACTCCTTAGTACATTTTCATGTTTGCACTCTGATCTTACTTACTTAGACTTGTTAAATTTGGATATAATGAATATATCTTTTATGAATAATGAAAATAATGATATGATGTGCTTTCAAGATACAACTACCATGATCCGTCCAACTTAAAGGTTCCAATATATTATTTACTCATTACTTCCAAAACCAATTCCCTTCCATCATATCTGTCACAACTTATATTTATTTGTTTTTTCCTTGGGGTGATATCTTACTCCACCATTCTACTTCCATTCATGACCACTTAACTATTAGTCCTCTATAATGGTCTGTTTGATTTGCTCTATTATAGCAACCATTCTCTTTGTAGTTTTTTTTAAATAATTTTTAGTGTAGAAATCCTTTATTACTTCAAATTTTAGTTTCTATTAATCATGAAATCTACAACAACCATTATGATTTCATTGGATGTACTTGTACGTAAGGTACATTATTGAAATATATATATTTTATTTTTCTTCTTTTATCACTGATAATATTTTTCATATCAATTGAAGTAATTCCACCAATCACCCATATTGGAATAAATCTATTTTGTTGTTATGAGCATCCTATATCCCATGTCAACTTTGGAGAAGAGTTATCCTTAAGTATTCTCAATCAACTTCATTAGGTATATATGTATATCCTAGATTTTTATTTATATGTAACAAGGGTTCTTTATGTTCCTTCTATTGAATGCATTAATCATGCTAAGTATAACCTCTGAAAATTTAATCCTTACTTCTGAGTTTATAGTTGTCTCTAAGGTGTTGGGCTTTAACGAGCTTGACCCGGAGACTAAGCTAAACTCTTACAAAGATTAGTATTCCATTATCCTAGTTGGAATATTCCACTTGAATAGTTATGTACATTAATAAACAATCTCCTGTGTGATATGTGGGCATTTTATTTATATCATATTAATGTTATTTCCTGTACAATCTAGAAAATGTCTATATGTTTTATGGACAGGATCCTATATCTTATGCAACAACGAGTTTCTTTCATTTTTTACTCTATGTACTAATTTTAGTACAAATAATACAAAAATGCTTTCATTATTATGTTTTTCATTTCCCTTTGCATGCATAAATAATAAACAAATGACCCCTATATCATTCCTTACCATTTCGACACTGTAATAATTTTTTTATAATGTTGGTATAGTTGTAAGTGTAACATATCACTTATAATAATTAAATGTTACTTATTTAATGTCATTAGCATTTTTAATTTTTTTTACTTGAATCCCTTCCTCCCTTAGTGTTTAGACACTATAATATTTTTTTATAATATTGCTATTATTATAGGTGTAATATATCAAAGATAATAGCTAAATGTTAGTTACTTGATCTCAATAATATTTTTAATTATTTTTACACTTAGACTCCCTTTCTTATCTGTTAGGTCTCCGTAGTTTGTAATATTGGCAAGTACAAACACTGCAGAGCCTACATCAAAACCACTTTGGAATCTGAGGATCTAGCCATCCTAGATTCAGAGAGGGATCTCTCTATATATGTGTTCAAATATATGATCTTTAAGGCTTCAATTATGATTTTAGGCTAGTTATGAAGAACAAGGTTGTTTATTTCATTTGGTTGGGCAGGATAACATGAAGATGAAGGAAGTCTGTATGAAGGGTGAAGGTGTAAGTAAATGGAGGAATGGTTCAACTGATAATATAAGCAAGGGACACCATCAATCCATTGGGCTATGGAGTCATAATAGGGTTTAACTGCACAGCAAGGTTCAAGAGTAGTCCATGGGGCAAGTCATCTATGTCAAAGGATCTCTTTAAGTTGATTCTATGGAATGAAATAGTAAGAAATGAAGTGAAAGAAGTAAAACACATGAAGAAACAAAGAACAGTCTAAGATCAGGTAAGTACTTTTAAACTAGCCTGCTTTCAACATACTCTTAAGGAAAAACACAAAAGTAACCTAAGATTAGGTAAGTACTTTTAAACTAGCCTGCTTTTGATATACTTTCAAGGGAAAACATTTAAAAACAGAGAACATCTTAAGATCAAGTAAAGACTTTTAACTTAGCCTGCTTTCAGCATATTCTCAAAGGAAAACATTCATGATAAACATAAAAATTAGTCTAAGATCAGGTAAGTACTTTTAAACTAGCTTGCTTTCAACATACTCTTAAGGGAACTTTTCAAAGCAACTGTTGGAGATAAACCAGAGGACAGGGCTAACCATAAAATTCTCTAGCTCAGCTTTAATTAGCAGACTTCTCAAGAACATTTAAAGACGAATTCTCAAGTTGTACTAAGGAAATATGGGCCTACCAACACTTCACTGGTTATACTCTATTGAATTACCTTCAAATTAACAATCAACAGAAAACATAAAGGATAAAGATTTATCAGTGAGATTTAGGGTACTTCAGGAGTAAATCCTAATCTATATTTGTTGTTCTTTATCAAAGAATAGTGGACAGAATGAAAACATAAAGAAAATGACAATTACAGTTAAAAACACATCACCATTGACATAGACCAGGATCCCATAAATCAACTATTTGTATTTGATGTTCAAACAAGTTACAATCTTCAAGTCCAGTGGGTCTCTACAACTACAAACTTCTCATCTCAGCCTATGTATCTTCAATTCCTAACAGAGCTACAGCAGCTTCAAAAGCTATTTACATACAACAGATATCCAGAGACCACCCTATAATGTCTTCTACAGAAGTATTTATAGAAAAATGAGGACGTGGAGTGTAAGAAAGGTTCATCTGTTCAATTTGATATAGAGTAAGTGCTTCTTGGCCTTTGAAGGGCCAAATGGAGAAGTTTTATAAGGTTTTAACATTGTTAATTGAATTCTGCATTAATTTTTATCAACTTAAGTCACCTTTGTTGAATTTGGGGGTTTTGACAGTTAATGTTAAGCTACCTTTGGTAAAATATCTCTGATTGTGCATTCATTGTGTATTATTTTGAGAAAATAAATCTGCAGGTGGCATTTTGAGGAGTAATAGCCTCGATGATGTGGTTTTCAGAGGCTCTTTGTTGATTTGTCTTTCCTGGTGGCTTTAAACATTGTTTAGGCCTTAATTCTTGCTTTAAGGCCTTTAAAATCACTTCGGAATATTGAAACCTTATAAGCTGACTGTGTTCACTAATTTGACTTTTACATCTGCCCTTTAACTGCGCTTTAACACTAAAACAATAGGATTAAGCTTTAAATCTTTCAAACTTGTGCGTTAACCCTTTTAATTTTGATTGTTCACTGGCCTTTGCTTTATTTGATCTTCCTGAACTATTTATCTTTAAAACATGTCTAAACCTTAAAACCATAGGTTTTGAACCTTTCAACCTTCGATCTTTCACTCCGGAACTTCTTCAATCTTTTAATCTTCAGCCTTTACTGTCTTTTCCTTTATCGTTGTGGACAGGGGTTTTTAGTGCGGTGGAGAGTTTAAGGGTATGACCAGCGCTTACACAGCACTGTCTAAACCCTCGGATGAAACCAGGAAGCTTTCTACCTTCATGATTTATCCTTCAAACATGGAAGACTTTGGATTTTTCCCTTCGTGAGTTGTGGACAGGGTCTCTGCTTCAAAAAATCATCATAAAACCTGCAAAACACAACAAAATGTGTTATAAAAACCCTGTGTTTTAATGGTTGATTGCTTTAGAGGCTTGGCGGAGGGCGAAAAGAGCTATGAGGAGGGGAGAATGCAGGTGGAAGAGGTTCTGTGGGAAAAAATTGCAAAAACAGGTTTAGATTTGAATTTTGGAGCGAAAATGGGCAAAGGTGGTTTGGAAATACCGCGAGCGGTTATCGCGTTCGATTCGAGTGGTAAGCAGTTTAGCTCGGAGGGAACACAATTCCACACACTAAGTGACACCTGTCTTTTAGAAAACCGTCAGTATCGCGTGACTCTGGAGTATTAAACTCCGGGTGAAAAAATTATGCGATATGCCACCACAACCGTTGGATGAAGGGGTCGAGATCCGACAAAGTGGATTGGGTGCGATGAAAGAGTTGCACGATGGGAGTGAAAGCGGAAGACAGGTGGCAGCATTCGATAGGGCAGAATGAGGGTTTTTTAAATCACTACAAAGGATTTTTTAATGATTTAAAAGGGATTTTGAAGGTTACCTTGGGATAATGAGGATAGAATGAAGGGAAAAGGGGATTTTTCAGAGTAAAATAGAGGATGAATGTGGACTGAAAAATAAGTGAAAAATAGGTTTAGATAATGATGGAGAAAGGTCTACAAAAAAATTGTTTTGGATATCAACATGGCTTCTTGGTGGGTTTTCTTAATGAACAACAGTGAAGATTACTTGATGAGTTTAGGAAGCACAAGAAGACTTCAAGAATGAGTAGTTTTGCATGAATACAATCTCTTGAAAGCTTCAGACTCATTTTTAGCCATCATTTTCTCTGACAAATTATTACTAATGGCTAGCATTATCAAAACCCATATATATATATATATATATATATATATATATATATATATATATATATATATATATAGTTCTTTATGAATATCCCAAATAATTTGATGAATATTACTTATTTTATGTCATTAGCATTTTTAATTTCTTCTTGTACTTGAATCCCTTCCTCCCTTACTATTTCAACACTATAATATTTTTTTATTATAACATTGCTATTACTATAGATGTAATATATCATGAATAATAATTAAATATTAGTTACTTGATCTCAATAGTATTTTTAATTTGTTTTACACTCCCTTTCTTATCAAAACCCATATATATTGTTTTTTATGAGTATCCCAAATAATTTGACGACCACTAACGAGAAATCGTCCTGGTTACAGGAACCACCCATTTTTCTTTATATTTTACTTAGTTTATAGTTATTAATATTGATATTCTGATTTGTTTGCACATTCTTTTTTTCATCATTTTAGATTTTTAGTCTTTTAGTATTCAAATCACTAATAAATATAGTTTGTACTTAATTATCAATCATTAAATAATCTTCCAATTTTGTAGTTAAAGGTGACTTCAATTAATACTTGATAATTAATATTTTAATAATTTAACTCAGATATTGAAACTACTTCAATATAATCCTAACCTAAACTTCAATTTTCCTTGCCCTTAATCATAAACCATTGTGACACCATTTTTTGTTTCATATTATTAACCTTGCAAACTATTATATTTTTTTAAATGTACATGACCTGGTATGGTATTCTCCTTTCCATTGGTATCTGTTATTATTTTTCTATATTAATAATCTATTAATAATCGAAGGCATAAATCGTAAATATTCTTTTCATATGTAGGCTGCAGAGTCTTTCATGCTTCACCTCAACAACGTTTACTACTTTTCTTCTCATTCATATATATATATATATGATAGAAAACACTTGCTTTTTCTTCTCATTCATATATAGAAAACACTTGCTTCATGAATATATAGGTTAATGATTTATTATTCAAGTGATCTTATTTTAATATTGACTCTGTGATATATATATATATATAAAACTTGCTCCATGAATATATAGGTTAATGATTTATTTTTTAAGTGATCTTATATTTCCCGTAGTACACATATAATATTCACTTCTTTGAGTATATGTTTCGACTTACCAAATTTCATGGTATTGGTGCCTTTCTTTGTTAACATCCTAACGTTGTTACACTATATATATAGTAGTTCGAAGGTAGGGAAGTCTGAACTTAGGAATTTCCGTTCAACTTAATCAATATATATCCCACAGAAAGTGGAATTTTTTGGAGACAGTCGTAACTCATGTCTTCGAAACTACCACACCACTACACTCTGTGCGACTCCCATTTGCGCGTCTCCTTCCTCCAGCCAGCTCTGCAGCTTTCACTTTCCACAACAGTTGCTAGCAAAGACCTTCATGACGTTAAAATCCATCAAGGGATTTATAATTTCCATGCTTTTACTCGTTTTCCTTTTGCTGGAATTTGTAACCCCTATTCTTTTTTTTTTCTTCTTAATTACTTCTGCAATCTCACCCCCTTTTTCCAGGGCTCGCTGTTGGCTATACACAACAAACATCAAGGCCATTATATATATATATATATATATATATATATATATATATATATATATATATATATATATATATATATATTTATTTATTTATTTATTTATTTCTTATTATCTATTCGTGAAGAAATTCTATTTCTTAAGAAAAAGATATTCCTTACCGGCATTATTCATTATTCATTATATTCAAGTTTATAAACTTTCAGTACTAATGGGTTATTTTAATTATTGTTACCACAAATTCTGTGTCTAATTATAGTTAAGTGAGTCACTTTGAATACATCTTTTAGTTATTTTCTTGTATTCTTTAGATCCATAGTACTATTTTTTTAGAATTTTTGTTATTTTTGTTTTTTTACAAATAGATATTTGGTAGATTCCCAGGTTTATATGTTTATGTTTATTTATTTATTATTGCATTTTGTTAATATAGGTAAAGGATAGTCTCCCATGGTAGAATAATTCTCTTATTTTTATTGGCCTAAAAAATTCCTAACAAAGTCTTAAGCTCAAGAATTACTTTCGCACTTTCCTTTTTGTATTTAGGACTATCTCATGGCTGTTGCCAACCAATATTAGCCTTAAGGATAAACTAATTTACAATCCTCTTAATATTACAGTTGCATTCATTGATCAAAATTCACTATTTTGGAAGAAAAATTCAATATAACTCAAAAAAAAAATCACATGTAGAACGAAAACAATATACATCATAAACAAATCCACATTACTTATCTATTTACAATGTGTGAACCAGCAATGAAATTATCAAGAAATGGACTGATCAACCCAACCAACTAGTATTTTGTATTCATAACATAACACACTCCCCGGATCCAATTTCTTCCCAGAACAGTTGCTTGACATAGACCTACTAATGTCTATCCAAAGCCATGAAAACTCTTAGGAGTCAAGAATTCCCTAAGTGGCAGCATTCTTCCAACCTTCAACAAGGTCTTGTTTTATGTTCCAAAGAAAAAAGCTTCATCTCCTCTTTTGGACATCCTCCAACCACATACCATGTCTCCGAGGTTTCCACAAGTTTCCTTCTGGGATCCCTTGTCCCTATCGATATTTATCTCTAGAGAGAGAAATAAATGTCTTAACCATCTCTTAAATGAAACTTTATTTTATCACTTTTTCTCATAATGTTATGGTTTTTCATAGCTTGTATTATTTATAAAAGTAAATTCAGCTAAATGAAAATAATATTTATGTTTTACCATCCACTTGGACCACATTTTCTACCAAGTCTTTTGCTATAAAACAAAACATTTGTAGATTTTAGTTTCAGTGTTACAATTATACTTATAATGGAATAAAAAAACATATATTAAGGAAACTTGATACATTGCAACAAATATTTAAAAATTAATCATGAAATTGAAACACACTCTAGTTACAACTATACTTATAATGGAATAAAAAACATATATTAAGGCAACTTGATACATTGCAACAAATATTTAAAAATTAGTCATGAAACTGACAAACACCCATTGTAATGAAAACTCAAATACCAACCATGAAATTGACACTTTATGGGGTCAGACTCAATCGATTATAAAGAAAAAGGTAAGACTCAATAGATTATAAAGAAAAAATTTAAATCAACTATCAAATTGGATACAAATTCTGCATGAAAAAATATAAAACATAACCAAAAAAAATGAAAAAAGAAAAAAAATTAAAACATTGAAAAAAACAATTAAAAGAAATAATAGCAAGAGCATAACAATATATATTAAAACATTAAAAAAAATTAAAAACATATATATATATATGAAAAAAACACACATACCAAATTAAGTTATAAATGATAAAAAATTAGTAATATATATTAAAAAATTAATAATAACTAAAACAACTATAAAAATAAAAAAAAAAGTACAAGAAAAATTTCCAAAAATATATTTTAAGAAAAAGATAATAAATAAATAAAGCGATCTTTGATAATTTAAATTAAAAAAAAATAAAAATAAAAAAACATTAACAAAAATTTAAAAATATTAAATATAATAAAATAATTTAAAATTTTGGAAAAGTAAAAAACATAAAATAAAAAAATAAACATTTAAAAAATTTAAAATTTAAAAAATACAATTAAAATAAAAAATCATGCACCTCATGGGCCGATAGGCCTTGTTGGTGGCATCTTGATTCTGATACTCGGGTTTCCACCCCTGAGTTTGTTGGATGGTAGTTTGATTCGGGCAATCAAGCTGCCACCCCGAGAGCCTGTTGGCCCACGCGTCGGGTGATTTTTAATATTTTTTTATTTTTAATTTTATGTTTATTAAATGTGTGTGTGTTTTTTTTTAATTTTAATTTTATTCTTTTCTTTTAATATTTTTTAATATTTTTTTAAAATTTTTTTATTTTTATTTTTAATTATATTTTTATTAGTTCTTATGTTTTTTATTTTATTTTTAATGTTTTTTTATTTCATTTTTTTATTTTTATTTTAGATTTTTTTTAGTTTTTTTTTTTTTTTTTGACATTTTTATCTTAGATTTTTCTTGTGTTTTTTTATATAAGTTTTTTATTTGTTTTTTTGGGCCATGTTTTATTTTTTATTATTATTTTTAATGTTTTAATATATATTTTATTTATTTTTTAATTTTTTATGTTTTAATATATATTTTATTTACTTTTTAATTTTTTATGTTTTAATACATATTTTCGCTTACTTCTTATTATTTTTTTTAATTATTTGTGTTTTTTTTATATATTTGTTCTCAAAATGTATTAGTAAATTTAATTTTTATTTTATTTTATTTTCGTCTCGAAGTTAGACAATTTGGAAAATTTTTAAATAGTCAAAATTTGAAAAACAAAATTGTGCATACTTAGGACATAAGAAAAATTCAAGTTCGATGGAAGTATACTCAAACGAGCTTCGCCACCATATTCCTTTGTTAAATGTATATGGTCCCTATTTGGATAGAATGCAGTGTTGGAATAATCTTTTCACCAAATCTTGCATGAGCAACTCAAATCTTATCTTGGGTGGAGACCTTAATTTCTCCTTGGGGATCTCTAAATCCTGTGGCCCCTCAGTTCGTGTTGATACTCTTACAGATTTCTTCATAAATAAGTTGACCTCCTCACATCTGGTGGATGCAAACCTGATCAAGCCTAGACCCACCTAGAGGAATAGAAGAATGAGTGAGGATAGGGTAGCAAAGAAGTTGGATCATTTTCTTCTTAATGAAGATCTGGTGGCTAGATCTTCTATTTTTTGGCACTAGGTTGGGGACAAGGGTTTATCCGACCACTTACCCATTATTCTTGAGGTCCAATGCCTCCATAAGAAACCAGGGGCCCCTTTCAAGTTTAACTCCACCTGGCTCAAAGATGAGTCCTTTACCTCCTTGTTCCATGCTACTTGGAGGAATGATAGCTCGAGGGAACCTGCCAATGTGAGCAGGAATTTTATGGATAAATTAAAGTAAATGAAAAAATCCATGCTTGCATGGGTAAAGGAAAAAAAGGCTAAAAGAGGAGGAAGAGCTACAGAGTATAAATGAAGAAATAGACTTCTTGGAAAGTCTAGAGGGGGCCGGATATGCCTCCCCTGAATCAAGGGACATATTAAGGAGCCTTGAAGCATCAAGGAAGAAAATATTATTG
This sequence comes from Pinus albicaulis, assembly GCA_034641835.2. NCBI lineage: Eukaryota > Viridiplantae > Streptophyta > Pinopsida > Pinales > Pinaceae > Pinus > Pinus albicaulis. The sequence goes on along the minus strand of CM076577.1, from coordinate 1,040,718,523 downwards.
GAAAGAGAGGAAATTTGGCGTCTAAAAAGTAGGGCTATCTGGCTCTCAGCTAGAGATGAAAATACTAAAAAAATTTCAAAACTATGCCAAAGGAAGGAAAAATATCAATACAATTTGGGGAATGCAGATGGAGGAAGGAGTACCGGTACGATATTTTGAGGATCTTTCCTCCCTAAAAGTGAAACATTTCAAATATGTATTCAGAGCTTCAGCAAAGGAAGCCATTGCTGAAGTTATCAAGGTAGCCCAGTTCTTCGCCAAATATATTGATGACGAAGGAAACGAAAACATCATGGAGCCTGTCTCAAAGGAGGAAGTGGAAGATATTCTTAACTCAATGAGGAAATACAAGAGCCCTGGGCTGGATGGTTGGATGGTGGAATTCTTCCAACACTTTTTTGAGCACTTGGGTGATGAACTGCTTGAGGTGGTGGAATATTCGAGAATATTTGGATCTATATATCAACCTTTTAACTCCACTTTTCTAGCTCTAATTCCCAAAAATGAGCACCCAGAGTCCTTTGATGATTTTAGACCAATGTATCTATGTTCATGCATTTATAAGATCAATGAAAAGGTGATAGCCAACCGCCTTAAACCCTTTCTCTCCAGAAGCATTTCTCTGGAACAATTCAACTTTTTGGATGGAAGGAAAATCCATGAGGCTGTGGGGGTGGCCCACGAAACTCTTCATAGCTTGAAGAGGAGTAAAAAAAGGAGCAATTTTTAAAATAGACCTATCCAAGGCATATGACAAAATCAGTTGGATGTATATTAGGCTCCTCCTGACCCACCTTGGCTTCAGAAACGATTTTATCAATTGGGTGATGGGGTGTATATCTTCTACCAGTATTGCTATCTTGATCAATGAGATGGCTTCCAATTTCTTTAATATTCAAAGGGGCCTCCGACAGGGATGCCCTCTCTCTCCCCTTTTATTCCTTTTGGCAGCAGAAGGACTAAGCCTGATGATTCATGAAGCAAAAAGAAGGGGGGAACAACAAGGCATAGAGGTGGTTATCCACCTTTTTTTTACTCATTTACTCTTCGTAGATGACATCCTTCTGTTTAGAAATGGTAGTGTGGAAGACTGTTGTCGAATAAAGGAGGTACTGGAACTCTTCCTTAAGGCAACAGGTCTAAGCATAAACATGCAGAAATCTACAGTTACAATGGGAGGCCTTTCCAGAACGGAAGTGGGTAGAATCTCGGAAGTTTTACAGTTTGAAGTAAAGACTCTTCAAGACTCCTTCAAATACTTGGGGTTTTATTTAAAGCCGAAATCTTATCAAATTCAGGATTGGCTCTGGATAATCGCTAATATCGAGGCAAGGATGAAAACTTGGAGCTTCAAATGGCTTGCTAGAGCTAGGAGACTGGTGCTGATTAAATCCGTTGTCATGGTCGTCCCTATCTACTGGGTTGCCCTCTCTTTGGTTCCTAAAAGTATTCTCTCCTCATTAAAGAAAATTTGTAGCAGGTTCTTATGGGCTAGTTCAAAGGTGGAACATGTAATTCCCTGGGTGGCGTGGGAGAAAATAGTGCGTCCAAAAGCCTGGGGAGGCTGGGGAATCAAGGAGCTCCCCTCCTTCATGACCTCACTGGCTACAAAAATGGGTTGGCGACTCATCACCTTGGAAAATATCTAGACGACGATCCTTAAAAGGAAATACATTGACCCTTTTCCATTACTTGAATGGTTGCGAATGCCAAACAAGAAATCAAAAAATGCATCAATTTTATGGAAAGCTTCACTTGGTTCGATCAATATTATAGAACAGGGCCTAGCCTGGCATGTTGGGGATGGTGCTCAAGTAAGACTGGGTTGGGATCCTTGGGTGGGCTATTTTGGGAGGTTTTCCCTCTCAAGGGATCTCATAGAACAGCTGGAACAAAGGGGTCTCAGAACTCTAAGAAATATAGCGTCTCATGAACAGACTACTCTATGGAGGCAAGCATGGTTGACAAGGCAGATCTCCAACTTGAATATAGGTGGCTTGAGTAGTGGCAAGGCTTCATCAATGATCTTTCAAAGCTCAAACATTAGAATTTAGGAGAGGCATGATGAACTCAGATGGGTTCGTGCTCCATCAAGCCTATATTCCCCAAAAATTGGTTATAAATGGATTACGACACAGAAAGGCCGGGGGGAGCCGGAGTGGTGGTTCAAACTTCTGTGGGAGTTAAAGGGAATAGCAAAAACCAATTTTTTTTTTCTGGTGCATTCTTCAGAACAAAGTTCCCTACTGGGACTTTCTCCAAAGAAGGGGCAAGATTGGCCCTGGTTGGTGCTCTCTATGTAAGGAGAGTCTCTAGTCAATCCACTACCTCTTCCTCACATTCCCCTTCAATAGGAGGCTCTGGGCTGAAACTATAAGGCTTTTAAAACTCACAAAAAAATGGGAGGGCAGTGATGTGTGGGAGGCTTGGCAAAGATGGTGGCAGGTTGTGCCAAATGACAAGGCCCGGAACCTCCCTCTGCTAGTTTCTTGGGGAACCTGGATAGTGAGAAACTGCTTCATATTTCAATATAATTATTTTCCTATTAACATTTTAGCGGTAGAAGGAGTATTCATCTATGAACATATTCCAATTCCAATGCAATCCCAACAGGGCAAAGTCATTCAAAGGGAGAACATTAGGGGAGATATTCCATGGGCATACTTCGATGGGGCTTTTGACCCACAAAAGAGATGTGGAGCTGGTATTTCCATTCTTGATCCATCTGGGAAAGTCTTCAAAGCATCGGTTGGTCTTGGTCAGGGGACAAACAATATCGCCGAATTGAAAGCCCTTCATTTACCACTAAGCTGGCTCTTGTCTCTTGAGATAAGAGATGTTCAAATCTTTGGGGACTCTATGAACATCATAAGTGGTTTAATGGTTCTCAAAGATGTCTTAATTACATTTTGTCTCATTTTCTTGATGAGGTGAAACATTTAGTTTCTTTTTTAACCAGATTATTGCTTGTCATATCTACAGGGAACAGAACGTTTAAGCAGACCTCCTATCTAAGGAGGGAATTCGTCAGGATTTGGGGCACTGTGTAGATGTAGAGTTTGTTGGAGGACTAGTTTGATCGATCGAACAACCTCCCTTCACTCGATATTTTCCGAAGGCTCCTGTTTATTTGTCTTTCAGTTATCTCAGACCAGATCGTTTCAAAATCTAGTGAACTTTACTTTCTATATACTTTGCATTATCTCTGAACATATACACTATTTATATGTCTCTGTTTCATATTGTTTTCCTCATTGAGGAGATTCGGGAGACATGTTTTTACTCTCTTTTAGACATTATGGGACTAAAATTATGGGATTTGGATTGGTGTTTACCACCCAGTTTTTTTCTTTTTGATATGAATTTTTGATATAGTCTGTACTCATCCCTGCTTCGGGCGACATGTTCCCTAACATCAAGGAAGCCCGGGGGCTGAGAGGAGACATCATATTTCATGATTTTGACATGGTTGGGTGGATTGATACAAAAATATCCACACTAGCTGCAACTCCATTTTCTCTTCACTTCAAAGAAAGGAAACATGTAGTTCTTTGAATGCTACATGCATATACTATGTAGCTTTCTATACACTTAATAGATGGTTCGATTTTTCTTTGGAAAAAAAGAAAAATTCAAGTTATCGAAAATATGTCTTCAAAAACAAATGCTAATGTTTTTCAAAATCCACATGAAAATCACCAACATTTGAAAAAAATTATCCACACTTAATACATTAGAAAAATTAAAGTGTCAAAAATAAGCTCTCTAAAAAAATGGGTTGATGCTACATCAACACTTTTCAAAATTAGCGTGAAAATCACTAACATTTTAAAAAAAATGTTTATACTTGATACATAAGAAAAATTGAAGTGTCAAAAATATGCTCCCAAAAAAGGTGTATTCTGAATCAACACTTTTCAAATTTGAATCATTTTTTTCTACCTAAAAAAAGAGTACTCGATATAGTGCCCATTTGATAGTTTACATTGTTCCAATATGTAGTCAAATTAGGGGTATTATTTAGTATACCACAAATGCACGTGGCATGTTAAAGAAAAAAATGAGTACTCGGTATAGTGCCCATTTGATAGTTTACATTGTTCCAATATGTAGTCAAATTAGGGGTATTATTTAGTATACCAAAAATGCACGTGGCATGTTAAAGGTTCATTGACTAAAGATCCCATGCCTACATACAAAAAAATGGTGACCTTCCCATTATAATTTTTTTTTACAAGAAGTTGTTGTAGGCATACCTTTTTCCTTTTTCACTTGTTTGTGTGTGCTGGAAAGGAAGGGTTTGTACATGCATACTAACGTAAGTTTTTTTCCAGTATATTCAACCCTCTTCTTCACAACTGTATGTGTGAAAATCCCTTACTTCAATGATTGTATTCTCTCTTAAAGGATCTCCTACATGGAGTATGCCACATTCAAGAGCTACAACTTTTGGTGTAAAAATTTTATCAGCAATGACTATGCAAACCTATAAAAATGAATTAATAAGAATAAAATAATTAAGGTGGTACAAGTCAAGTGAAATAAACAATCATAACATTTTAATCAAACATGTTTCTCAAAATTTGTATATAATGGGAAGTTGAAAAGATGAAGTGTTATACTAACTTCTCATTGCATTTCATGCCTCAAAACTTACATGATATTCTACAAACCATCTTCTACACAGTTATAGGGAATATCATGAATCCATATATATGGTTTTTTTACTCAACATGCTAATCTTTTATTGGCAACATAGTGGGTATTTTATCATTGATTATTTGCTTGGTGAATACAAAAATTATGCAAATTTAGTATATTGTACAACACACATGTCATGTAATAACCATTCTAAGAACACAATATTCCTTGAAGAACGCATCATAGTATCTTCAACTATTACCTTTACACAAACATTTTTTCACATTTACATAGCTTCTTTTACACTAGGTATGCACGTATCTTGCACAGTTAAACATTTAGTGTGACATTGGACATAAAGAAGGGTGAAAAGAATAATAAGGAAAAATTCATGGGTAAGGAGACATGTTTAGAGGTAGCAAGAAGTTATGGAAAAATAAGATAACAAAAAAAATATTAAACATTCAAAGAACATGCATTTATGCTCACGAGGAGAGGCTTAATTTGTGATCATTTTGTTACGAAGTATAATTTAAATTTTGAGATTCAAGGCTCAAATCCCTCATGGGTGTTTACCCCACAAAATAAAACATTCAGAAAACATTTTTAAATTTTTTCTATAAGAAGAGAACATATTGTTGTAACATGTAGTCACTACATATTTCCCTAAAAATTAGGTTTGGGTAGGTGATAACTCACATCCAAACATAATTTTCAATTCAAAAATTAGGCACTCCTACATAGTCCCATAGTTTAGTTTTCCTATTTTCACAAACATACAAGCACACACAAAAGAGACGAGAACCTTTTTGCATCTAGATGATAGTTCTAAGTCATATTATTACATATCCAACAAGAAAAAAAATTACAATAGTCTCCAACATTGTTTTATACAGGTAGTATTTATTGTTAATATATAGCAAATTTTGTAACAAAAATTTTCACTATTAAACAATTTTCCTACTCATCCAGTTTCTAAAGTATCACATTCTAAAAGTATTTTATTGTAAGTCAAAATCATAACATATTAAGTAATAACCTAAGTCTATAGTCATGTATTTTCAGTATTCATCATTTTAATGTGAACAATAATGTTATTAGTATCAATCACATACATAAATGTAGTATAAAATAAATAGTCTCCAACAAATTTTATGAATAAATTACCATGTCCTCAAAATAATTACCTTCATCCCAACTATTGCCAAAAGGGTAAGATTTTTTTGATTAATTTTACATGATTGGAATTTCCCTTCATCGGGAACAATATGAAGATCATCTTTCTTGTAAGAAAAACCAAAACATCACAATGCATCTGCAACCATCCCCTCTATGTTTTTCCTTAACTCATATTCCTGTAATAAAGTCTGGAACATGCCATACATCCATGTTGACTAGGAAATTGTAGGTTTTAACCCTGAACAGAACTTATCTACACACGAATCTTATAACAGAAAATAAACAATAGCGAGAGCATAAAACATAAAACAGATAAACACAGAGATTTTCCCCTGGATCCCAAATCGGGATGACCAACTTGATATTTCATTATACCCTCTTTTAGTGTTACAACACACACACACACACACACACACACACACACACATATATATATATATATATATATATATATATATATATATATATATGCCGAAGCATACATAAACCCCAATCCATTAACCCTGGATTAGAACATAACCGTAGTTCCATTGACCGGATCTACAAAATACTAGGGGTTGAAAACCATCATACCCCAAAAAAACCATGTGCAAACTCATGCACAAAACATGGGTGGGTCCGCCTATGAGTGGGACCACACACCAAAAAAAAATTCGCCGGGGCGCTGCACCCGGCGCAACGTACAACGTGTGAGGCTAGTCATGGAAAGAATATAACACACACCCAACATTATCCCACTTGTTTTTTTCTTTCCACAGGGGGCCATAGGAGAGCTTAGTCATTTGGCCAATTCTTCAACACCCATTTTTTCTCTACACCAAGAGAACTTATGAGTGCTTACAGAATTCGTCAATGCATCTGCAACATTCTTCAAAGTGTCCACCTTTACCAGCAACACCCTTTTAGCCTCAACCATATCTCTAACAAAGTGATATTGAACATCAATGTGCTTTGTCTTTGAATGATAAACAGGGTTCTTAGCCAAGAAAATTGCACTTTGGCTATCACAGTCTATCCTTATAGCTTGCTGTACCAACCCCATACTTGAACACAATCTCTGCAACCAACCTGCTTCCTTGCTTGCATGAGTGGCTGCTATGTATTCTGCCTCTGTAGTTGAAAGAGCCACTACAGACTGTCTTTTACTCATCCAACTGACTGCGCCTCCAAATAGGCTAAATACATACCCACTTGTAGATCTTCTTTGGTCCAGATCTCCAGCCCAGTCTGCATCAACAAAACCACGAATGTCCAACATTCTTTCCAATCCTGGTCTTCCCTGGTAGCACAAGCCATAATCACTAATGCCACGTAAATATCTGAAAACCCGCTTCACTGCTGTCCAATGCTCCTTCCCTGGGTTTGACATAAACTTGCTCAATACTCCCACTGCATGTGCAATGTCTGGTCTAGTACAGACCATTGCATACATCAGGCTACCCACTGCACTTACATATGGAACACGGGACATATCCTCCTCTTCTTCTTGTGTCTTGGGACACTGTTCAGCAGACAACTTTGCACCTACAGGAATAGGAACACTCACCAGTTTACTATCCTGCATATTGAACCTCTGCAATATAGTCTCGACATACTTCCTCTGGTTTAACCAGAGCTTCCTCTTTGCCCGATCTCTCTTAATTTCCATGCCCAAAATATAGTTTGCAGCACCAAGATCCTTCATGTCGATTTTGGAGAACAGTTGGGTCTTCAAATCTTGGATAATTTCTTTGTCATTTCCAATCAACAACATATCATCCACATACAAGACCAAATAAATAACATGGTCACCAATTAATTTTAAATAAACACAGTGATCCTCCTTGCTTCTGGTGAAGCCAAGTCCCCGTATATAGGTATCAAATTTCTGATACCACATCCTTGGTGACTGTTTTAACCCATACAGAGACTTCTTCAACTTGCATACCAGTTCTTTCTTACCCTTCACCATAAAGCCTTCAGGTTGCTTCATGTAGATCTCCTTTTCTAGATCCCCGTGAAGAAATGTTGTCTTCACATCCATCTGTTCTATCTCAAAATCAAATGCAGCAGCAACAGATAAAAGTAATCTAATAGAAGTAACTTTGGCAACAGGAGAAAAAATATCACCAAAATCAATTCCCGGCACCTAGGAATAACCTTTTTCTACCAACCGAGCTTTGTATTTCTCCACCTTTCCTTCTACATTCATCTTCTTCTTAAACACCCATTTTCTCCCAATGGGCTTCCTTCTAGCCGACAACTCCACCAAATCCCATGCCTCATTTTTATGCAAGGATGCCATTTCATCAACCATGGCCTCCTTCCAGAGTTTTCCATTCTCTGAATCTACTGCCTCCCTGACAGTTCTGGGATCATCATCAGTTATAGTTAAGGTAAAACCTGAACAGAAAGCAGATGGACTATACCTTTCTGGTTGCCTTCTTTCCCGAGCTGATCTTCTCACAGCTGGAGTTTGTGGCTCTTCCTCTTCTGAGTCTTCTTCTGTTGTAGAGTATGATTCATCCTCCTTTAGCTCAAACTCTATCTTCTCAGGTTCCTTTGGTAGGAATTCATGTGTAACAACATCTTTCACCTCTCTAAACACCACATCTCGGCTGTACACAACCTTCCTTGTTTTTGGGTTCCAAAGCTTGTAACCATTTAAACCATCCTTATACCCAATAAAGATGCACCTTTCAGATTTATTATCCAACTTGGTCCTTTTCTCCTTTGGAACATGTACATATGCATCACATTCAAATACCCTTAGATGTGAAAGAGAGGGTTTTTTACCAGTCCATACCTCATGTGGAGTCTTATCCTCCAACACTGATGAAGGTGATCTGTTAACTAAGTAACATGTAGTATCCACTGCCTCTGCCCAGAATTCTTGTCCTAACCCCGTACCACTGAGCATGCTTCTTGCCTTTTCCATCAGTGTTCTGTTCATTCTTTCTGCAACTCCATTTTGCTGAGGTGTGTATGAAGTAGTATTATGCCGTGCTATACCACACTTCTTACAGAACTCTTCAAATTCCTTTTTGCAGAACTCCCCACCATTATTTGTCCTTAGTTCCTTTATCTTCTTCTCTGTCTGGTTTTCCACCAGAGCCTTAAATTCTTTAAATTTGTCAAAGAATTCAGATTTATTCCTCAAGAAATATATCCATGTATTCCTTGAGAAGTCATCTATGAATGAAACATAGTACACAGACTTTCCTAGTGATGGAACTGACACAGGTCCAAACACATCACTATGCACAAGTTCTAATATCTTGTTCGCCCTCTTAGCACCAGAAGGAAAACTCACCCGATTCTGCTTCTCATATACACAATGTTCACAGAAATCGAAATCCAGAGAGCAATTATACATACTCTAATTACAATGATTATGCAAGATCCTGTCCTTCTCTCCAATATGTCCAGGTTTCTCCTTTTACAAGCAGATGGTCTTTCTCCAAAGATGTCAGCCTAGGTTTTCGCTTCCACTTTCAGAACCACAGACCGCACTGACACACAATGTTGCTACCTTGTAGCTTGTACAGAGTTCCAATCCGAACTCCCCGCATTAACACCAGTGCTCCCGAACCATCTTGCAGGAATCTTTCTCAAAAACTGTTTTTACACCTGCATCATCCATCTTGCTTACAGAAATCAGATTTCTGGCCAATGCAGGAATATGCAGAACACCAGGAAGTGTTCTAATCCTTCCACCTTGTAGCTTCAACTTGAATTTTCCACGTCCGACGATTCTGGCCTTCCTATCATCCCCTAGGAAGACATCACCACCATCATATTTCTCATACTCGCAGAATCACTCCCTATGGGGAGTGAAGTGAAAGGATGCACCTGAGTCAATCAGCCATGACTCATGATCTACATGTGTACTTGAAGAAGAAGCCAAATACACATCCTCACCTTCATCCGAGGTGGTTTTTTCCTCTGCAGAAGGAGCATCATCAGATCCCTTTCCTTTCTCAGGAGCTTTAGATCTGCACTCCTTTTTGTAGTGCCCTTCCTTTCCACATTTCTAGCATACCTTTACAAACTTTCTAGGAGATTTAGATCTCCCACTCGAAACCTCATTCTTGTTTCTATTTTGGGACCTTCCTCGTACAGATAAGGCATCTCCATTTTGACCCTCCATATTTCTCCGTCTCATTTCCTCCGACAGCAAGGCTGAGACAATGTCATCAAAATTCAAGGTAGTTGTATTGCTACCTATTGCAATAACCAGACTACCCCATGAGTCTGGTAGAGAACACAACAACTGACGCACTTATCTTCATCTGAGATTTTAATATCAACATATGACAGCTGACTTACCACAGTATTGAAGGCGTACAAATGCTCTGTCACCAAGTCTCCATCCTTCATCCTCAGGTTATACAACTTTTTCCGCGGGAACAACTTATTCACCAGAGACTTAGATTGGTACAAAGTCCCATGTTTTTCCCACAAATTCTTCACCGTAGCTTCCCCAGATACATTCAACAATACTGAATCTGGGACACACAACCGTATTGTGCTCTTAACCTTCTGATCCAGTTTCTTCCAGTCTTCATCTGACATTGCCATTGGTTTTCTACCTGGATCTACCGCGATCCATTGATATTTATCCACCAGCAGATCCTCCATCTTGAGCTTCCATAACTCAAAGCTCTGACCATTAAAATTTCTCGATCTCTATCTTTCCACCACTCGCCATCTTCTTTCACCGCAAGAATCGATCCCACAGATCTCCCACTGAACAGGGTCTACCTCAGGCCCGAGCAAAAAACCCTCAACAGCAAAAGCGTCCCCTTGAAGCCGAAATAGCTCTGATACCAAATGTAGGTTTTAACCTTGAACAGAAATTATCTACACACGAATATTATAACAGAAAATAAACAATAGCGAGAGCATAAAACAAATAAACACAGAGATTTTCCCCTGGATCCCAAATCGGGACGACTAGCTTGATATTTCATTATATTCCTTTTACAGTTACAACACACACACACACACACACACACACACACACACACACACACATATATATGCCGAAGCATACATAAACCCCAATCCATTAACCCTGGATTAGAACATAACGGTAGTTCCCTTGACCGAATCTACAAAATACCAGGGGTCGAAAACCATCGTACCCCAAAAAACCATGTGAAAACTCATGCACAAAACATGGGTGGGTATGCCTATGAGTGGGACTGCACACCAAAAAAAAATTCGTCGGGGCGCTGCCCCCCCTGCTGCACCCAGCGCAACGTATAGTGTGTGGGGCTAGTCGTGGAAAGAATATAACACGCACCCAACAGAAATTAATCAAAATAAAAAAATCATATTATTATTGTGTTTTTTGGTTTAGAAATTCACACTTCAAAGACAAACTATACCTCATCATGACTCATATTTTACATAAGGATGTCACTGTCAATCCATGTATTGCAATGATATAGAATTATCTCATTAGCTCCTTTATAATGAGTATATACTTTTGTTTTAGGTTGAAGGGGGAAATAGGGGGACTTGAATTTCCCTAGCATAGGGGTCCTTGTCACTAAAAATATAAGTGATAATATAATCATTATAAAATGTAAATTATAACAATTCATCTTATGCACATTTTCATTGTGCAATAAAGTGGAAATGTTATAATCTTTGCAATCCAGAAATCCTCAAAATTGTTATGTACGTTGAATTCTGAATGAAATATGAAATTCTACTTTCTCTATATGAAGTGCGATGAAATTGGGACCACTCTCAAACATCCTAAAAAAATTAATGGTAACCTTGAAAATATAGGTAAAATGGATTTAATAGTACCATTAATTACGAAGGTCTTAGACTCCTCAAATCTATATCCATTATTTATTTTCTATCTTCATGGGTTGTTAGAAAAAAATATCTGGGGAAGTGCCTAGGCGTCCTTCTTCTGGGAGAGGGGGAGTGCTCAGATGTCACCCTTCTGGGGAAACACGTTCCCAAAACTAGGGAAATGTTTCCCCATGTGCTTCTTTGAATTTACCCCAAATTGGACATGAGTAAACATTTCCTTAGGCTTCTTGCCATCCTCAGAACATATGAAATGTGGGGTACACTCCCCATCTTAGGGGATACAACACTATGTAACACTAGAGATATTGGAAAATACTAGAAAGCATAAGCTTGGACTTGAAAATCTCATAAACATTAGAAAATTGTGAACTTAGAAAAAAATATGACATGTTTGGATAAAACTAATATATTTGCAATAATATATACAAAATGGAAATGTTAGGAGGATTAAAAAAATAAAAAAACTATCTACTTTTATTAGTCATTTCTTCTAGGGAGTTGCAATCTTGAGTTGTTGGAATCATCCTTTGGCCAATTGTGTAATAAGAACAATTTCAAATACCAACCACAAAAAAATAGGCAAAAGCAAGTGCCTACTATGAAAAATCACTCAATTAAGAATATTTATAAAAATCACATTTAAAGTTTTAGCACAAAAAACATAAAATGTAAAAATAAAATAATAAATAAAATATGTATCAGGTAAAAGAGTGTAAAAATAATACAACTTTAATAGCTTGTCACCAAACTTTTACTACTACAAAAATATGATATATCGGCTAGACATTGAAAAGTTTTCAAATAAAAAGACATTGTCATATATCAACACACATTCTAGAGTGTATAGTTGTTTTCTAGATTACAAAGGTGCATACAAATGGTCTAGAAAATAGGTATAAAAAGGGAATCCAATATGTATATGGTTGTAACAGGTTAGAATGTAAATGTATTCATACAAAAGAAAATGTTGATTGAAATTGTTGGAAAATGAGTGGTTTTGTTAGTCTTGGCATTGAGGTTAGCAAGAGTCAATGATGGTTAGTGTTGGCATTGATGTAAACAAGAGTCCATAGTGATCCATTGACATATGTAGGCTTGTCGTAGAGAATCATCATAGTAGCAGGCTTATTGAAAAGCCATTAAATGATAACTATGGTGGTTGGGGTGTTATCATTCCAATCACAAGCAGAAGGGTATGGAAAAATGTTTGAAGTCACCTTAGAGGGAGAAAATGTCTTCTAAGTCTACATCGGACCCGACCCATTGGAAAATGCTCTGGAAGAGATTTACAATGATATGCGAAAGTCCAAAATGAGTTCCTAGATCAAAAGCTATGGTCTCCTAAAGCTCATGACTTGAAGCATTGAGAAGGATGAAATATCAGAGGTTGGAGCATTGGTGGAGGTTTTATCGGAGGTCTGAGATGTTGGATATCGTGGGTTCAGGATATCAGAGAATCACAAGTTGGAGGATATCGGAGCATCGGAAGTTGGAGGATATTGGAGCATCAGAAGATGGATGATTTTGGATATTGGAGGTCTGTGAATATCGACACATCAGAATATCAAAGGTCTGGGATATCGCTACATTAGAGGCCCAGGATATCAAAACATTGGAGGTCTAGAATATCGGACCTTCTTAACAGATCTTGTTTAATAAATTTTGATATCGAGCATGCCAATAAGAGGAAAAATTGCACATAAATTCAAAATAGCAATAAACAAAGGTTTCTTGTAATATTCCAAATTTTCCATGAACTAATTGGAATATTAGAGTTCTTACTTTTCTTATTTAGTTGAGTAAATAAAAGGGTGGATGGACCCATAAACCTAGTAGATGAATAAAATCCACTTCTATAGTGTGAATGTGGGTTAATTTAGTAGTGGAGTAGCATTATTGAGTAGTGGAGCAGCATAATAATGAAGAAAGAGTGGAGGTCATAGAGCATTAATGATGAAGATGATGGAGATAGTGGAGAAGCAATTACAAAGATGATGGAGGAAGTAGTGCCTTAAATTCACACGTGATGGAGGAAGTGGGGAGTAATTGTAGTAGTGATGAAGATCATGGAGGACAATGCAGTATTTATGGAGGCTAGTGGCCACTTGTTCAGTGTAGTTCTGAGGTTGGCCAAGGTGAGGGAAGGCTCACAACCATAAAAGGAAGATGAGGGCAGTAAAGGAGGGGAGTATATAATTTTATATGGTATTTTCATTTGACATTAGTTGCACACTTCAGTTTTTTAGCTAAGTCTGTTGTGTTGTTTAGCACATGGGCGTTCCGGAGTGAGAATCCCCCCCTTACACATGGGGAATTCGAGTTCCTACTCTACAAAGGTTATTTTGAGAATCAATTCATCGTCTGGCATTGGTAGCACATTCAACCCCTTTCTTCTACATATACAGCTTCAAGAATTATGCATTCCTTTCTAAGGGTTTGAGAGGAGGAAGGTTGTTCTTAGAATTTCAACTAAGAAACTAGTGGAGGGTTCATCCTTTCATGTTTTTATTCCATTTCAGTCTTCTAGGATTATCATTATGATATCCAGCATCAGTCCATCAATTTGTACCTCCATGCAGCAGGAGTTCCTCCAAAAACTGTGCAGTCCAGCCAGGTCGATCTACTGGAGGAAGGAAGTTCCAAGTGTTTCAACTTGGAATCTTGTGAGGAATCCCCCCCTCACTTTGGAGAGATTATTTACATCCACTATGAGCTATATTCCATCACATAGAAGTAGGATACAAATTCAGCCCTCTTGACAACGTATTTCATTCTAGCAATTATGCAGTGTGCAATTGCAACTTGAGCAGAGGAAGGAGGAGCTAGATCTCAAGCTTCTAGCTTGGAGATCACGAGAAGTGACCAGCCATTCATGTATTGAGTTGATTGGGTGCTATTGTAGTAGTTATATCATAAATTCAGCCCCATCTCATCAGTTACCTAGGAGGATTGTGTAAGTTAGCCATCGGGGGTGTAGTTGGCAACCCAAAAAGGGTCGAAAATCCAAAGTTAAAATCTGGCCAAACCATATCTGGGTTTTTTGAATTTGTTTGAGATGAATCTGTGGTTAAAATCCTGGATAATTTTGATCAATCTAACAGCCTCGCACACATGGTACTTATTCCTAGTAGCAGCAGTTTCCACCAACAATAGCAGTAACAGCACAACATTTCCATTGCTAGTTTTCATTAGTGTATTTCAACCACTTTTTTTTGGCTTGAGCACATATTCTTTGGAGAATTGTGTTCTTTATATTTTATGTTGTTTATAATGATATGACTCAGCTGTTTCTGCTCATGGTTATAATGTCTTGATGTTGCAGCATATTTCCAGCATTTTCCAGATTTTAGTGCTATATATTAGTTTTTATTATTTGGAATGCTATAGATGTTCTATATTCATGTCTTTTCCATTTTGGAATATTACAGTGGTATCATAGCATGATATTTGTCTCATATTGTTGGCACTTCATGACATCAGAAGAATAAGAAGAAGAAGAAGAAAAAGAAGAAGTCTTCAATGGCGAAAGGATTAAGTTTTTCCACACTTCTCTTTATATCTATGCAGGATATCTCCATAGAGACTAAAGAAATGAGAATGGAAGGAAAAGAGAAACCTCAAGAGGGTTTCATAACAAGGAAGGTCCAAGCACTTCCTATCAGCCGCCTAAACAAATAGTAATGCAAAGAGCTCCACAACACATTTCTATGTCCACTTTCCTTGCAGAAGGAGATGAATGGCAAGGAGATGGAGGATACTTAGATCATGAGACTCTAAGTAATTATCTTGTAGAGTACAAATCTCAATCAAGAGCATTCAAGGAGAATCTAACTCTCCAACAGTTTATCCAAATCAAAGAAAACCGAAGATCCCGCAGCAACAATAGAAGAAGAAGGCGTATATAAAATAGATTCTTCTTGTCTACATTCGATGGATCATCCACAAGCATAGTAAAATATTGGATGGAGTTATATAATTTCATATAGCTACACCTGGTAGTGGAAAGAGAGGTTGTTGAGATTGCAGTACTGCACCTTGATGGTGGAGCAAAGGAGTGGTAGTTCAACCACATGAAGCATGCAAGAGTTACTGCGTATGCAAACTTCACTCAAAGGTTGGTAAAGAGGTTTGAAATAAGAAAACCGGAGGAACTTTCCATTGAGACATTTTCCAACATTGATAAGAAAGTATATGAGGAGAAAAAGGAAGATGTCAGTATTGATACTACAGAAGGAGAGAAACTACCACAACCACCAACTACAGTAGAGGTACATGCATCAGGGGGAGGAGCACTTGCATCTTTGCAAGATGGTCCTGAGCATTCGACATTGAGAGTCCCATGCATGATTCAAGAGGTGCATGAGGAAAATTAATTAGATACCAGCGTTGGTACAGCACTAGAGGAGTATCCATCACCATCACTAGTAGTTGGAGAAGCAATTGCACCGATTGGTTGACCTCTTGTAGCTTTGCAATATGTTCCCAAGCATCACCTGATCCAAGGTATGAAAACATTTCCACCCCATATTATTTCATCACATCAGATTGAGATTTTTGGGGTCATGCCATTAGGGAAATTGCATGACCAAGGGTTAGAGCACATTGCTGATTTGGAGCAGCAGATTATCATTGTGCAAAGGACCCTAGACTAATTCAAGGAGAATATGCATAGCTATCCAAGTTTGACATTGTTGAGCTACACACAACACTTTTTTTTGGAGTGTGGAGTTTCTGAGGATGGGATTAGCATAGTCCTAATGCAAGGAAGCTATATAATAGCTTTCAAGAACCGTAGGTTACTGTCGCATGAGATGTCTTATTCTTTTTACCACAAAGAGATATTGGCCATTATGCATGCATTGGTAAAATTGTGGAAATTTTTTTATTAGCAGTAGATTTTGGGTGAAGACCAGCCACCATAGTCTCTGACATCTTTTTGAGGAGTAGCAACAGTTGCGGAAGAGACAACAATGGTGGATCAATATAATGCATGACTATAAGTTCAACATTGTGTATGGAGAGAGCCATGAGACAATAGATGCACTATCATGGAGATTTGCAGCACTGTCACTAAGGAGCAGTGATGATTTTAGGGACCAATTATTATTTGAGCATTCTGATGACCGCTTCACTTATGAAGCATTGGATGGGAAGATGGTAGATGGTAGACATCATGTAATGGATAACATCTTCCATTATCAGGATAGATATTTCTTGATGAGCACCTCACATCTCAAAGAGAAGTTTCTGCATGTAGCATATTCAGAACCTCATAGATTCTAGCAGGCCAATGAAGAGATGTTCTCATGGAAAGACCTCAAGGAGGATGCACTTCGACATATCATGAAGTGAAAATATTGTCATCAGATTATGGAGGATGGTGCTGTCGACCTTGATCTGCTGTCGAGCCATGCACATTGATTTGACATTTTCACAAAGTACATCTCTTCACCCATCACCGAATTATCTTTCTGGGATGTCTTCATGCTTCATGGTCTTCCCAAGGCCATAGATAGTGATGGGGATGATTATTGTATGAGCAGTTTTTGGCGGGAGCTTCTCCATTGGGTGGATACTGAGTCGGTGCATGATATGAGTCATCACCCATAGTTGGATGGATGGATGGAGATGATGAGAAAGTGGCTTGAAAGCTACTTGCAAATATATGACATGAGGCAGCAAGTAGCATGGTTGTGTTGGCTATTCTTGGGTGAGTATGTTTACCACCTGGAATTTCAGATTGGTATTTTCCATGCCTTGCACAGTTATGAGGTGATGCAGAAACAGGGGACATGGATGCGCTGGCTATTCTTGGGAGAGTATGGCTAAGATATTAAATTTTATATGTACATTGGCATATCACTATTTCCTACCTTGTACAATAGTTTTGAGATGCAACAGCTGGAGGGATGGCTACACTGGTTACTCTTGGGAGAGTATGGCCACCATATGACATTCCACATATCAATTGGGATGTCACTGTTTTATAGTTGGCATGATGATGTGTTGTGGCAGCATAACACCTAGTTGCATTGACTTCTCTTGAGGGAGTATGGCTACCATAAATGGTATGATGATGATGTGATGTGGCAGCAAGAGGCATTGTTGCGGTGTCTTCTCTTGAGAGAGTAAGGCTACCATACTTGGTATGATGATGATGTGGTATGGAAGCAAGAGGCATTTTTGCGGTGGTTGTTATTGGGAGAGTATGTTTCGACATTTGACATGTCAATCCATATGTCTCTATTTCCTACTTTGCACAATGTTGAGATAATGCTTAGAGCAAGCAAGGCCACCAGGGCCAAGGATTGGAGCATGAAGTGACACAACCTACACCATGTAGCATGGGTTGGAGAGATATTTTATGAGTTGGGACTTTCCACTTGGGGAAGGAACCACTACACTTTGCATATCTCATTCAGAGAATAGGCTCTTGGACACTCGATGATTGCCACTTGGGGATTCATTGATGAGGAGAGGCATCTAGCTACACAGCTAGAGGCCATTCTATACATTCTAGAGATGCGGCTATGGATTTGGGCATTCATAACACATTGTAGAATATGGGGAAACCTTCCATATGAAGATTCCACTTGGGAGGGAGATAGATTTTTACAGCATCCAATTTTTCATTTGATTGAGGACAAGCAACATTTGGGCGGGGAGGACTATGATATTCCAAATTTTCCATCAACTAATTGGAATATTAGAGTTCTTAATTTTCCTATTTAGTTAAGTAAGTAAAAGGGTTGAGGGACCCATAAACCCAGCAGATGAATAAAATCAACTTCTATAGTGTGAATGTGGGTTAATTGAGTAGTAGAGTAGCATTATGGAGTACTGGAGCAGCATAATAATGAAGAAAAAGTGGAGTTCATAGAGCATTAATGAGGAATATGACAGATATAGTGGAGAAGAAATTGCAGAGATGATGGAGGAAGTAGTGCATTAAATGCATACATAATGGAGAAAGTGGATAGTAATTGTAGTAGTGATGGAGATCATGGAGGACAACGCAACATTTATGGAGGCTAGTGGCCACATGTGCAACGTAGCTATGAGGTGGGCCAAGGTTAGGGAATTCTCACAACCATAAAAGGAATATGAGGGCAGCAAAGGAGGGGAGTCTGGAATTTCATATTTCATTGTCGTTTGACATTCTTTGCACACTTCAGCTGTTTAGCTAAGTTTGTTGTGTTTTTTAGCACACAGGTGTTCCCGAGCGGGAATCCCAACCTTACCCACAAGGGACTTTGAGTGCCTACTATGGGAAGGTTATTTTGAGAATCAATTCATCATTTGGATTTGGTGCCACATTCAACCCCTCTCTTCTACATATACAGATTTAAGAATTACGCATTCCTGTCTTAGGGTTTGAGAGGAGGAAGGTAGTTCTTAGCATTTCAACTAAGAAACCGGTGGAGGTTTCATCCTTTCATCTTGTTCTTCCATTTCAATATTCCAGGAGAAAAATTATGATATCTGGCATCAGGCCATCAATTAATACCTCCATGCAGCAGTAGTTCCTCCAAGAATTGCGAAGTCCAGACAGGTAGATCTAGTGGAGGAAGGAAGCTCCAAGTATTTCAGCTTGGAGAGATTATTTCCATCATAAGTGAGCTATATTCCATCACCTAGTAGCAGGATAAAACTTCATCACTCTTGATAGTGCAGTTCATTCCAGCAGTTATGCAGTGTGTAGCTGCAACTTGAGCAGAGGAAGGAGGAGCAAAATCTCAAGCTTCTAGCTTGGAGATAAAGAGAAGGGACCAGCCATTCATGTATTGATCTGATTGGGTGATATTTCAGTATTTATAT
The DNA here is from genome assembly GCA_034641835.2 of Pinus albicaulis. Classification (NCBI taxonomy): domain Eukaryota; kingdom Viridiplantae; phylum Streptophyta; class Pinopsida; order Pinales; family Pinaceae; genus Pinus; species Pinus albicaulis. Next base: position 1,040,699,071 of record CM076577.1, on the reverse strand, counting down.
CATCAATTCAGCCCCATATTAGCAGTTACCCAGGAGTATTGCGTAAGTCAGCCAGCAGGGGTGTAGTTGGTAACCCAAAAGGGCCGAAAATCCAAAGTTGAAATCTGGCCAAACCATTTCTAGGTAGTTCTGGGTTTTTTGAGTAGAATCCATGGTTAAAATATTGGATCATTCTGAGCACTCCAAAAGCCTCCCACACATGGTTCTTATTCATAGTAGCAATAGTTTCCACTAGGAGCAACAGTAGCAACAAAACATTTCCAGTGTTAGTTTTCATTAGTGTATTTCGGCCACTTCTTGTTGGCTTGAGTGCATCTTATTTGTGGCACTATATACTTTATATTTTTTTTGTTTATAATGATATGACTCAGTTGTTTCTACTCACGGTTATAATATCTTGATGTTGTATTTCCATCATTTTCCATATTTTAGTGTTATATTCCTATTTTTCTTATTTGGAATGTTATATATGTTCTATATTCATGTCTTTTCTAATTTGGAATATTACATTTCTACTACAAAACCAAGGTATGTTGGGTCATCTTCTCTCTCCTCTAATAATACACATGGTAGCCTTATATTGGTTGCAAAAATCTAAAGTTGCAAATGATGTCAGCATGACGTGGTGGTATGACAAGACACATGACACAAACAGTCAACGTTTTTGGGTGGCTTAGTGAAAGAAATCTAGGTGACACGTGGAAACACTGTAGAGGCACCATGTGGAGGGATGATGCATTCATGATGTCATATCTGAGGTCAGCATATAAGAAGGATAAGGATCCCAAAACTCCTCTGAAAATACTCATGATGAAAGTTTGGTTCCAGGGGGATTTGACGTAATCCTAGCACAAAGTCGTAAGTGAGATCAGAGAACCAAAGGTGCATATAAGAATATAAAGGGAGAGTGTTCCCCAGTTGCAGATTGAGGAATTTAAGACTGTTGGGCCATGGAATTGGTATGTTTCTTTTCTTTTCTTCTCGAGCTAAACATCTATTTTTCAAGTCTTTTTAGTCTAGTTTATAATAATTTGAGAAATATAAGCTTCAGAAAACAAAAATAATAATGATTTAGTATTTCATTTTGTTAGTTGGTTAATTTGAGTATTTTAGTTATCATAAAGTAGTAATTTCGGTAAATTTGTGAACATAATAGAACTAATGGACAAATGTTGTTCCCTTGGAGCACTGGAGAAGAAAACTACTTTTGGATGACTATTGGACTGATTATGGAAAGTTGATTGAGGATTCCTATCTATTTTCATGGAACAATCAAATAAATGTATGATTTTTTTTAATTTTTTTTAAATATTGTAATTTAAATTAGCAATCCTGAGAATCTTTTGATTCTCAAGATATCTTTCTCATTCCAATGTTAGAGATACACTGTAATATAAACACAAAACTTCAGTAAGAATGAGGACAATGATGATTTGGATTAATTACAGTGATTGTAAAAGTCAACAACATAATTGTTTTAAGCTTACAAACCTCTTTTGTAAATTATCTTTGATTTTAATGGAAGCCTAATGGTTCAACTTTAATATAATGTGTTGAATCTTTCTTAAGGTAGTTTCTTCCAAAGACCGTGGGCTGAGTCCCTGGAAAGATTGTTGTCTTCTTTGTATTACTATTATTTATATCTTTTCATATGAATAATAATTATTTTTTTGTAAATTCTTAGTTTTTCCAAGTGGATTCATAGATTCATAATCTTCGTTGTGTGAATTGTTTGATTTATTTCTTAGTTTGTGAATCCTTAGATTTACATTTCAGTACTGTGAATGGTTATATATTACAATTTAATTAAGTAATTTTTAAATTCCAATGTGTATTTCCTAGATTTACTTTATAACAGAGTGGATTCTTATTTCCATAATTTACTATTAAGTAGTTATAAATGATTGAAGTAATTAGTAGTTAATACTAGATTCCTTTTGTTAAATTTCTTGAAGTTTCACATCACAATTGGAATCATTGATTTGATAGGATTTAATGCTCATTTCTGAATTAGTACTTGGTAGTTCCATGATTTCTGTCGAATGAATTTTTTTTTTTCATATTGAAATTAGTATTTTTCAAAATGTTTTTTCATATTTTTTCCTTCGTATCCATCTTACATATACTCCTATAATTTGAAGCACTATCCCTCCATATACTGTGCCGACAACCTTGTAACAAAAATACAAACTCCAGCTTGAAATATTAATTAATAATGGATTGAATTGATTCCTTGTGAACATCTTAGCACCTAACATTTTGGCATTGTTGTCGGGGAGGTTATCAAAAGAGTGATATATTATGTCTCTAAAGGGTTGGGTATTGAAAAATGAAGGTAAGGACCTATGCACGCACCAAGTAAAGAGCTTGTGCTAGTGCCCAACTTTGGTTGATACAATTTAAATTATGTAGGTGTGTATGACTAGGAAGAAGAATAAAAACCACGTAGTAATAGAAAAAAACCTTCATAAAAAAAAACCATGGGGTAGTGAACCTTGGGAGATTTATCTTCATAGATAAAATAATTTTAAAATATGAGTCTCATGCATCAGTAGGTCCATGAACAGTATATGGGAAGGTCTCTACCATTTCCCCTCAAGCATCAGAGTCATCAACTACATCTCAAGTTGAGATTCACAGCAAACCCTATGGATTTGAGAAAATCTTTCAAGATACAACCATAAAACATTCTAGTCCTTCTAAGAAAAATGAGGGGAATTCTTGTAACTTGAAAGAAGGGGAGGGAGAAACAAGTGGAATAGAATTACAATATGTTGAGACAGATCCACAAGTTTCTTGACATTAACTCCTTGTGATTCTTGTTGAAGAAAAAACATATGAAATTCCTTATATAGGCAGTGCAGTGAAACTCCCTCGAGATTTGAATACCAATCAAAATCTCCGTGCTCAAATAATAATTCCTCACCATGAAATACCTGAAAATTATTGGTGAGTTTTGACCAAATAGAAAATGTAGTACCCCAAGTCCAAACCTCGACCTTAGAATATCATGTATTTGTCCCCTTAGCCAATACTCCGATGAAATCCATCCCACTACAAAGTATTTCAACTTTCCATGAGATGACTTTCGAGGATCCTGATGTGTTCTTATTCGAGTTCGATGTTTTGTGTAGAGGGTATTATTACACCATTGATCCCCAAAATCTAAAAATGTTTCCTTCTACCTTGAAGGGAGCATCTTTATGGTGGTTAATTGGGTTAGGAGGAGGCACTATATATTCTTGGGATGAGATGAAAAATGATATTTTTACCAAATATCGGGATTACTATCGATTTAGAGACTTAAAAGATGAAATATTTAAGATGAATACAAAGGAGAGTGAAACCTTAGAGGAATACATTGAGATATTTCAGTACAACCTAAAAATATCACCTTATGCCACCTTGCCAAAGGAAGCACTTAAATATTCTTTAATTAAAGGCATGAAATACTCATGGACAGAAACACTCAATTTGATGGGGAAAGGTGATATTTATCAAGAATAATATCACAATATTGTTAAATTGTGTATCAAGTTCTCACGAGGAAGTACACGAACTAGATCCAGAATATGGGACTCCCCCACTCGAACCAACAAAGTCTCAGGTGGTGGTGTAACTCGAGCATAAATTGGTAATGTCTTAGAAGATTCTAAGACTGATATTTTGGGCACATTAACTATAGAGTTAGATGTTTTGCAGGCCAGACAGAAACAAGCTGAGGCAGAATGAGATTTAGCCATATTTTGTCCTTATTTTCGAAAGAAATGAAACCAACAAGAATTCCCATTGGATATTATTCAAACATGCACTGTTTTCACCAAATATCATTCGATAGACTAATTTCCAAAATTTCCAGGGTTGCAAGCTATGTTAAAAGAAGCTAAGGAAGATCCAGAACCAACATATCTCTTGGAAAAAAGATGAAAATGGGAGGCCCATCCTTCACGTATGATGTAAGATCCATCTTTTTTTTACTTAGGACAGAATATGCAATAACAAATTCCTAGATCTACATGGGAGGGACATCATTCTTTTAAATCCACTTGGAAATCCTAGCCTATTACCACACTGACTTGGCCAAATCAACCATTTTTTGGGCAGTATGTCCCAATTCAAATATACTTCTCCATCTTGGAATAACGTAGCCAATAACATTTATCCTTCAAAATTTATTAATTCACCTGTGAAAAAGTCAATGTGGCCTCAAAAATGGCAGCGCCTCAAATGCCCAATAAATCAACATGTTGGTACCATTCCCTAGTCTCAACCATCATTACAAGCTCTATTTCAGTTACCATCGAACCCCCAATCCTGAATACGTCCACAATTACCAGCTAATTTGAATCCTAATCCATATAATAAACCAGTCCAATAAGTTCAATTGTCTAAATCCCATATTATGAAGAAAATACTCTTAATTGTAATGAATTACGGCTCAGATCTGGGTGATTTATGTTCTCTGAAGAAGACAGATCTAACCAAGAACTAGAGGACAATGAAACTCACATAGAGGAGCAACATGTAGAAAAACCTCCAACTATAAAAAAATTTGAACCTGTTGATGCCACAATCAAGCAGCGGGGTTCTAATAAGATTACAATTGTTGCTCCTGCATACCTCGAAATACTCATGGAGACTAAACCAACTATTTATCATGATTTTGATCCTGTAAGGGAATTTAAAAAAATGTGCATAAATATTCCGCTACTTTAGGCTATACAATATGTTCCAATCAATGCTAAAACAATAAAAGAATTATGTGGTAAGAAGCCTGCAAGGAAACCTGTTATGCGAAATTATGAATTACGGATAAATAATTCTTCCCTAGACAGGTGCTAATATAGAACAACAGGTCAAAGAATTTACAACTATATTTCCTAACTATAAACATACATACAGAATGAAATAAGGAACCTACTTGGGATCCAAGCACTTCCAAAATCTCCTTCTGTCGCTTTTGTTGTAGCCTTGAATTCCAGTCATATGTGAAAAATATTTCTTGCAAGAATGAACACTAAACAACAACAAATAGAAATAATACAAATGTATATTCAAGTTATTTAGCTAAATCAATAAAGCATAAACCATATACATCAACCAAGAAATCATGATATTGAAAATCAAACCTTATACAGATGCATATAGGGAAAAATAAGCAGTAATATTTATGGATGATAGAAGGGGAGGTTACAACCCAGTGATTGATTTAGTGTCACCATCTCCAGCAGCATCCCAGCCTCATCACATTGCATATATCTCCAGCAATATGTCACTCAAATCAATCTCCTCAATTGAAATTCCACCAGCATTACTCTACACAAATTCTTCCTTTTCAAACACTAAGATATGTGCTCAATTTATTGAGGAGGTGAGGGTAGTTTCACAATCAATGACTTTCCAATAATAGGAAAGACATGTTCCCAATCTTGTAGATGTCAAATGGACACATGGATTTGAAGTTTGACACATGTGAACTCTTCTAGAAGGCACTAGCGAAGTGGAGATTCTGGAACAATGAGAATTTTGCTCCCCATGTGACCAACACACCCATGAGTGTCGGGAAGTTCTTTGTAGAGCAGCCTTGCATGGGGCTACCTGCATATGAAATTCACTTAGTCCCTTTAGGGGCAGCATTGGTGAGCTCTCATATGATATATTATAAACTTCAAACTTTGGAAACCTTTGCAGATGAAATTATTTGATTAATGTGTCTTGTTCTTTGTCTTAGGGCATGTAGCAATTGAAATTTTAGGGGATGATAGACCCTATACATTGGTCCTGGAGATGATTCCCAGTTAACCAAGTCATTGGGAATGATGCCCAAATTGACCTATAACAATTTCCCCCTAAAGCATGAAGTCAGACTAATAACAAAAATATTTTGATTGACATGCTTTACACTGTGATGGGCTGGAGTTGAAGCGGAGTGGCAACTTGCATCAATCTTACAATACATTACATCATGATATTCATCTTAATCATAATTGCTGAGGGTAGGCATTCCCATGTTCAGCACATAAACAATCTAATAACATGTACATAATTCAGAAAGTCATCGTCATTGGAATGTTGCCCAATGCAAACATGCCTACAGATATAGGCCCATGTTCGTATGATGATATGTATGTAAGGTCACCATACATATGATGTGTACAAAAATCCTGAAATCGCAACCCAGATGGCTGAAACTAGATCCGGGGTCTTCTTATCTCGTTCACTCGATCATTCGGGTACAAGTCTAGCCATGCGAATATATGATTTGTCGTCGAACATGGAAAAACATCGTTTGATTACCAACCAATGAAGTGAGCCGTTAAAAAATGCGAGAGTCTAGAAGCGAGGATCTTTTCGATGCTGTACAAGCCTCATGGTACTGGAATCTGATGTTTCTAAGTGAACTTCCTAGATAATGATTTTTTGTCGACAGGAAGTCACCTTATTGCAAAACTAGAGTTACTGATTTTGGAGACAAGGATATGACTTGATATAGAAATTTTCAGAGATGACGGTCATGAGAATAAAGGTTTATGAGTATTGCAGAAGGATGAGTTATTCACTAGATGACTCCTCTTGAACATATCGGTGACACTGAGATGAGTTGGAAGCATTAACCCAAAACCAAAGTGAAGGTATCATGAACCGTCAAGATGACTACCCAACCCAAACAGTCACAGACATGGAGTGAAGGAAGTGTTATGTTCAAGAGCAACTTGCTACCATAAATAATTCTGGTCACTTTTCCCAAATTTTCCTTGGTCATTTGTCGACCAGTACCTCTTTATTTTTTAACAAGCTTGAGGAGGATAACATTTGCTTGATGTATAATTCAACCCTTCGAGCGAATAAAGTATCGCTATTTAATAATTTAACGAGTCTAGCGATGAATGAAACTCGATTCTTACCATGATCGACAAGATCGTCGCTATTTTATGCTTTAACGAGCTTAACGACAGTGATAGCCTGGTCCTTTTTCATATTTAGAGAGTTTGAAAAAGAGGACGAAAGAAAACTCCATAAGTACTTTTTCGTAAAGTTGTCGCTTAGATCCGAAAAAGTGTAAAATAATATCTGAGAGAACCTCTTTGGTCATATCTAACCAAGCTATTCCTTTTCATAAATAGTCTATCTTAGTCCAGAAAAGGGTTAAACTTATACTAAGTAGATATCAATTCATTTACTTTTACAAGCTCGAAAAGGCAAGTGCTCGGCAATCTTTTCACATTATCGGAGTCTGAAAAGAGCTAAAAGAAGACTCTAGGGGTTCCTTTTTTGTTGTTATCGAAGCTCGAAAAAGAGATAAAAGTGTGCTTCAAATCCTTTTTCTTTTTTAACAAAGCTCAAAAAATAAGGAGAATAAGTATGCTTTATGGTCAAATCATTCTTGAAATAAATCTGCATGACTAATTCATTCATCAGTTGTAAGACCTGTTCAGAACAACATCAAATGGATTAAAAATACCTGTTTCATGATAAAAGACATAATAAAACTATATTCATAACAATAAATTCAATTTGAAAATAATTAAATGACTATTAAAAGTAGTTTCGCTATTCATTTTTACCATTCCATAGTTACCATTTGCATTTTGGAGCTTTGAACCTGATTTTTCCCCCGAACTTCAGCTGCTGATTGTGATCATTTCTGTGGATGGTTTTTGTTGTCGTTTGATCCAAGTTAGTAATAATAACCTCCTCTTTCATTTATTATTCATTTCATTTCCAATTTCTGCAAATTTTTAGGGTTTTAAGGCCCCTAGGGTAATTTTTTCCCAAAAAGAGGGCAACGCACCCCTGAATGTCGAAACCTGCATTGCATAGCAAGTACAATGAAGGTTAATTTCATGCACAATGCACAGTCTCTTGTTAGGGAGTGCGTTGGGTGCAATCTAGATATTTGTTTCTTACATTATGACCAAAATTTGCCTAATTTTTTGCAATGAATGGAATCTAATGGATCTTATGGTTGTATTTCATATTTCTATCAGATTACAATGACGATTACATGGAGGGAAAGAGAACATGAAGAACAAGATATGATTTCCTTAAATGATCTAGGTACTGTAAGAGCCCTAAGAGATTGTGGACTACTTAAGTACCTCAAATTGTTGTGGATGAGGCAAAAAATAGAACTCTTTGAGTTCTTAGTTCGAGCATGGGACCCATCTATTGAGGCATTTCATATTAAGAGCCAATTGGTTCCCATAACAGTTGAGAATGTATAATTTCTCACAGGTTTGTCGAGGAGAGGCTTGCCTATTTCTCTCTCAAGGTCTATTGCTAGAGGAGAGACAGTGAGATATTATGTTTTACAACATTGTTATCAAGGGGCAGAGCCAAGCAAAGATGGAAAGATAAACATCTGTGATGTTAGATATTTTCCTTTGAGAACTATCCTTTTCATGATCGCAAAACTTGTCGGCACTGTTACACTACATGTAGTGAATAGATCGTATATGTAGTACATGCTAGAGTGTATGGATCCAACAGTCTTCAATTGGTCTAAAGTTGTTCTATCTCAGATAAAGGAACAACTGAACAAAGCAAAAGGAGGAAGGAAGAAGAATTTCAGTTATGGTTCTATCCTTATATCCTTCGCCTTGGAATGGATTCCATTGATGCAGCCACAACATGTGGCACTGGATGTGTCTAATCCTAGAGATCTGCGGATGAAGAGATGAGTGGAACTCATGGGTAGGCATGCAGGCCAATCTACCATTGTGTTATCGACTGCGTTCTTTTCCTGGTTCCGGCGACGTATTATCGCCATCGATGAGTATGCATACGCAGGTGTTGACTTCCGAGGAGTTCCATATTTAACATTACCAGAAGGCGCTCAGTGGGGTGCAATGGGTAAGAATGTTTTGACCATGTTTTTTATTTTCCTAAGGTTTATACAATTTTTTTTATTTTGATGTTTTCCCAAGACTAAAATAAATGTTTGATGTAATGTAGATGTTGTTCGTGTTCAACCAGTCATGGAACTAGAGCGTGAAGCAAATGTGCCAAGAGAGAGGGTTGTCAGGAGAGAATTCCTTCAGGATCTTGATATCGCTGAGACTCTGACTGAGCTTTAGCAGCACATAGAGGGTTTGACCTTCGGGATTCTGGATTTCCAGATCGAAGAGCTACCTATGCGACTGTAGCGACACACTATTGGGGTTCCTAACTGTTGGATGCGGTTACTTCGTAGGATAGTTAGATCTATAGCATGTTACCATGAGCACCACTAGTTTACTTGTGACATTTTGCATACATTTTGAGGTGAGATGACCAATGTGTTAATACCTTATGATGATACAGTTAATACCAAATGAAATGGCATTAGAGAGAAGTTTGATCAACGCGCTATACTCGGCGATATTGTTCGTCAATCTACCAATACAAGTCCCTTGAAAACTCACTAACTCGTCATTCGGAGCGAAAATGGCCCACGTTGCAGAGGATAGATTATGCATATTACGACCAGCACCATCAGCATATGAACAAAGGGTTCCAAAGATTCAGACATCTGCGATGAAATGTAAAGCGGATTACTAACATCAAGAAAACTCTAAAAAAAAATTAATATAGTAAATGAAAATCAACAGCATATATATACAATATAATACAAAAAATTACTACGCTCATGATTAAGCATAGTAACGTTTCAAATACAACCCATTCCTAGAATGCGCCAACAGAATTCCATCGTAATCAACCAACTCATAGGCACCCTTAGCAAGAACTCTTTTGACAATATAGGGGCCATGACATAATGGCTCAAACTTTCCTATACCTATGACATCAGCTTCTTGATCGTAAAGAAGGACCAAGTCGCCCTTTGAGAAAATGTGAGGCTAGACATTTTTGTCGTATTGCGCCTTTATACATCTCTTATGTGCTTTGTTGGCCAATTGGGCTTCACGACGTGTTTCATCAAGATGGATGAGGTTAAGGAGAAACGCTTCTTCTTTTGAGGTGTCAGGTAACAAGTCGATTGCGAGTTTTAATGATGGTATTTCACATGGATTGGTAAGATAGCTTCCAGGCCATACACCAATTGAAAAGGAGTAAATCTAGTTGTGTTTCTCACCGGGGTTCGATATGCCCACAAGGCGGAGTACAGGATCAAATGCTAATTTATTTTACGAACTCCTATCATTCGTTGAAGCATATGTTTAATAATCTTGTTGATAGGTTCAACTTGTCCATTAATAAGGAGTAGAATTATCATGTGACAATCCTAACTTGGCAGTGAATTTAGCCATCATGTGATTTCGAAATTGCTTCCCATGATATGTAACTATAGCCTGTGGGACCCCAAATCATGCGATAGCATGATTAAAGAAAAACAATGCAGTTGTATGTCTTGTGTTGTTGAATGTAGGCATCGCTTCGGCCCATTTGGTAAAATAGTCGACTATGACAATAATATAACTGTGCCACCGGACGAATGAGGGTTACATGTCATGAAGTCAATACCCAATTTCGAAAATGGTCCCACAGAAACAACACGATGTGTTGGTGCTGGCGATTTACAGATTTTATGATAAAAAATATGGCATGCATGACAACTTTTGACTGTGAGGATGTAGTCTCGAAAATTAGTAGGCCAAAAGTAAACAGTGCAAAGTATCTTCTGCACAGTAGCATAACCAGATAAATGTCCACCACAAGCCCGAGCATGACAATCATTTAACACTTTTTCGGCCTCCTCATGAGTGACACACCTCGTTATAATGGTATTGACAACATGACGATAAAGTGTATCGCCGACGATCAGATAATATTTGGCTTGGTATCGAGTACGTCGTTGTTCAGAATGAGAGGTATTAGGTTAAAAAGTTTGAGTTTGGAGATAAATGATGAAATCTCCATACCAAGGATTAGATGATCCAATCAGAAATAGGGACTCATTAGGAATTGATGGTTCCGACGTAGTTGCAGTACTGTTAGAGGGAAGGTCACAGAGAAGCTCATCCAAAACTAAAGACTTATTTGACTTGGATTTGAAGAATTCCAAATCAAATTCCTGCAAAATGACAATCCATTTTGAATATTTTCCCCCCAGAAATTGACATGATAAGATATAAGTCATGGGGTTGCAATCTGAAACGATAGTGGTTTTTCGGAGCAAGATATAATGGAGAAATATTTGGAATGCTTGAACAACTGCCAAGGCAAGATTTTCTACGTATGAATACTTAAATTCAGTATCATTGAGATTACAACTCAAATAATAGATCATATGTTCAATTATATTTTCTACTTGGATCAATACCATAACAATGGTCGATTCGGCCGCAACAATATATAGGAAATAATCATTTTGATAATTAGGGGGATACATTAATGATGCTCGGACAAGAGTATCCTTGACAGCATCAAAAGAAGCTTGCACAACTTGGTCCTAATGGAAGGGAACCCCCTTTTTCAATAATCGAGTAAATCCTTCAGCCATTTCGTCGTAGTTTGGAATGAACCTTCTTAGGAAGTTAGCCTTTCCTTGAAGTTTCTATATCTAAAGTAAGTTTTATGGTGAAGGAAAATCAAGAATGGCCTGAACCTTCAATGGGTCGATTCGAATTCCTTCTTTTGAGACTACAAATCCAAGCAAACGACTAGAACCAACACAAAACACACATTTATGTGGATTGAGGCGTATTTTGTAGTGTCGGAAATGTAATAAAATGGCTCTCAAATGCATCGTGTGATCAGTCTGATTTCGTGAATGCACTGGTAAATCATCTAGATAAGGTTGAACAATGTGCATGATGTCATTGAAAGCATATTCCATTGCTCTCTGAAAATATTCCCCAGCGTTCTTTAAACCAAACGGTAGTTTCCTATAAGCGAGTGTGCCCTAGGGACAGATCCTCTGGGTGGATATTGATTTGATTTTATTGTAGCCAAAAAATCCATCCATGAAGGAAAAGATTTCACATCTAGCACAATCGTCAATAATCTAGTCGATAAAGGGAGTAGGATAGTTGTCTTTTGGACAAGCAAGATTGACATCCCGATAATTGACGCACACTCTAATGTTTCCTTGCTTTTTCATGACAGGAACGATATTGAAAACCCACTTAATTAGTGGAACAGGGTATATGAAACTAGCACACAAAATTTTTTCAACTTTTGCTTTGATGGCAACAACTTTCTTTGGATGAACAGGATGAAGTCATTGACGCACTGGTTTGACATCAGGATACATATTAATAGTGTGTTCAACAATACTAGTATCTATGCCTAGCATTTCCTCGTAAGACCAAGAAAATACACCACGGAATTCATGAAATATAAAGCGATATGATTTGAGTTCTGATGGAGAACCAGATACACCAACATGAATATTTTCTACAACGCTAAGTTTGGTCGAAATGTTGATAGAAATGGTTTCTTCAATATTTGACATATTTCTCTTGGAATCGATTGCATTAATAGGTAAATAATTCGAAAAGAATTTTTGATTGATGGGTGATATAGTTCACTAAGATAATTTTCTTCATAATCAATAAAATGGGAACGATGATGATAATCTTCCCATGGTTTGCCTTCTGACATCATGGCTTCCAAAATATTCTCATCTATCAAGAACATTGAGGAAAAAGAATCAGAGGGAGTACCAAGATCTAAGGAACAATCAACCCAAACACTGGGCAATGCTGATTTTGGATTTGCCACCCAAGCCAGATAGATTGATTGCTATGCCGGCTCAATAGGGTTGGGCGGAAGAAATTCATCCAACTTAGTAATTTCAGAATCACCGGTACTCTTCCTTAAGCTAGATATAGTGGAAGAGATCATGTAGCAGGTCTCTATACTTGCAATTTCTACCGACATCGTGGGTGACGGTAATGAAAAGGTTACCATAAGAGTGGAATCCTTTAAGAGTCCTACACCAATTTTCTAAAGTTCTAATTAGGGTATGTGAACGAATGGAATGCTTCTAGTTACCTGCGAAGCAGAGGAAAATAAGGATAGATGCTTAATGACTGTGATAGTACCTTTATGTGGAAAGGCAATCATTCTAAAATATGTAAAAAAAAAATTCATTCATTGCATATACCCATGGCATTCCAAATAGAATATTGTATTCAAGGGGTCTGTCAACAACCTGAACATCAATATTCACTATTTTTCCCCCTAGTTAAACATGCAGGTTATTAATAATACCACAAGTTTTATATGTACATCCATCAAATACCTTCAACGTCATTGATTATTGTGATAAGTGCAGCGAGCCAAGTGACTTCCAAAAATTTAGATACATAATACATGTAGATGCTCCCTCATCAATAATAGTGCCATGAAAAGGGTGATTAAGAACATTTACTTGTATGGAGAATGCCAATTCTGCTATTATTTGCGGCAAATAGCCCATATGATTAAAGACGACAAGATTAGAATCAGTTGGATCAATTCCACCAATAGCTAACAATAAAGCCTGTTTTTGGGAGGGAAAATTTTGTAATACCTCAAGAGCAGACATAGCTAAAGGGGATTGAGCCAACTCTTCAACTATATTATAATTTTGAGCAGCTCTTGCTCGAGGATTATATGTTGATTTTTGAATTACTCCCTTTGGTGGCTTGATTGTCAATTCAGGAATAGCAGTAGGCGGTATTGATTCCGTAGACGGAATCATTGTCGAGGTAGTAGGTTGATCAGTGGCTTGACTACCATAATATTTATTACGTGTTGACACCAAAATATCTATTGAAGGTTTTGTGACAGATAAAATTAACACTTGGGAACTAGGAGTTGGATCTGTCGCAACCATGTTTGTGTCTGAATTCGGAAATGGGTCTATCAACACAACTGACAGAAAAAGTGTTCCTCATTACAGATTATGCATGGATAATGAGGTTTCCTAGGTCTAGACGATTGATCATATGATCTTTCCTGCAGGTTAGAATTTTATTTTTCTTATATTTCCCCTTTTTCTTACTTCCGGGTCACTTGTCACTTTTTCCCTTGTCAAATGACACAACATTAATTTCATAAGTAGGATCAGGATCAGATGCAGTAGTGTGATGTGTTCTTGAAGTGCTAATCAAGTCGTCTCCGACATGAGAGTCCTTTAATTGAGGAGGAACAGTAAAATTAGATCTCGGAACATTAGAAATTTTTTCATAGAGCATGCCATACTGAGTGTAAATCAAGTCTAAATATTTTTCATGAGTGATAACTTGCTCCTCTGTGATGATGCCACCTTTAGCCACATCCTCAGTTATAGATGGTAATAGGGACTTAATGAACCATTCAGCAAGGAGCTGATCCGAAACAAATGTCTTAACCATTCTACAACGATGACGCCACGCATGAATATGATCAGATATGTGAGTAGCATCAGTCTGTTTGAAATGGGTCAAGAGCTCCATTCCAGTTTCATATCTTATGGGTAACTGGAAATGAGTCAAAAACACAGTAGCTAGGGTAGTGAAATTATCAAAATAAGCTCTAGGTAATTCAATGTACCATTTTTCAGTCGAACCCATGAGCATACGCTGGAAAATACGTAGTCGAAAAAAATCATTATTCAGGGAGTTTGATGAACACCATAATTGATAATTCATAACATGAATCGACGGATCTTCTCCAGGGTTTCCATTGAACTTAGGAATGTCCGAGGGTAATTGATGAGGCATCACCGGCCACCAGGGAGCATAGTTAATTGGATCATTAGTTAGCCGTTTTAAATCTGGTAATTCTAAAGTTGCAACAAAGGGCAACTGTCAATTAAGGTCAGGTTAAGCATAGCTAGGGTAAGATGGAATTGCTTAAGCAAGATGCCTTGAGCACCAGCATAAGGAATCCATTGCTGGTAACCCAGATAGGGGTTGTTTTGAAAAGCAAACGCTTGAGGATTCTGTTGACCAAACCTAGATATGATACTTGTTGAAATGAAGTTTGAGGCATTTGCGCCTGAGGCTGCAAAGTGGTCTGTCCACCAATGTTACAACCCAAATTAGGATAACTTGGATTCGATTGATACATATAACCAGGTTATGATTGTGACAACCCATAAAATGGTAAACCAGCTTGTGAATAAATGATTCCGGATATAGATTGTTGTAAATTAACTGAAGGATTTGGAGTCTATGGACCCAACATTTGATGATATTGAGTTGAAGGACTTGTTTGATAAGGTTTTGCAACATTTTTATTCTGTAACAGGGGTGAAGATGTATTTACAAGTGGAAATGATGTGGGTGTAACAAGTTGAACTGGTTAATACGAGTGTACAATCATTTGTGGTTGGATAGGCAGAGTGGGCCGCCATTGACAAACATTCATTTCGATATTAGGTTGACCAAAAAGTAACCAAAGGTTTCCCCCCAGCATGAGGAGGATAATAAGACAGAAAATATTGCTCTCCAAATGTTGGGAGTCCAGTTGATATGGTACTTGAAGGAACAGACCCAGAAGAACCGGATTGATATTTCCCTGAAGATGCGTATAAAGAATCAAGTTGTTTGGTACTTACTATAGGATTACTAGTTAAAATACCAGATGATGACATTGGTAAATTCCATGGATTTGAAGATTCACCAGAGGAAATTCCATATAATGATTTGTAACCTAATGGGACCAAAGGGCCACCATGAAAATATGACTGTGGTGAAGTTATAAACATCAACAGGGTAGCTAGGGCAGGAGCTAACGTAATTGGAATAGATGGCCCAATCGAAGATGTTAGTTCAGGCATGGTTACTTGACCAGATGTATACCCTTTTGAATCGACGGGAGTTTGAATAGGAACAAGATAAAAAAAAAATAGATGGTGTCAATTGAGGAAAAGACTCATACAGGTAAAGGTCCTCCCCAAAATGGGTTGGAGTTAAAGGTGTCTCGTCTTGTGGGATTTATTCAATCGTAATTAAACCAGGTGGAAGTATTTCACCGTCAGGCCCAAAGTATATTTCAGGTGGTTGACTATGTGATATTGGATATTCAATAGCTACGGAAATTTGTGGTATGACCAAGGTAGGAACAACATCTGGTTGTACAAATTTAGGATTCATATGTTCTGGCAAAGAAGAGATAGGATCTGGATCAATTTCTGGTTGAACAACATCGGGTCCAAGAGGTATGGTCTCACTGATTGGATGGATCGTGACCATGGGTAGCTGTGAGGACACCATTTCAACAACAGTAGACGAGCTGGGATGTGTAGAAACAACTTGAGATAATTCTGGTTTATGGGAAGATGATGTTTCATGAGAGGTATGAATTATACTTGATTCGGGAGATCGTGATCGCCTTCGCCTACCAGAAGTAACTTCTGGTGGTAAAGGTGGTTTTAACACTAGTCTACGCAAATGATGGGGGAAAGGATTTTGTTCTTCCACGATTACTAATTTATTTTAACCAAAAAAAATAAAAGGGTAATGCTAGGTAAAAGGGTTTACCAAGAAACTATGAACTGCAGAATACCTCCTGCCGAACCAAGAAGTATGGGCAGGAAATCTCCCTAAATGTTGTGCTTGGTGTATCACAATTTACAAGGTGGATGACTTGGTTCACTATGGATGGATATCACCTAAAATTTGTCCTCCCAAATATACCAGAAGGTACGTGGAGGCCCAAGCCATATTAGCATTGTCTGATGCGAAGCCGCATAGTGAGAGCACCCCTTTATACTTATCGTACTGTAACACCACCCGATATACTTACGTACGTGGAGTGAGGTATCACAGTTGGAATGTATTGCAGACAATTTAATGACAACTACTATGTTTTACGACATCGGAACACGTCTCTATCCTAGACCTTCTAAATTTTATCGTTATGGTTCCAATACTCTGTTAGGTAAATTTAGATTAATTTTATGTTGATCTTGTTTAACAATTTTCCTTTCAAAGGTTCACCACGATGATGTATTGGAAATTCCTAAAATGAAAACTAAGAATGATAAGAAATATTTCACTTTTAGTTTTTCAATGAAAATCCTAGCTACTAGAGGGAAAGAGAAAATAATTTATGAGCAAACAAATCAAAGAACACAAACTAAATGCAGATTTCCTAATTGTTCCTTTTTCAAAACACACAAACCACTACATGCAAATGCAAATTTTTCTTTTCAGTTCCTTTAATGTTATGAATGCAGAAAACAAACTAAGTGCACTAAATCAAAAAAATCAAAACTTTTTAGAAATGAGGAATACAAACAACAATTTCTCTTTTGAAGGAAAAATGAGGAATGAAATAACAATTTCTCCTATCAAGAAACGAAGAATTTACAACAATTTCCTTTTTCAAAAGCAAATGGATCTAATGCGACAATAAAAATACTTTGAAAGTAACTTTCCAATGATAAAGAAAAATAATTTAAAAATAATTTAAACAAACATTGAACAAATTTTCTTTCAAAGGAGGAAGAGGTAGATGAATTCACTGGTCAATATGAGGCTCAGGCTTTTCAAAACACAATAGAAAACAAACTGAAACAAAAAACAAAGACAAATTCAAGGGAATCTGGATGGTTTTAGGAGGAAATGCAGTCTCTAAAGAGAGACAGTGCTTTGCAACGCAGGCCTGAAAGGGAGGCAGTGCTATGCAAAGCACAATGTCCTATCCAAGAGTGCGTTGGGCGCAGTGTATAAAGAAAAACACAACTGTTTAACACACTTATTTTTCAAATTTGGATCTTAAAAATCCTAGTATTTGTGAGTAAAAACTACTGGGTGAATAAATAGAGAAAATCAGAGGCTAAAACACCTAGGATAAAGAGTAATTTCCCCAGTGGAGTCGCCAATTTGTTATGTGGAATTATGAATTACGGATAAATCATTCTTCCCTAGACAGGTGATAACCTAGAAAAATAGGTCAAATACTTTACAGCTATATTTCCTAATTGTAAACAGACACACAGAAGAAAATAAATAACCTACTTGGGATCCAAGCACTTCCAAAGTATCCTTCTATCGCTTTTGTTGTAGCTTCAAATTCCAGCCGGCTATGCAAAATATTTCCTGCAAGAATGAACACTAAACAACAATAGATAGAAATAATATAGATGTCTATTCAAGTTATTTAGCTAAATCAATAAACATAAACCATATACATCAACTAAGAAATCATGATATTGAAAATCAAAGCTTATACAGATTCATATAGGGAAAAATAAGCAGTAATCTTTATTGATTATAGAAGGGGAGGTTACAACCTAGTGATTGATTTAGGGAATGAGTTCAAGAAGTCATACTTGCGCTAGTAATGGGCAATCGAGGCCAATTTCATTACCTCCCTTTTCTTGGTTAGGGGTGTGAGATTCAAACATGAAGATGTTCGAGATAAAGAGATGTAGCATGTAGCCCTCAGTATTTGGAAATGATACTCAAGCCAGAAGGGAGACACTGATTTCTCCTTTCAAAGTAGAAAGAATAGATATTCAAAGGAGCATGTGGTCCTTCGATTGCAACAAAATTCCCCTTGAATTTTGCAGTATTAGGATACCCACGAGTTGCAACTTCCAACTTTAGATAATATGGAGTAATGGTATGGAAAGTGGAATATAAAGATAGTCTCACCATTGTTGGCAGCGAGAAGGCATAAATAGGAGTTGATCATAGCGCTAATGGTATTGAAATGAGCTACGTCTCAATGGGGAAATATACGTCAAAGTAACATATTGAGGGTAGAGATGGATGCGCGTTTAGGATGAGATAAATTAAAATATCCCCTCACCTCTAAATGGGAAATTTGCGGTGGGGTTTCTTGAGCACATCTACCAGTAGGGTTTCTAATACATATATAGCCATAGGATCAAAATCCATTTCATTATGGAAATCTCCCTCTAGACATAAGGGGATGTTAATTCTGTTTAAGATGTTAATTTTGACACTTTGAGAAATTCCAAGAAGGTTTACAAAGTTATCCTTAGAGATGGGCAAGGACATAGGAGAGTGTAAGGATGATTTGAAGGCTCATGGATAGGACCTGAATTGGATTGCAACATGACTAGATGAAATGATAAAAAACTATCCGGTAATTTTGGGGGTAATATTGGGTGATTGTAAGCGTGGCTGCTTTGGTTAT
Organism: Pinus albicaulis; assembly: GCA_034641835.2. NCBI lineage: Eukaryota > Viridiplantae > Streptophyta > Pinopsida > Pinales > Pinaceae > Pinus > Pinus albicaulis. The sequence goes on along the minus strand of CM076577.1, from coordinate 1,040,680,045 downwards.
GTGATGAAATAATCCTTAATCCTGTATGAAATGGACATTGAAGAAGAAATTGACACTTTGGTATAGGAAAAATCAAATCATATATCAGATATGCCTAACTCAGTTAAATTTTATGGCTTGTCCCATGTAGGGGATTCATAAAAGGAGAAGGAATTGGAGGACGATGATTCAGACTGAGGCATGTTGTCTTCTATGTGTTATTGCTATTTTTTGGCTTCCTCATTGATTTGTGGTTTGAAGTTTATTTCTAAAAATCTTATTCAAGTGAATTTTTGTAATCTCAAACAAATGACACAAATTGATTATTTTTTTTTATGTTTTGGAAAAATTTTGTTCAAATTTTATAAAATGATTAGATGGTATCTAGGGAGCCCAGGAAAAATTCAGTTTAAATCCCAAACTTGTAGATGAAATTAAAAGCTTTTTACTTACTAAATTGTTAAGTATTGTAGTTTCTGTCAGAAGTCAAAATCAACTATGGACAGTGTTGGATCATGGATGCATAATTATAATTTTGACATCCGATATCTTACAGTATATGCCTTTATCTTCTCATTAAATAAATGAATGTTCATGATGGTATTGTGTTGAGATTGATAAATGGAATATTTAAAACCATAAAAATCATAAGCTACCTAATGATTTAGTTTTAGGTTCCTTCTAATAAATTGATATCTAAGCTTCGCATCTAGATCTATATTATGTGCATAGTTGAAAGGAAAGCATGAAACTTGAATTAGTTTTTTGATAGTGTTCTCGTTGATAGTTATATAGGGTTTTTGTGTATCATAGATTCCTTCTAGGAGTTTTTCCAAGACAACTTCGGTCTCAATTTTCAGATGTCTATGGAGATAAGTTCTAACATCATATCATACCATCCTTTTTAATGTGAAATTCTGTAGAATAAAAAACACTTTAAAATTAGTTTTGACACGAGAACATTCTCATAGTTTTGACACCAGATGTCAATGCGGAGGCCAAAGAAGATACTTCAACTATAGAAGTTCCTTGTTCTTGTGAAGACAAGCCAAAGTCTCGAAATTTTCATCCAATCTATCATATTCATGATTTCTATCCTATTTCTATAAGGCCCTAGTTTATATTCATCCTTTTCTTGAGACAAGAGTCATAGATTGGAGTGGGTGTAGACCAAGTCTTCAACCTTTTGTCAATCCAGCTTGTTGCACTTTACTAAATTGATAACATCGTGGGTCTTGTAGTTCCTTTCACATGTTGGTGAACTAGTGACATGTTAAAAGACACAAATTTCAATGTTCATTAATTGATCTGATCCAATCCCATAAACTAACTCCTAGGCAATTAGTTCCAATGTCACTTATTCACCAATGGAAGATATATATGAAAGTTTTGTCATTCTACGAGAAAACTCTTTGAATAAAGTTGTTTGCACTATATCCAAACTAGTATATCCTCTATCATAGTTGAAAAAATATGTTAAATTGGTGTGTGTTGACGGGGAAAATCGTCCGGCCAACAGTAGGGGATCTCCCTGGTAGAAAGTCCCAATCAGACCTTGAACCGTTTGGAATAGGGATCTCGTCCGGGGTGTGGGTCCGGCTACCGCTTCAGTCACCTTCCCTTTGGTCTCAAAAGAACTCGCTCGAACCTGCGGACACACACTTATTCACATGATACAAAATACATGGTTGATGCATTAAACATGTATATAACACTACGCGTAGCAAGATAGATAATAAAGCATGCACGCTGAAGGAAATGTTGTCAACAACACATCTTTGGGGTTATACTTGTAGGCGATTCTGACCACAAAAGAAACAGTTCTTTATGGCGAGATGCCCCTTTACTTTCTGAAAGATAAAAATGAAATGCTAATAAACAAAGTCACTAACATCCATCCAGCAAGCAATTAATCCGAACACCATTAACACACATACAGGAAACCATGATGCATAAATGATGCCATTAAAGAGTGCGGTCTCATTAATCAAAAGATGTTCTGAAACTGCAAAGAAATACTCGTAGTGTTCGCCCAGCAAAACACATCAGATCCAAAAGGATTTTCAACAGGTATTTGTATTCATATGCCAAAAGAGTGTTATCTTCAAATATAATGCTCTGTAGCTTTTAAGTCCAAAAAAGAAGATCTTTTACATTTTCCCCGGAGGGGGTTTTATAGATCAAAATTTCCCTTTGGGCTCCCTGACTCTTCGCCTGCCCGCCGGTTGAGTTGCCCTGTGACCTGGGAGCAAATTGCGACCTGCGACCTGGATAGTGAGCGCGACTTGCGACCTATTGGGCAGTGCGACTTGCGACCTAGTGGGCAGTGCGACCTGTGACCTACTGCCACTGAGTCATGGAGATGGACGCGCAATAGAGAGATTGGGAACATCAATCTGCTTTCCTTTAAGGAAGTCCTTCCAGGTCTGGTATTCTTCTGCTATGGGAGAGACTAGAGGGACCTCCTCTTTCAACCGATGCATGCACTCCAGAGAATTCGGGATTAGAGTTTCCTTCTTTTGTGAGATCTGGTTTGAAAGGGAGGCGAGCTTGGTGTAAATCCATACTGGCGCGACAAGAAACTGACCCAGATTTTCTTGTGATGCTGCGAGCTCGGGGGCGGCAGCAGCTTGCTTTATAGGCTGCAAAAATGACTGGATTTCTTGATCTACTTGCTCCCAGGTCTTACTTTCGTCCAATGCCCCTAGCGAAGGAATGTGGTGAAGAGTGTGCATCGAGTCTATACTGCTGATCAGGTGGTCGTATGAAGACATTACTTTGTCCAAATCCTTGGATAGCTTGTCCTTGGATTGCATCTTCATACGGATTTTGACTTTGGCATCTTGTGTATGAATCCAATCCTTCTTAGGCAAATGCTCGGGAGCTTGAGGGTATCGCACTGTCCAGTCCATCATTTTATCTAAGGCAGCTGAGGCTTCCTTGAGCTACTCGTTCTTCTGCTTAGTTTCTGCTCGTGCTCTTACCAATGGGGTGACTGTTTGTTTTATGGTGAACATTTCCCCATACACCTGCCTCATGGTCACCTCTAATACATCGCATTCCTTTAGAATGGCAAGTGGAACTTCATTGACTGGGGAAGCCTTGTTTCGGAGTTGTTGCACCTCTTCTTTCAACGTCGACCTCTCCTATTCTTCCTTCTTCTCCCGCTGCTCTGCTACTCGTAGTTTGTTTTGTACAGAAATGATTTCTCTACTCATTATGGTTACATTTTCTTCCGTGGCCGCAGCGAAAGTCGTGCCTGCGGATGCTATCATCATAGGATTAGTCCTAGCATCAAGGACTATGGCTTTTCCAGTTGCAACCCTGGATGCGGCGGAAGGGCTTTGTGCCAGGGACCTTCTCTTTTCTTGCCGGATTTTGAAAGAGAATTGATCGAATGTGAGCCTAGTGAGGTCGAAGACCTCCTCCTCCTGCCCCTGGGGGGAATTCACATCGGAGAGCATGGTTCCTGTACCGCCTAGAGGTACTTCAAGGGGAGACACCTCGATATCTTCTATCATTTCATCCTCCTTTTCCATTTTCTGGCGCTCAGCTTCCGCCTTCTCGTGCTCTTCCTTCCGCCTGCGCTCCACTTCTGTCGCTGCTTCTATTTCAGCTTTCCTGTTTCTCTTGGCTGCAGCAGCTTGGTCTGCTTTATTTTGGCATTCAGCTTCTACTTTGTCAAGCTCTTTCTTGAGTGCCCGTTCTGCTATGGCCTGCACCTCTTTTTCCTCCTTTTCCTTCCTGGCCTCCTCGGCCTGCTTCTTCTTCTGATCTGCCTTTGAACTCTTCTTGTGCTTCTCCTTATCCTCTTTTATCTTCTTTTCTCTCTCTTGATGGGCTTTGGCCTCTACTTCTTTCTGTTGGGAAGAGGTGTCAGGCCTTGTGCTGGTCCGGGGCTTTTTAGCTAGAGAGGAGGAAGCACCTCCTAACTTACGGCTCCTATCTTCCAGGCTTTGATCATCCGGATCCTCTTGGCCCGAGTCCGCCCTCGGAGCAAGTTGTCTATCTGTATTGTACCAGTTCCTTCTTTCATCTTCTCCCAGGCGTTCTACATGCTGGTAGTTCCATTTGAATTTAGCCTTCTTGCAGTGTTCGGGAACTATCCTCTCTGGGTCATATGTTCGGTACTCTAAGGCCCCAAAGTGATAAATTTTCATCTCTTCTCCCTCTGCCCCTACCTCTCTGGAATCTTTAACTGTGTACGCACCGATAGTGAGGGGTAGCGTTGGCCAGGGCTTCTTCTTCCCTTTGGACAGGACACTGGAGAAGCCCGAGGACATTTGGAAGCATACCTCTTGCATGAGCATTTTGTCTGTAACGAAACGAGGCATAGCATGTGGTGCCCTGAACGAGCCGAAGACTCGGATGAAAGTATATTCGGTGAAAGGAAACCAATGCGCCACTTGGCTTAGAGTCTCCCTGGCTCGCCAAGACATGCAAGGGGCGTCCTAGCCAAATAATTTCCTGAATAGGGCGGGGATGAATATTTGAGAGATTGGCTCTATATCCTATTTATACTTTGATTCCCAAAACACTTTGGTTTGTAGATGAATTTCTTGTGTCTGCGTGGAATCCCAGTTATGTGCCCATCCCTCAAAATGCAACCTTGCACAGATGGCATCTAATAGATAAGAGGCCATATAGAACTCAGAAGGCATTCCTTCATCTGGGGCCAACGCCGAGGAAAAGTTTGTATGCATTGAGGTGATCAATATACTAGCCCAGTTGAAACGGGTGCCATGCACCGTTACATATTCCATGATATTATTCCATGTGCCGTTGAAGGTGGTGGCATCGGGGCACCCGTACAGTCTGCAAAGCATGGCGGCTACTGATTTATATACTTTCCTTAGGCTGGCCACCGGATATTCTTGGTCTTTCTTGACTTTAAATTTCTCGGGCTCCGCCCACCACTGCTTGATAGTGTCAACTACAGGGACTGCATGGGCAAGAGCCCATTCTTCTGTAAATTTTTCTTCTTGGCGAGGCAAAGAGTAATAAACATGGGCATCTGAGCCTACGAGTGTTGCGAAAGCCTTGCCTTCGTTGTCTCGGATCATGAACTTCTTGGGATTCGTTTTCTGTATGATCCAGTCTATCATTTCCGGGCATGGAAATATGGCCGGATGAGCACCTGCGAGATGCAGCTCGGACCTTTTGACCTTTAAGTATACTTCACTGTCTGGGATATCTTTTGGAAATTCCGCTACGACAAATTCATGGTACACTTGGTACCATCGCATGCTGTCCCCCTTGGCAAAGGTGCAAAGGGTATCTCTGTATATCGGCGGTGGGGATGTTTGCATGTCTGTGTCTGTGTCTTCTACCACCATGTGCTTGTCCTTCTTCCGGGACACTGGAGGTGCCATGTCGCTAGAATCCGAGAGGACAGGTATACACTCTGTGTCTGCTTCATGTTCACCTGTCATATTCATGAGAGAATCCCATGATAAGAACGACATGATGATAAAATACCAATTACAGTTTATCAATGATTTCAGCTGGGACACAAGCAAAATTGAAACAAGGGTCTACTGGGTCGCAGGGTCGCAGATTGAGAGAAAGTAGCCAACATGCGACCTTGCGACCTTGCGACTAGGTCGCTGGGTCACTGGGTCGCGAATCGTGAAAAAGTATGAAAATGCGACCTTGCGACCTTGCAACTAGGTCGCTGGGTCGCGAGGTCGCAAATTTCTAAAAACCGTGAAAATGCGACCTTGCGACCTTGCGACTGGGTCACTGGATCGCGGGGTCGTAAATCTCGAAAAATTTGGAAACTGCGACCTTGCGACCTTGCGACTAGGTCGCGGGGTCGCAAGTCGCGCTAGGGCTTCCCCGGGGGTTATGGGCGCGCGCGGCGTGGAGTGTTTTACCCTTTAACTGGAAGAATGAAAATTCAAATGGGTCAAGATAGAGCCAAGGGATAGCTTTGGGGGTAGGGAAGAAGCCATGAAAGCCTGGACAAGCAATGGTGGTGATTTTGGGCACTGTGAGGGAAACAGGAATCAGAAAAAAAAAACCCCAAGTAAGAAATACAGACAGTGGCTGAGGCAGATTGACAATTTAAAGGCTAAGGGTGCTTGGGATTTAGCAAGAATAGCCAAGAAGGAAACAGCAGGAGGGAAAAAGGCAACTTACCTGGGAAAATTGTGCGCCAGTCGACCTGTCAGAGCCGTTTCTTTCTATCCGCTGCATATGAAAAATGCGACCTAGCGACCTCCTTTATATAAAAAGGTTGCATATGCGGGCATTTAATGAGGTCGCAAGGTCGCAATTTGAGCGATTAGAGAAATATGTGACCTCGCGACCTTGCGACCTTGCGACCTGCGGGTCGCGGGGTCGCGATTTTCTGGAAAATTTGAGTTTTGTGACCTTGCGACCCTCCGACCTTCAGGTCGCGAGGTCGCAAGGTCGCGGGGTCGCAGTTTTCTAAAAATGGAGTTTTGCGACTCTGCAACTTAGCCTTCTAGACTCTTTACTTGGTTTTCTTTAAGTTCAAAGGGGCTCCAAAAAAAAATTTGAAGTGGGGTTTTTTTTTTTTTGAGGGTGTTGTAGAGGCTACAACAGTGTGCTAACTCAGCTACATTTTATTATCCTTGTGGGGCCTTCCTCTTCTTACTACCACCAAGAAAATTTTCATAAAAATGTTTGGGATTGATCACATTTGAAAAAATGTGTAGGGGATTGTTAAATCAGTCACACCTATCAATAAGACAACCTTGATATGTGAGATGAAGTCTGCATGGGTGATTTCTTCTTGCATTCTCCCTCTCAAGGATTTTTTTTCTCCCTCTATTATGTTATTCATGTCATCGTACGTATCGCAAAGAAAGGTTTCTCAGTGTTCACTTTTTGAATGGAAGCAACATTATTGTTAATGAAAGCAGTAACCAACTCAATGTTTTCCCTTCAATCCTCATTAAGAATAAAATTTGGAACCATAATTTCCTTCTCATTGTTTGAATGCCTCTAAAAAACTCACGCCCGACTAAAAGCTATTTTAAATTCCGTCCACTTAACTTCTATGAGGTGCTTCAACAAAATGAAGGCAGTCGAATACATTGACAACCTTTTCAATAACTCTAATTTAGATAATTTCTTGAAAATATCTTTCGATATAGTGGTTTCTGATGAAATTAATAGCCACCCTATACTCCTTTATATCTCTTCTTCTTTAGTTGAAAAAAATATTATTTTCCTCTAAATTACATTGTTGTGCTAGTATTTTGGTATGCTTATGAAATGTTTGACAAAGATATATGCATTAACTATTTGTAAAAATGCATCAATGAAAGGTAATATTTGAAATTTATTGAAAATTTTGGAGTATTTAGTCTATGATCTAATCCCATAAACTAACTCCCAAACAATTAGGTCCAATTTTATTGCTTCACCAATGGAAGATATATCTAAAAGTTGTGTCGTTCCAGGAGAAAAATATTTGAAGAAAGTTGTCCAAGGAGGCTAGAAAGGAGGATTAAGAAATGAAGGGAAGAGGTAAAGGAAGCAAAATTGACAGCATAATTGGGAAAGGCTGCCTTGAATATGGCAGAGAGCAGATTCCAAGTTGCATTCACAGAAGCCAATGCAACCAAAGTTGCAGAAAAATTAGCTCTTGATGGGATAAAATCTCTATCTAATAAAACAAATGATGCTCGAGATTATACATATGAATCTAGAGTTGCAATTACCATGTCACAATATGAATATGATTCGCTAAACAAGAGTTTTTCAGAATCAGATGAACTTGCTAATATGAAGGTTGCTACTGCGATGGCTCAAGTTGATGCAATAAAAGTAGCTAAAGAAGAATTATTGATGAAGATATGAGTTGCAAATAGAAAAATTGAACAAATAAAGAGAGCATCAAAAGGAATAATTTCATAGAGTAGAGATAACATAAGCATCTAAGAGAGCAATTGAGGGTGAGCTAAGAAGGTGGAGAGAAAATGAGCAATGGAAAAGGGTTGTAGTTTCAAAAAATGCACAAGACTACATAAACAATGAGAAAAATGTTGTCTCAAGGTCATTTATAGAAAATTATATGCATTATAAGCCCCTTAGTAAGGTGCTTAACATCAAGATTTCCTCTCCTGAAAGAGTAGAGAGAGTTCCATCTCTCAAAGGATTGTTCTCTCTGAAGAAGAAAAAACAACTGATTCCAAACATTGGAGGTATTTTTACCAAAAGGAAAAATTAGTTGGATGGTAATTCTCCACACCAAGCTACATGTTGATGTATTTATTTGAAGTGTTGTGGAACTGGCCAAGTGGTAAATACACCTTTTGTAGTTTCTAATTTATTATGTCTTACATTCTTTTTGGTCTATAATTGTACTTACTACAAATTGTCTTGCGACATATTCTATATGAAAACATGATATTCTTGGCTTATTGTAAATGAATTTCTTTTGCGCTATAAAAAATTTTAAATATAGCTTCCCTCTATTGGACCCAAACAAATAATATTTTTTATATGTGGGCTATAAATAGTTAAAGTGAGTAATAACAAGACTATTTTGCCAAGCAATGGAAGACAAAAAGAGAAGTAGGTACCCCATACTGCCTTTTGCAATAGGCCTTACACGCTTCTTGTTGCTAAGTACATCATTTCGTGGCATCTGGATTTTTTTTTTTTGATATGTGTGGAAGGTATTTCTTAAGTAGAATCAAAATTGACATCTTTGCTTAGAAAAATCTGTTAAATTGATGTACTCACCCTAATAAATTTTATTATCCTTGTGATGGGCCTTCCTCTTCTTACTACTATCAAGAAAATTTTCATAACAATGTTTTGGATTGATCACATTTGAAAAAATGTGCAGAGGATTTTTCAATATGTCACACCTATCAATGATTCAACCTTAACTACCATCCCACTCTCATGTAGAAATGTCTCTGAAACCTAGAAAAATAAAATTCCAAGACCAAATGCATTTAGGCCACAGAACCATATATTTCATAAGTTGAGGCTAGTGCTATACAATGGGATTGGAATTGGATTGGAACAGTTATTTTATCGAGCCCATGATGCTCCAAAATTATTGTGTTTACACAAATACAAGAACTACTGAACCAAATTCTAGTTATATGTATTTGGTCACTTGTGTTGTTTGCATGTAACATTTAGTTTGGTCAAATTGGCATGCCTAGAATATTCTCTTGGGATTGTTAAATCCATGGTGAAATTTTATGATGATGCAGATTCTGCATGTTTTAACTACATGGATGATGAAAAGTCCATACAACTCCGTAGGAATTGATTTTTTCCATAATCACACACCTTGAGTCAATACTTTTCCAAGAAACTGCCTCCAAGAAGAGAAGTCATAGCCCCCAAACTAGCCATACATTAGGGTTACAGAGGTGAACTGAAATATTAGGACACCTTGGTGCATGCTAGTATTTATTACAAAATCCTTGCAACCTATTGTCATCCTTCCTCAAGATGTCAATCACATGAATACCTGCCAAAGAAAAAAGTATGGAATAAATTCCATGTGTCACGTAACTACAATCCAAGCAGAGTAATCAAAGTAGGCCTTAGGTCCACTACTAAACAAAGTAGCCACACTTCCTGTCGCCCTCACCAGAACCAAGTCTACAAACTGAAAGCTTGACCGGAGCATTGGGAGATCAAGGAACAAACTGAGCTGCTGCTAAACTACTCACAATAGATTCTCTACCAAAGAACAAAGTTTGTATATCTAATCACCATTTACAGAAAGGAAAAAAAAATATATTTCTCGTAAAACACCTAAGAAAATGAGCCAATGATAGCTTATGTTAGAGGTTGAAACTATAGGGCTGACCTCCTTTCACCTGCACCCATTACCCAAAAATACTAAACCATGGCCCTCAAGTTATTTCTTAGAATCAACACACTGCTAGAGCCATTTTCACCCAAGTTTTTGAATGTTTGCATCATGTCAAAGTTTTTGTTATTCTTAAAGATGTTTCCTATGAATCAGATGAAGAAAAATCAAATAAATAATAAAAATAATAATTTATAATATCATATGGATAAGACTATAGGTTGTGACTAGTGTAATGGCACCTTTTGTTGTATATATTACAACCATCCCCTTCAAATTTTCAATATATTGTGTGAATCATTCATTCATAGTTCATTATATATATTTCAGAAAAATATTTCTTTTATGGATAAAAGCTTATGACTCATATCTAAGTTGTTTAAATGGAATCATAGCAACCATAAGGCTAAATATGAGTGATATCAAAGCTCTTTTCTAAGCCTAAACATTCAAATCCCATTGACAACAATTTTATCCATTTGACCTTGTTCCATGATCTCACTAGTCATTCATTGCCGATTTTCTTGTAACATTGCCTCACTTTTTCTCATTGTTCACACTCTAAACTATATATGTTTGCTACACTCCATTTTTTTGATGTGTCTATGCCTTCACAAATTCCATTGTTACATATTTTACTTCAATTTTATTAAGAAAACAAAAAGCATATTTAAAAAAATAAACAAAATAAAGGTGTGTTCAATGTCTTTATCATTGCATACATGAATAAGTCCATCCTGCTTGCCTCATTTTTTATTTCCTTACGATGTAGCTATTGATATAGAATTCCTTGTTTTTCAATATTTCCACTAGTCTGTCTTGCTTGCCTCACTTTTTATTGCCTTATGGTTTATCTTTTCAATCTGCATTCCTGGTAGTTCAATTTTTCCAATGGTCTTGACATTGTTCCTAAGGGCATATTTTCTACCAGCATTCCTTGTTTTTGAGCTCTACCTATTTGAAAATATCATGTTTGGAAAAATTCAACAGAGGATCATCATGGAGTGGACATTTACTAGTCATTAACAAAATAATCTTATCTTCCAAGAAGCACACTATTGTGAGTCTGAACGATAACTATTTGTAGAATAAAAAATTGATGATATATATGCTATAAAATATGCTAAAGTGAGTGTGTCTAGATTAACTAGACATATGCTGTCACCTGTAATAGGTCAAGATGATGCCTAATAAATTATAAGTTTGTTGAATTGTGTTGATTTTCTTAGTGAAATTAGGGTTAGCACAATATTTCTAAAATTACAATAATTACTTATGATGTAGACCTTATTTTAAATTATTCCAATATATTTTTCAACAATTATACTACGAAAATTTGACCATAAAGAATAGTGTAATAGCAGAGATCATAATTCACAAAATAGAGACAATATTTACATTTGGAAAACCCACAAAGGCGAAAAACCTAATAACCCATTTCAATAGAGAAATTATTATTTTTAGCAAGAGACACACCTAGACCTATGTTAAAATCTAGTCTTCTCCTCCAAGTCAAGCCTCCCAATCCGATCCAACAATTCACTTCACTTATTGATCTGAAAATGGAAGGTACTTGAAAAGGGTGCAAGGTATCCATTTTCAATTATGTAAATGAGTGCAAAAATACTCTAAGTTTAAATATGAAAATGTGAGAACTTCATATTTCTAATACAGAGATAGACTGTAGGGGCATTTGCTGGATATTTCACCTTTCAAAGAAAGGATGAATCCAGAGGCTACCTGGCCCTCTTACAGACTCTGCCTAAAGAAATAATAGAAGTAAACACTCAGATTTAATTAAAATGATCTTGCTTTAAACTTGACGTTATGTGGAAATTTAGCTTGCAAATGGTGTATGTCTTTTCACTGTTTATGTATCTTAAGTGTAATTGTTTTTGCTGAAACTTAATCATGGATATCAGCAACAATATTCAGCAATATAATATCAAAACACAACAGCAATATGATATAGGAGTTCACCCCAAATCTTGGGCTACATCTCCTGGATCAAGCCTCCCAAAATGGGCTTGTCCTCTTGTATTAAAATCTCTCAAATGCAATACAAGATTATAAGTGTCTCAATAGACAAATATGAATATATAAACTGATTCAGAAGACATGAAAAAGCTAATAATGCCTTTTCAAATTCACTAAACAGTGAAAGATTACCATAAACAGTGATTTCTTCATCAATGTCTTGCTAGTGCTTTGAACTTCTCTGCAACTTTTCGGGCTGTAGAAGTCCTCAAATGCCTCTGAAACCTCTTCCAATGGCTTCAGAAGGTTGAAATTATCTGAAATAGAGCTTTGGTTCACCTCAAACTGATAACCACAACTCAAAATAACTCCAAACCCAAAATGGCCCTAGTGGCTCAAAAAGCTTCTCCGAAGCTAAACAAGCTGAAAATGAGCTCCAATGGCTCTGAAACCTGTGCCATTGAGTCCAAAATTCTGAGAAAATACGAAATCAAAAACAAATTCGTTCAAAAAGGTTGAGTAATGATAAAGTTATGACCAAAACAACTTTGCCCCAATTTCCTCCGCTAAATGTGGGGCAACTGCCAGTTAACTCCACTAAAAGTGGAAGTCCGCCTAAATTTGGGAGCGCCTCCAGAATCTCCACCATATTAAACTCCACTTAAATAAAGTTTAATTAAATATTAAACTTGAGATTAGGCTCCTTAAGCGCTCTTAACATTAAGCTCCCACACTGGTCATATCATGAGGTTCCATGGGAGGAGGGTTGGCCCCTCCGTGCTCCGCCGAACCCACTCCACTAAAAGTGCAATAACTTCTTCATACGGTGTCCATTTTTCGAACCGTTTGCAGCGCCGGAATCAAGAAGACGAAACCTATGCAACCATATTATTTTAAATCAATTTTGAGAACTTTAATTTTTGAGCTTTTTACCAAGCTCAGATTTGAGCTCTTGATCACACCTCCCAAATGAGAGGCTTTTGGTCCCCAAAAGCTTACTGAAATGAAGAACTGAACTGTAGTACAGAAAATGAGAGAATAAAAATCCTCTTCTCTTCAGCCCTTCAAACACTTTTTCCTTACAAAGAAAGTGAATTTGAACCACAAATGAAAAGAAATCGACATTTCCCTTCTTGAATGCGCTTGTCCACAACTGAATTTCTTGAACTCACACAGAAATTTCTGGCAAGAAATTTACAGAATGAAACTGTACAATGCTGACTTGATCAATGATATAAGGTGGTTCAAAACAACAAGATATTACAACATAAAATACATGCATACATCCGAAATTTGCATATGTACAAAAGGAGTACGTCTTACTAAACAAGAAGTCCACTTCTCACCAAGCCACTTCCATGGCGATTTCTTGCCGCCGCAACTTTTCCCTCATGTGAAACTTCCTTTCCACATCAATAATGGAATATGAGGTTCCACCTTCGCCAAAAATTTTGTCCCTTGTCGATGTGCGTGACTCAAGTGTTGATGCAAGTCCAACAATGAGAGACAACATGTCCCTTCTTTTGGAAAAAGTGCAAATCATATGCACCTTCTTTGAAAGTAATTCTGCTTTCCATCTTACTTCTTGTGCCTTCTTCCCTCATCCAGCATCTCGAAACATGATGGTTAACTGGGACTACAAAATGTGCAACAAATCCTCTTATGTTGCTTTGCATGCTTTCCATAAGCTACATGTCTACCATATTCTTGCTGCAACAAAGGCTTAAAACAATGGTAAGGAATATTTCCATCATGACATTGATGTAATTGAGAACTTGGGAGAAATTTTCTCTTCAAATTTGCTTCACATTCTTGAATGCATGTGCTCAAAGCTTCACCATTAAGCTGCTCATAGCCAAGACCAATATTCTTGGGATGCTCCACAACACAAATAGGCTTAACAATGCCTTGTGCATGCTTGCCCAAACCTTTTCCTTCTTGATAGCCCATTTTCAACATCAATTTGGACCCAATACCTCTTGTATGTTTTTCAAAAGAACCAACATACTTTTCAATGGAGGAACTTGAAGGCAAGTTGGAACGATTAACCTCTTCCTCAAGAATTTTCTTGGAAAAATTTTCTTGAGCTTGAAGGATTTGTTTCTCCATGTCATGTAGTCTTTGAAGAATGGCTTCTTTCTCTTCCTGCATAGCTAGCAATTGTGCACAAATTTGAACACTTTCCCTTTGATCTTCAAGGAGAATCTGCACCATGTCCTTCACCTTAAAGAACTCTTTCTTCATGTCATCATTGAAGAATCTCGTGAAGGAGGAAACTTCACTTGTAGAATAATTTGACATTATGTAAATGGTCAAAACAACCAAAAGGAACTTCCAAAGAAAAGTCTTCAAAGCTTTCAAAAGAACGACAAGCTTTTAGCCAAATGTCAGTAAGGACCCCTTCTCATTCAAGCAGCCATAAAACACGAACTATTGGAGTTTGTTTTCCAAAGATAATATTGAGGTAAATTGGGTAAGGAAAATAGTCTTCAATCCTTTCCAAGACTTAGCTAACAACAAATATCCTTCCAACTCAAGAAAACTCATACATGCAACCATTTTGCAACCAATAAAACAATAAAACTCTTACACTATTTTAAAACCTTTTTCACCATAACAAATGCTCAACCCGAGCTCGATAATTATCCGAAATGTGAGAACTTCATATTTCACTACGTAGATAGACCTAGGGGCATTTACCGGATATTTCACTCTTCAAAGAAAGGAAGAATCCAGAGGCTACTCCGGCCCTCTTACGTACCGCTCTAAAGAAATAATAGAAGTAAAACAATTTATTTAATTAAAATGATCTTGTTTTTAAACTTAATGCTATATGAAATTTAGCTAAAATGGTGTATGTCTTTTCACTATTTATGTATATTAAGTGTAATTATTTTTCCTGAAACTTAGCATGGGTATGAGAAACAATATTCAGCAATATAATATCAAAACACAACAGCAATATGATATAGGAGTTCACCCCAACTCTTGGGCTACATCTCATGGATCAAGTCTCCCAAAATGGGCTTGTCCTCTTGTATTAAAAGCTCTCAAATGAAATACAAGATTATAAGTGTCTCAATAGACAAATGTGAATATATAAATTGATTCAGAAGGCAGGAAAAAGCTAAGAATGCCTTTTCAAATTCACTAAACAGTGAAATATTACCATCAACAGTGATTTCTTCATCAATGTCCTACTGGTGCTTTGAAGTTCTCTGCAACTTTTTGGACTGTATCAGTCTTCAAATGCCTCTGAAACCTCCTCCAATGGCTTCATAAGGTCAAAATTATCTTAAATAGAGCTTTTTTTCACCTCAAAATGATAACCACAACTCAAAATAGCTCCAAACCCAAAATGGCCCTAATGGCTCAAAAAGGTTCTCCAAAGTGAAACAGGCTGAAACTGAGCTCTAATGGCTCTGAAACCTGCGCCATTGAATAAAAAATGCTGAGAAAATATGAAATCAAAAAAAAAATCGTTCCAAAAGGTTGAGTAATGAGAAATTTATGACCAAAAAACCTTTGCCCCAATTTCCTCCACTAAATGTGGGGCAACTGCCAGTTAACTCCACTAAAAGTGGAAATCCGCCTAAATTTGGCAGCGCCTCCAAAATCTCCGCCATATTAAACTCCACTTAACTGAAGCTTAATTAAATATTAAACTTGAGATTAGGCTCCTTAAGCGCTCTTAATCATTAACCTCCCACACTGGTCATATGATGAGGTTCCATGGGAGGAGAGTTGGCCCCTTCGTGCTCCGCTGGACCCACTCCACTAAAAGTGCAATAACTTCTTCATACGGTGTCCATTTTTCAAATTGTTTGCGGCACCAGAATCAGGAAGATGAGACCTATGCAACCATCTTGGTTTCAATCAATTTTGAGAACTTTAATTTTTGAGCTTTTTCCCAAGCTCAGATTTGAGCTCGTGATCACTTATCAACCCAAAAATTTGGCCTTATTTAGAAACTTGACTTTTTGAAACTTCTTTAGAAACTGGGTTTTTTGTGGCTTTTGTGACATTTTAATAAAATTTTCTTTATGCGGCTTCTTCAAAAACTCTAGAAAATCTATGAACCATAAAAAGAGAGAAACTACCCACACTTGCGAGCTAGAAGAGAGAGAGAGAGAGAAAGATGAATTTCGTCCTCCTTATCCTCCAATTGCATTCCGAGAGAGAGAGAGAGAGAGAGAGAGAGAGAGAGAGAGAGAGAGAAATGAATTTCATCCCCAAGACAACATTTTGATATGTGATGCCACTTATGGCTATTCTGAGTTCTTGAGCAGGTTTTAAAGCAACCCAAATGCTTTGAAACATTGTACTTTCGCATGAACCACATTTCAGTCACTTAAGGAATTTCATTGCATATTTAATGTAATTTTATTTACAAACAAGACATGGGAGGAGAATCTGCCAATATATTGAGATGGGATTATGATTTTAAGGTGACAGAATTTTACAGCCTCCAAGTGTGAGTTTGGACTCATAGAGATTCTCTACTTGGGCCACATCATTGGAGTAGATGGAGTGAGAGTTCATGAAGAGAAGATCCGTGCTATTAAATATTGGCCTGAGCCAAAGAATGTCACAGAACTTTAGGGGTTTGTAGGAATCTGCACCTACTACCAAAATTTTGTTAAAGGGTTCTCTCAACTAGTAGCACCGCTCACAGATTTGAATAATAAGGGAGCTTTCAGTTGGACAGCCACAGCACAAAGAGCTTTTGATAAGCTCAAGGAGGTGATGAGTAGCTGCCCGGTATTGGTTCTAACGGATTTTACCCAGCCCTTTGTGTTGGAATGTGATGCTTCAGGAGATGGAATTAGAATAGTGTTGATGCAAGGGGGGCACCCAAATATAGCTTTTGAGATTCGAAAGTTGCTGCCACATGAGAGGTTGTGTCTGATATATGATAAGGAGATGTTGGCTATTATGCATGCCTTAGCCAAGTTCCGGCAATATTTGGTGGGAAACAGATTCTGAGTGAAGACTGATCACAATAGTCTTCAGTTCTTTCTTGAGCAGAAGCAGCTACAGGAGAGGCAGCATAAATGGGTGAGAAATATCCAAGCCTATGACTTTGACATTGAATATGTCAAGGAGAAGAGAAATTTAGTAGCAAATGCTCTATCTCAGAGGCCAACAATGTTGTCCTTAATGAGCATGGGTACAAATTGGAAGGCTCGGTTGCTAGTGGAGTATTCCAAAGACCGCTTTGCATGTGAGATCCTAGATGGGCAGGTGACTAATGAGAGGTATATAGTGATGGATGAGGTCATCTATTACTAATATCATGTCTTCTTGGCTAGAGATTCTAGACTCAAGAATAAGATTTTGCAGGCATCACATGATTCACCACTTTTTGGGCATGCAGGATTCACCAAGACATACCGGGCCATTCGGGAGATATTTTCATGGAAGGGACTTAAGGAGGATGTGCTCCAACACATCAAGGAGTGTGTAGTTTTCCAGTAGAATAAAAGGGATCAAAACCAGCCCGCAGGATTGTTACAGCCACTCCCTATTCCGAATGGAAAGTGGGAGAGTATTTCCATGGACTTCATCACCGGTCTACCTATGGTTCAGGGTAAGGATTGTATCTTTGTAGTTGTTGATAGACTAACACAGTATTCACATTTATTTGATATTTCTACATGATATACTACTTCATGGGTAGCCAAGCTCTTCTTTAGAGATGTCTTTAGACTCCATGGTCTTCCAAAGACCATAGTTAGTGATTGGGATAGTTGCTTCATGGGTGGATTTTGGCAGGAGCTGCTTCAAATGAGTTGACACCAGGTACAACTATGATCCGGATTTATGTAGTAACGGGAATGTAATAAACATATAACCATAAATACAAAGATGCAGCGGAACAATCACTTCATTTCATTAATATCAAAGAACTGAAATTTTCTTACAGAAAGAATGTGAATAAACTAGCTAGGGCGTTGGTAGCTATCTCTGAGAAGAGATGTGGCGGCTATAGCCCTCTGAACTGAGTTACAATGAGGCTCGCGGGCCTATTTATTATTTAAAAACAATGGAAAACCTTAAACATCCAAAACCCTAACCCTAGGAGATGAAGCACCAAAACTATTGGCCCCGTTTGGGTAAATTGGTGTTTCAACTTCTCGAGGACGTAACTTTGGCATACGATCTTTGTTTGATGCGAACCATACCTTGTTAGAAAGATATACATGGACCCATGTTGCTCCCGGGTTTCCTAAAAAATTTCATTTAGGGCCTCAAAATGGCTTCGAAAGTTTAGGACCCGAAAAACTGCTAAAAATAGTAATTTGTGCCGAAACTGAAAAACTAAAAGAGACAATATAAACTAAGTGGAATAGGCAGACCACCAATATCCACCGGGATCATTTCTCCCCCCTTAGGAAGCAATGGTCCCCATTACGTTAAGTTCCTCCATGAGATGAGGAAACTTCTACTGAACTTGGTCCCTGGTGAACCACTTTCCTTGGTGCAGGAGTTGGCCAGCTTTGACAACCTGATACAGTTGGATCTTCTGTTGGCGAGTGTTCTTGATTTGCATGTCCATGATACAATCTATGGTGGCTTGTTCCATGCAGTCTGGGTTTAACTCTGTTGGTGTGAGTTGTTCTGCAATGTCCGAGGTGTCCAGTAGAGGTGGGAAGTAAGGACGAAGGCGGTCCACATTGAAGACTGGGTGCAGACCAAGGAATGGAGGAATACTAAGCTCGAAGGCATTGTTCCCTACAGCCTTGGTGATGGTGTACGACTCGTATCGGAGCGGGTGAAGCTTGCGGTGGGATCCAGTGAGGTGCTCCTTCTGCAAATGTAGCCACACTTTGTCACCCACCTGGAAGTTGTGTGGCACCCGATGTTGATCATGACGTTGCTTGTACTTAGCATTAGCTCTAACCAATATGTCATGAACCTGTTGGCGGATGTGTTGAATTTTCTCAATGAAGCTATTTTCTTTGTCAACTTCCGACTGGACATGAGCCGAATCGGCCTGAGTAGTCGCAAATGGCATGGCTACGTCAATGGGACATAGTGGCTAGAATCCCAGGCCCACCTGAAAGGGGCTATGGCCGATTGAGCTGTGGAGAGCCCGGTTAGAATTATTTTGTACATAGGGAAGGCTCTCGTCCCATGTGCATGGATGCTTGGAATTGTACATGCGTAGAATGTGTACGATTATCCTATATAAGACCTTTTTATGACCATAGTTTGGGGATGGAATGATGTGTACTTGGTGAACTTGGTGTCCAAAATTGACTAGAGGCTGGACCAAAATGTGTTGAGGAACCTGTTGTCCTGATCTGAGATGATAGACTATGGGATCCAAAAGTGCACCAACATGCATTCAAAGAATATTTTAGCAGTGGCTTCTGTTGTGATATTCTTCTTCCAGGCCGCCTTAATGGCCATCTTCGAGAATCTGTCAAAGAACACGAAAACACAGTCATTTCCATGCTGAATAGAAGTATGTGTCTGACATGTAATCCATGGAGATGGATTCCCAAGGTCGACTAGGGGTAGGTAGCGGAGTATATAGGCCTTGCTTCTTGATGGTTGGTTTGGCAATGGCACAAGAAGTGCGGGATCTGATGTGCTTCCCGACATCCTTTCGAAGGTTTGACCAATAGAAATATTTTTGTAGTATTGCTACTGTTTTCTCGACCCTGAAATGCCCCGCGACTCAATTGTAGTGTGCTTCCCATATCATCTTGGTGCGCTCGCTTGAAGGAACACAAAGGTGTCCCAGGTGACATAAAAGTGCATCTTGGAGGTGAAAATTTGGAACTTGCATACCCCCCAAGAGTTCCTTGTATGTGTGGCCAAATTATGGGTCGCTCTCATAGAGAAGCGGCCAATCAGAAGTCTCATGCCCACAAGAGTTGAGAATGGTGGTGAGCGCCACGATCAATGGTCGGCTAAGATAGTCTGCAACATTATTGGTGCTACCCTTCTTGTACTTGATGTTCAAATGAAACTATTGCAAATATGTGGACCACTTCTGATGGCGATCATTCTGCAACTTCCCTTGTGTCTGTATAAACTGCAAGGGCCAGTGGTCTGTGTGGATGATTGTTTCCTTCCCCAAAATGTAATGCCTCCATTGTCGACAAGCTTTCACAATGGAATACATTTCTTTGTCATAAGTGGGATACTTGTGAACTGTGTCAGACAATGTCTCACTGTGATATGCCACTGGATGTCCTTGTTGAGTAAGAACTGCCCCAATAGCATAGTCAGAGGCATCTGTCTCGATCTCAAATGGTTGTTGCAAGTTTGGTAATGTGAACACTGGGGCAGAACAGAGGCGATTTTTCAACTCTGTAAACGCCTTCTGTTGAGATTCCGACCAAAATAATTTTTCTCTCGCTCCTCCCTTGGTGACTTGACTCAAGGGCCAAGTGATATGAGAGAATCCCAACATGAACCTACGATAGAAATTAGTAAGACCCAGAAAGCTACGAAGCTCTGTTATAGTGTTTGGGGCTAGCCAATCCCGAATGACTTGGATCTTGGTTGGATCCACATGCACCCCCCTTTCATCAATAATGTATCCCAAATATTGAACCTGGGTCATGCCAAAAGTGCAATTCTCCAAATTGGCACACAACTTGTTTTGCCGCTGTGTTTGGAGGACTTTTTGGTTGTGGTGGAGGTTCTCTTCCCAAGTCTGGCTGAAGATCAGAATGTCATCCAAGTACACCACTACAAATGTTTGGTGAATGGCCGCAAGATATCATCCATCAACCTCATGAAATTTGTGGGAGCATTCGTCAACTCGAAAGGCATGACCAACCATTCAAAAATGCCTTCCTTGGCTTTGAAGGTAGTCTTCCACACATCGTAGGGTTCAATTGGTACCTGGTGATACCCAGACTTCAAGTCGATCTTGCTAAAATATTTTGCCCCTTTGAGTTGGTCCAGAAGGTCATCAATCCGTGGGATCGGGTATCTATTCTGGACAGTGATCTTGTTCAGCGCCCTATAGTCAATACAGAGTCTCCACGTCCCATCCTTATTCTGTACCAACAGGATCGGGGTCCCACAGGGTGATGAACTTGGTCGGATGTGACCTTTCTACAGTAGCTCCTGAATCTGCCTCTTGATTTCATCGTTCTCCAGAACAGAGCACCGATAGATCGATCCATTGGGTAGCGGTGCACCAGGGGTCAGATCAATCGGGTGCTTGACCTGACAGTGCAGAGGAACCCCTATGGGTGAGGTGAATATTTCCTCGTACTACTCCACAACCTTGTCCATTTGTTTTTGTCGTGCAGAGGAGCCCTGTCTGGAGGTTGTGGCCACAGTCTTCTTCTTGCCCTGGGGGAGGATCATCAGGAAAACTAATTTCGTGGTTTGGGAAATGAGCTTACTGCATTGTTTTGCAGTAACCAAAGAGATAGCAGCAGGAGGTGGTACCTCTGGTATCCTATACAACTTATTTCCCAAAGTAACAATAACAGCACGAGGCCAAGACTCAAAGCATGATGCTTCCACAAGTATGGTTGTCCTAATAATACATCAAAAAACATCAATAGGAGAAACGTCACATAATACCTCATCCGTGAAGGGCTTGATGCTATAGGGAAGGCGGCACTGTTGGCTGACGCGGAGATCTCGTCCTTAGTGAAGCCACCCGATGGTGTATGGATGTGGGTGAGCTATGGTCGACAATTCAAACCGCATCACGGTGTCTGCTGAAATGAGGTTCTTTTGCCTCCCATTGTCGATAATAAATTGTACCGGGGAGCCCTTTACCCACATCTGGGAGTGGAAGAGGCGTTCCTCCTCCTCTGGATCTTCCAGTTCCTCCTTCTAGATCTTCGTAGTGGCAATAGTGGCGTTGGGCTCCACATCAATAATCTGATTCCATTTTTCATTCCCCTTGTTAGGTTCTGATTCAGAGTCAGAGCTTGCATATGACTAAGAAGCCCTCGTCTCAGCCACTAGCGACTGCTTGGCCCGACACTCACTTGTGTTGTGAGTGGAGCTCTAATGGAACTCACACCACTTTCCCATGTCCTTCTTTGACTTTGCGGTGTTGTTATTTGCTTGTGGCTTCGACAGGTTGTCTTGAGCTGCCATGCCTTGGCTCTGTCCTTTGTTCTGCGGTTTGGGAGCACCTTTCCCTTGCTTTTGATTCGCAGATCCAAAGTCTCGCTTCTTCTGTTTTAATTTCTGCTCAATCTTGGAAGCATACCGGTATGTCGTGCCAAGCGAGGAGATGTCGAGGAACTCCATTTCCTCCTGAATGTATCTGTGCAGACAACTGCGATGCTTTAGCACCAGATGTTTCTCTGAATCTTTGATACCCAACTTTGTGCGTAGGGTATGGAACAGATTCGTCAGCTCATGCACATCTTGATCCCTTTGTTGTCGCAGCGTGGCCCATTGTATGTAATTTTCCTCATAGCTCCCCATAGGATAGTACTGTTCCTTGATGGCGTCTCGAAAAGAATTCCAATTTGGTATGGCCAAGAACAGAGAGGGTTCTGTCTGGTCCTTATTCTCACAGTAGGTTTCCCACCAGTCCTTGACATGGGGTGTAGCTTTGAGGAGTGCAAAAATAATATTCTCCCGATTGGAAAATTCATGAACCAAGAAATATCCTTCTAATATATTCAACCATCTATCTACGGCATCTACATCTATTTGACCCTCAAATATGGGAATGTCAAAATTTACTTGTACCTTAAAAGGAGTCACACCCCCAAAGTGGCTGCTGGATGCAGATGCGCCGCCAGTGGGCAGTTGTTGAAGGATTTGGGCAAAGTTATCCATCATCGCATTCCTTTGTTTTTCGAGGGCCTCCTTGAGCAATATTTGATAGGATCTCCTGCTCCCTCATCTTTCTTTTCGTCCCCCATGGGCGTCCGTCGGGGTTTGCGAGGCTAATCTTGCAAAGGTTCCACCAGATCGAGCCCTAACTCCTTATACCCCGACCTCGTTGGGGACATGCAAAGAAGGATCAAGAAAAAGCAGATCGCTCTGATACCATTGATCCGAATTTATGCAGGAACGAAATAGAATAAACATATAACCATAAATACAAATATGCAGCGAAAAAATCACTTCATTTCATTAATATCAAAGAACTGAAATTTTCTTACAAACAGAATGGAAATAAACTAGCTAGGGCACTGGTGGCTGTCTCTGAGAAGAGATGTGGCAGCTACAGGCCTCTGAAGTGAGTTACAATGAGGCTCGAGGGCCTATTTATTATTTAGAAACATTGGAAAACCCTAAATATCCAAAACCCTAACCCTAGGAGATGAAGCGCCAAAACTATGGGCTCCGTTTGGGTAAATTGGTGTTTCAACTTCCCAGGGACGTAACTTTGGCATACGATCTCCGTTTGACACAAACCATACCTCGTTAGAAATATCTATCCAAGGACTACAAATTTTGAGTGAGCAACATCGGTCCATTGACCCATGTTGCACATGGTTTTCCCAAAAAACGTCGTTTAGGGCCTCAAAACGGCTCTGGAAGTTCAGGACCCGAAAAACTGCTAAAAATAGTAAGTTGTGCCGAAACTGAAAAAATGAAAGAGACAATGGTGGGGCCCCAAGTGGAATAGGCGGGTGACCACCAATATCCACCTGGATCAAACTATCACCCACAAACTGATGGACAGACAGAGATAGTAAACGAGTGGCCAGAAGGCTACTTGTGAAACTATGTTTCAGGGTAGAAAAGGGCATGGTTGCACTGGCTCCATTTGGGGGAGTATTACTACAACACAACCTTTCATATGTCCATTGGCATGACCCCATTTCAAGCTCTTTATGGGTATGATGCTCTATCATTTGTTGATGTGATGTTTGGGGCTAGCAAGGCTCCTAGAGAAAAGGAGTGGATTTAAGAGAGTCAGGATATACTCTAGGCCCTCAAGGACAGCATTGCTACAACACCAAATCAACAGAAGTTATATGCAGACCGTGGTCGGGTAGAGAGGCAGTGGATAATGATTTGGTCTATCTTCATCTTCAGCCATATAGACAATCTACACTAATGATGAAAGGGGCTAAAAATCTTAAGCCTCAGTTCTAAGGGCCACATAGGGTGATCCGTTGAGTTGGGGAAGTATCATATGAGTTGGAGCTTTCCATTGGAAGTAAGATCCATAACATTTTTCATGTCTCATGCCTCAAGAAGGCCATTGGAGAACATGTGGTTGCCACCATGGTTCTACCACCTATTGATGATGAGAGCCATCTAATTTTACAACCAGAGGCTATCTTGGATACTCGGGAGAGGCAGCTAAGAAATAGGGTGATTAGAGATTATCTGATTCGATGGAGGAATCTACCTGATGAGGATGCCACCTGGGAAGGAGAGAAGATTTAGCAGCATCCTTATTTACTATTTCTTGAGGATAAGCAACATTTGGGAGGGGAGGACTTTAATATTCCCAATTAGCTTTTAGCTAGTTGGAATATTATATGTTGCTTCTATTCATAGTTTAGATGAATAAGTGGGGTAAAGAGACCCTTAAATATATTTAGTAGGAATAAAATACATCTAATATGGATGTGGATCAGTTCATCTAGCCAAATCAACAGTGTTGCCTTAGGAGAGAGTGGAGCTAGTGGGTACAATGCAATTTTGGAGTATTTGCATGGAAGTAGCATCATAAATGAGTGGGACCAAGGGTGAGGAAGCTCACAAAGCATATAAGGAAAGGGATGGCAGCCATGAGAGGCATTTAAAATATTTTTTATGTTTGAGTCTTATGACTTCTTGCATGCTTCAGTTGTTTAGCGTAGTTTGTTGTACTATTTAGTAAAAATGTATTTCCAGGCAGGAATCCCACACTCTACCTCAGGGAACTTCGAGTGCTCACTTAGGAGAGATATTTTGAGCTTCATTTCCACCATCTGGAATTGGGCCAAGCAGCCACCTTTAGCCACAGTGCATTCTCCTTGAGGAACTGCGTTATTTTGTAGTGTTTTGCAGTGGAGGGTTGAGAAACCCTATTTATGAGCTTGTTTCCTAGTGAAAGGAGCAGCCTTTCACCTGGAAAGATAGGGAGGAGGAGATACAGCCATATATTTTTTATTTCAGACATATTTCAGTAGAGCTCTAGTGATACAACGTGATTCAGGCACAGAGTTGCAGTCTTCACTTTTTTGCATCTTGTGTATTTCAAGAAACCCTTGTCAGGTTATCTTGGGATTGTGTTTGAGAGACTAGTTCTCCATTTTCAACTCTTTTTTAGTATCATATATGTAGATCCACTTGTCTCCATTTTCTAGCTGCATTAACCCTCACTGGGACTGCACTGTCATGTATTCTGACATTTCTCTATATCAATATCATTTTGGATTCTAGTGTATTTGGGCTTTGGAGGCTTGTTTTCCTAGTTTGAGTGATTTGTTCCTCAACACATTGTATATTTTTCTGCTATGATACATAATATAATGGATCTATGATTTTCTCATGTGTTTTGCATTAATATTTGTTGTAAATTCCAGTTGTTTGTTCAATATTACTGTCTTTCCTAATTTTGAATATTACAAAATTGCAGCCTTGAAGTTTGGCTGAAATTCTAATGCAATAGGGTCAAAAATTTGTCCTTGATGCAATATTGATGCAGTATTGAAGCAAGGTTGATTTAGTATCATTTCAATTGGTCTTTGAAGGTTGGAAGAATAGTTTAAGGGTTGACTCGGTGGAAGAAGGTATGTTGGTATAGGTTCTTGGTCTATCTAATTTGAGTTACTGTAGGAAGAGTTCTTGATTGGGTTTTCCCCTATATAGGGGTGTTTCCTTGGACGTGCACCTACATCTGGTGTCCTTGATCTTTGTGTTTTGGCTTTGGTAATTTATTTATGAACTAAGATAAAAATAAGAACATAAGAAAGAAGATAATAATTTAAGGAAATCACAAGTAATTATCAACAAGAGAAAATCTTTTTGCCTTTCTAATTTTATAACATGGTCACTCAAAGATAAGGTAAAGAAGAAGGAAAAAGGTAGTTTGAATATCTATTGAAGAAAAAAAGATTGAAATAATATCATTAAGGAAAAAGACTACCCAATAAGATAAATCTACTATATACAATAACTATGTCAAACTCAATGAAGGGAGAAAGCAAAATAGAAGGAGCCTCCAACATTTGAACAAATGTGGAATGCATGCAGTCAAGAAGAGGCCAGAATATCATTAGTAAGAAACAAGAAGGAGAATGAAGAGGAGAACATCTCAAATTCCTATTCCACTCATCACAATAAAAATGGAACCTTCAAGAAGTAGAAAGGACCAAAGAAGAAAGTAGACCTATCAAAGATTGAATGTTATAATTTCCATAAAAAAGGTCATTATAATATCCATTGTCCTGAGAAACCAACGAATAAGAAAATAGATAGGGATCAAGGAAATATTTTTTATGAAGCACCACCTAAGAAGTACAAGACGGAAGAATTGAAAGTCAAGGACTTATACTACTAAATCCTCTCTATATGATCCCTACTAGTCTTTTATTTAAATTATTTTCCTTTATGTTTTGATTTCTAGAACTTGTAGGTCTTACGTGTCTTATTAGAACACCTTTTATTTTGATAAGTTGTAGGTTTCCCTCAAGATTGGATTAAAATTGATCCTCCACCATTTTACCAAAAATAGAAGCATTTTGTTCTTTGTTGTTCATACTTTCATGTTTGTTTTCCTTCTCACAATTTGTTTATATTGTATGCTAATAACCTTTCTCTTTATACTTTCCTTGGTTAGGAAAAGCTTGTTGAATTCTCAAAGGCTATGGGGGAAACTTAAAAGGATAGGATTGAAGGTGAAAAAAGATCTATTACAAAGGAAGTCCTTTAGAATTGATGTCCTACAAGGTTTGTTAAGAAACAACTCAAGGTATGTCTGAAACTATAAGCTTTTTTATAAAGTCTCTTCATATAAAAGGTATGATCGTTCTTCTTTTAAAATTTTCTTTAAATTACTAACATCGTCATGTATAGAGTTTTGAATCATAAAGATTCTTGTTAGGGTGATTAATCATTAGATTGAATCTACCCTCATTATATTATCATTCTTGTGTAACCATAAACGGTTCACTGTAAAACCATAAACTAAGGGTATATCAATATTTATGAAACCCTAGTCTACTTAGGGTTATTGATGAAGTCTATAAATCTTATTATTTTTATGTTTAGGGTTTTTATATTGTTATGGTAAAATCCCTAGTCCTTTAGGGTTTGTTATCTAAAATTATGTATTTAATCCCTATATATTTAGGGTTGATGAATTAGGGTTTATGACAAAAACCCTTATAATATCTATAGTAAGCTCCTAGAATTAAACCCTAGGTGTATGTTCGTATGTTTGATCGAAACCGTAGCCTAGAGAAAATTAATTGTATTTCTAAATTTTATGTTTATGTCTTGGGTTTATTGATGAGAAATGTTAATGCATGAAATCCTAGATATATATATATTATGTGAGTATGCTAACCTAATTGATGATTTTCATAGTTTGTGAATTCTAGGGTTTGTAACAAAACCCTAGTAGAAAATTGATATTCTAGGATATGATGACATTGTTTTTGATAAAATTTAGCTTTGATAAAAGTATGGGGTTTGCAAAAAGCCCTAGTAGAATTCTATCGTGTAAAAGCATATTGTTGAAACCTTATATAGTACTATGATTGGATTTGATTGAATTGTTGATATCTAAGGCTTTGTGTATTGAATATGGAATTTAGGGTTTGCAATAAATCATAGTAGAGTCTGTCATATATATCTAAAAATAATATCGAGGTCCTAGATATAATGAGACTGATATCTTGACTGATTTTTTGATATTGTCTAGGGTTTGTAATAAAACCTAACAAAAAGTTATGTATCTAACTAGGTTTAGTTATTTGATGTTTAAAGTTTGAAATGCTTCCATTATTGTATCGACGTGATTTTGATATAGTTAACTTCATGTTTGTATTTAGTTGTAGTTGCTATTAAAGTTGTGTAGGTACATAATCTTCAATATGTTGGAGATATTCGTAATTGAAAATTAATGATTAGCGTGATGAAGAAAGTTATAAGGATGAGGATGCTCAAGATGACCTTGATGAATTTGTGAAAGGTTGAAGCTTCTCCAATGTTGTAGAAAAATAAAATTGTTGATCTCTCTAAGTTAAGAAGAAACATGGTTAGAAGAAAAGAGTACATCTCCCCAGTTAAGAGGGATGGAATATTATGATAGTCATGATGGATACCTTGAAGAAGAAATCAAAGAATGAATGAATTCACTACAAATTATTGAGTATGTCTTGGTGTTGATGAAGAAATGAAAGAAGAAAAACTTCAGACTAGTTGCATATGAAATAAGTGGCATCGGGATGATTAAAGACCCCGAAGGTTTGTGTTTACTTATATGTATTTGAATGTTTATTACTAATTGGGGTTGTGTTTGAACAGGTAAATATCTCCATAAAGAAGGACGAACACTTGGGAAGCATTCTTGGACAAATGGATATATCTAGTTTATTATGGAGATATGAAGCATCTAATGGTGTATGCTTAGGATGACATCCCGGCGGCCTATGTGTTGATGTCTAAATCCCGAAGAGGGAGGATGGCGTTGGTCTTGGAGCTCTGACCTTGGATACACGCCTAGATCCCTAGGTTGATGGTTAGTTGGTAATCCTAATGGTACCTAGATTGACTGAAATATTTGGTCCATCTTAGTCCCACCCATATAGATTACCCTGGTCAGGAATCTAGTCTGTAGCACTATGTGTGTTGAACTCTTTGTAGTTAATTTTGAGATCTTCCATGTACCTCTATAGATATAGGTAATTATGAATACCTACCTAGTTAAGAGGGAGTGTTGAAGAATGTAACTAGTGTCGGTCTTCATAATTGTACTTGAGTCATAATGAAATGTATTTATCAAAAGAAAGAAAAAGAAAATTTATTATTAAATAAATTGACTTATTAAAGCATGGGTTTCATTCTTTGGTTAGTTTTTTTTAGGCCAAATCCTCCATTGAAGGCTTATAGAGTTTATGTCAAGTGTCCTTGTCCATGTCATATTGTAAAATACCCTTCTTGGGATTTATTTGTCAAAGAAGAAATTTATTTTATTATAAAATAGGTCATTTAGGCCTCCTCCACCAAGTCAGCCTTAAGGAAAAGTCAGTCTCAATAGGGGAATTCAACCTCTCAAACTCACTGTATATTGGAGAAACTCAACTCATTTGGAAGATAATCTCACACAAGTTTGAATTGTAGTAGTTGGAAGCAATAAAAGGTATGAATTCCAAGGCAGAATAAGGAAGGGCTAGCGAAGGAGAAGGAGGTCATTTTTTTATAAGGAAGTCAAAATTCTCTCTCTCTTCTCGCACGTGCGAAGGAACTAGAGCTATTGGAGAGCAGAAATCGTCGTCTTGAATTTGGGCTTAAATTCTGATGCAGTAGGGTCGAAAATATGTCCTTGATGTATTATCAATGTAGTATTGAAGAAGGGTTGTTGCAATATCATTGCAATTGATCTTTGAAGGTTGGAAGAACATTTTAAGGGATGACTTAGTGGAGGAGGAAGGTTTGTTGGTCTAGGATCTTGGTCTATCTAATTTGAATTACTAAAGGAAGATTTATTGACCGGGTTTTCCCCTATATAGGGGTTTTCCCCTGGTTGTGCGCCTACATATGGTGTCCTTGATCTTTGTGTTTTGGTTTTGGTAATTTCTTGATGAACTAAGATAAACATAAGAACATAATAATGATAATAATAATTTAAGGAAATCACAAGTAATTATCAACAAGAGAAAATATTTCTACCTTTCCGATTTCCCAACATGACCAAGAAAATAAATCCCTATATTCTCTTATTAACATTTAAATTTATCTCCTTTCTTCTTTTGACATACCCTTTCCTACTTTTAAGATCGTTGAACCACTTTATGATCCAACATTGACTTCCAAATATTCCTCAAGTTTGGTGGATTCTTCTCTTTGTTTATACATGGAATTCCTATCAAAACTTTGTTCAAAGGGAACCAAACTTCTTGGAATCTTATCCTTATTTCCCAATTCAATGACTTCAAGTAAACCACCTAAGCCATTCGAATCAATTTTCTTATATGTGAATTTACCCTCACTAGTTAAGAATATCTCAATTTTTTTATCATCCTCAAGGACTTGCATGTTAATTGGGATTGACGGCCTATAGAGAACATAACTTTAGTTTTGCCTATATATAACAGTTTATAATGATTGGTAAGATAAGGAAATAATAGTTAGGGAATCAGCTAAATAATTTTGACTTACATTTGATGGAAAAGGCCACAAAATTATCAATCATGTTTAATTATGGCCTATTTGTAATGTTTTAACCTATCATCCATAGTTGAATAGATGCATTTAAGGATGATGAGTTTGAAATATTTGAATACCTCCAAAAATTTGGTTCCCATATTTTTAGCTAAGTCATCCCCTATGAATAGAGCCTCATATTCAACAATGTTATTAGCGGCTTCAAACTTTAATCAATAGGAAACTATCAAAATTTCTCCTTGGGGTGAGATAAAGACAATGCTAGCTCCATTTCCTAGTTTATATTGGTCTCCATTGAAGTACATTGTCCAAATCTGGTCATCTTCTTCAATAGGCCCATGGGCTAAGGAGTGAGATAAAATGGCGTAGTTCCCTAGGTGATCATCTACAAGACACACTAATTCATTCATGGGGTCACTAAGGTTTTCCACATGGTATTTTATAAGTGGTTATCTAACCAATGTGACAAATTTTCCTTCATATGTAGGGATTATGGCATACGAAAAATCCATTTGCATATTTCCACCTAGGTCATGTGAAAACTTCCTAGAAAGGAGCATGCCCCAATATTTTGGCACATTATTGACCAAGATATACACTAGGAGTCTAATATGAATATCAACTACCAAATGTATGAGCAAGTCAATCAAAACAACACAAACCTTAAATTATCTAACATCCATGGCACAAATATTCCTATAACATCTATTAGTCTTGAGTCCTAATTGTTGAATGATACCAAATGGAATAACATTGGTGGAAGGCCCAATATCTAGCATACAGTTAAGAAAAATCTGGTCATTAACACCTAAAGATATAGAATGGACCATACTTACCATTTAACCCACTTACATTCGGTTTTTTTAATATTATAGGTTGATCTTGGGAAGGGTCATCCTTAATGAACCCTGTAGCTTTCTACACTTTCATCATAAGTGAAGGAATATTCATTAACTCTAGGAAAGGGACAGTTGTGTGGGATTTAGCTAAGTATACATCCAAATCAATATTTATTTCACAATATTCATCACTTGAAACTTTAGAGGTTGAAACCTCCTCTATAATTCTTAACAATTGAATTTTTTTGTAAGAAAATGTTTCAGTTAGATTTGTTGTTGAGATTTTTGAGGTTAACTATGTTGTTACCCAGTTTTTTGATATGTTTTCCATCCTTTATCTTGAATCCTTCTCCTATCTCCTCTTGAGAAGGTTGGATAGCTTCTTGATCGATTAGTTTATCATTAGCAGAAACATGATAACTATTTCCTATGTTAGGAGCTTCTAACACATAGTTCTTGAGCTCACTTGGGCTAGTATCATTAACTTCACTTGCTAATTGAATAATGTATTTGCATACAAGAAAGTGACTTGACAATGAGGCAAATGAAAATTTTGAAACCATAGGATATCTTCATGCTCCACCAAATTGTTTCCAATAATAGGGTTTGGGGTCTTCTTTTTTGTTGGTTATGTCTTGACCTATCTTAGTTAAAGTCCCCCCTAGGATAAAGCATATCTTTCCTCTCAAATTGGAGATTTTTACTTCTCATCGCCTTGATTTGTTTCTAGATAGATTCATTCTGTTTTGAGGAATTATTTTCCATTATCTTCATTACAACGGCCAAGAACTACAACTTGTCGATGGATAACTATGCATTATTTACCGTATTATTTTATGATTTCAGTTTGGATGAATAAGCTTTAGAAGTACTGAAAGGTTAAAATTTGGAGGAAAAAATATTTTCTTTAATTTTGCTCACACATTCCTTTGCCAATTCTATAGTGGTAGGGGACTAATCCCTGAGTAGGATACCAAATTTTCCTTCAAAGGTTTTAGCATAATGTAACAAGATGATCCCATCATTTGGTTTCAAATTGGCAAGAAAATCCTTAACAACTTATCAAACCTCTCATCAAATTCCTTGACAATTTCACTCTCTTTCTTCTTTATCTAATGCAGTTGTGTTAAAATAAGCCTAACATCCTTTCTATTATCCCACCATTTCATGAAGACATTATAGAAGGCTTCCCAATTAGTGATACCATTGTTTGGTAGGCCATTAACCCAAGATCTAGCATTTTCTTCTAAAGTTAATGAAAATAGCTTCATAACTACATCTTCTTCATAACAACTGCATTCTCACCATATTTGTAGAAATTACAAATGTGTTTCTTAGCTAAGATATTATTGTTGCTTGAGGACTTAGGCAATCATTTTTCATAATTATTGGGAATGTTAAGAGGAAACCCATTAATGTTAGTCATGTTGAGTGCTCTATAGACATTCTTTAACAAAGGTTTAACAACCATGATGATGATTTGATTTTTTTGTTATAGAAGGATTTGCATTTGTAGGAATGGAACTGGAGGAAGCCTAAGAAACCTCATTATTCCTTCTTCTATAGACTTTTAAAGGATCTGAAAGGCTCTAGTAAAGGGTTGGATTTGAAATCTTGGATGAGTACCCTCTACTAGATTATTCCTCATGTGGATTTTCTAGGCGAATAAATTAAATTAAAATTTAGGGTCCTATTCAGCAAAGGAAAACAAAGTTGAACTTCAAATGACCATGGATTATACTTTGTCCCCAAAAATGGTGCCAAATTGTTGTCTCTAAAATTATCCCTAGAGGAAAATTCCTAACCTCACCAAGTGGGAAAACCTAAGGAAACTATCAGGAAAGCTACTCGTCATCACCTTGATAGCCTTACTCCTTACTCCCGAGTTTAAGGATGGTTTCCTATCCTAAGGGGTGATTCTTGTTAATTTTTTTGGTAGGTGCGAGAGGTATTCCCTAGAAAATCAAGTCATCTAAAATAGAAGAAAATTAAATTAATTTGTTCAGTTCAGATCCAATTGTTTAAGTTAGCCCAGCTAAGGAGTCATTCCCCTTGGGCACCCTAAGATCACTATAAAAGGGCATTATCCATTCTCATTTCACACACACATATTAGCAATCATCCTTGTCAAGAATAGTAGCCAAGAGAGAGTCAAGATCCTCAAGTAGAATTAGCAGCCATGAAAATTTTGAATTGTATGGTATGATTTCTATCTAGGGAGAGGGATTATGCCCAATAGAAGAAGGTCGAGTAACCTATTTGTTGGATGAGGAGGATATGTTCCCTATATTGTGATGCAACTGTTGTTTAAGGAAGAGATGATTTTTTTTTGGTTCCTTGGAGGAGATCTAAATCGCTAGAACTCTATTGTAGGTAGGCTGAAATGCCTCAGGAAATTGTAGGAGGGCCGAAAAGGCCCCAGGACTGAGGGCAGGAAGATCATAGATGGCCACAACTAAGATAATCCCATATAAAGTAGGCTTCAAATAGAGAATGGTGGATGACAAGCCTTAAATGCATTGGATATAAGGTTTGGGTATCTCAGACCTTGAACGAGGCCAAAAAAAGTTCTTTAGCGATTATTGTTCATGAAAGAAGGGTAGGATGAGGTTAGGGCTAGAAGGAAGGGTTGAAGGATGGAAAAGGGATGATATAGACTTAAGAGCTTCAAGGATGACTTGTAAAACTCATATTTTACTTATGTTAAATTGAACAATTGCTACTAGAAAATATTGTTGGGTTTTATCCTTAATTTGGGTTTCCCGGGGAAAAATACTAGTGATTATTATGCATGTATTTTGTACTATGATCTTTAATATGTTTATTCCATTTACAGTTGAATTTTCTGAGTGTAATTTCTTAATGATATTTTGGGATGTGCTAAAGTAATATTATGTATCATTGGAAGTAATTATCAGTTGCAAAAAATTTTGCTTGTCTAATTAGCACTAGAAAATGAACATGGTATCAGAGTCGAGATGAAGAAAGGCCATTAAGTTCACCCACATGAAGATAACTATTCTACAATCTGATCTGTGACTAGATCCTTTGACTAGAATGAAATATAGTTGAACCTCGAGATGATGAGGGAGAAGCCAAGTATAAGAAGAACTGAGTATGTTCTTGTTGGAAAAATGCAATATGGCAACAATTAATTCCAATTTTCCTTATCCTTAATGGTTGCTTATGAACTTTATTTATCTTCTTATGTTTTATTTATTAGTTATTATTCATCAAAAAATCATCGAGAGAAAAACAATAAGGAAAAATGACACAATAGATTAGACTCCAAGTCAAAGAAAAACCCCCCAAGGGGAAAACCCAGAAAAAATCTTCTCTTCTGTAAAATCTGCTTCAAATGATACAATCAAGACCCAAACCCTAGACCAATTCCTCCTCCAAGTATCAAGTCATGCCTTCAAGAAACCCTTCCAATATGATTATATCAACACGATTCAATCCTGAAACAACCAACTTCCAACTTCGACCCTGCAACTTCATCTTGCAACTTTGGTCCTGTAGTTGTTGTAGAAACCCTAAGACAGTTCTTCAAGAAATTCTCCTTTGATCAAGACATATCTTCCCAAGGTGGGCAAGGTAAAAACAAATTATTCACTCTTCCAACAAATTTATACTTCAACTTGATCTCCTGCAATTTTGACCTTCCTAGAAACTGCAGAAGCCCTATATTTCGCATGTGCAATAGAGATAGAGACAAAAAAAAATATGTTTTTCCTTCTTCTTGGATTCTCCTTGCCTTCAATACCTTCACTCTCCCTTTATTTCCTTTCCCAACTTCAAATCAAACTTGTGTGAATGAATGTGCCAAATGAGGCGAAAACTGCCTATATTTATAGCCTTTCCAAGAGGTCAAATTGCCTCTTTTAGGCTAACTTGAAGATACCAGTGACCAACTTGTAGTTTTGAGGTTTCCAGGACCTTCTTGAGTTCAAATAAATTCTTTTACAAATTACATCTTTCCTATAAGGGTCTTATAAACATGGCGTTGACTCTCTTGACTCATGATAGTAAATCCTATTACCTAACAAACCCTTGAAGCATGAAGAACATGATTTTACCTAGAAGACCATCAATAAGAGGCATGAAACCCATGCTTTAAAATAATAAATTTCCTTTCTTCTTTTTTTTGTTAAATAATATATACATATTTAAATGAGTACAGCACCAATTATAAAGTCTAAAACTAGTTACATTTCCAATACTCCCTCTTAATTAGGGAGGTATTCATAATTGTAAAACCAATACAACATCATTCTAAAATTGAAGAGTTCTCATAAGAAGAGTCAAATTGATAAGCCAATTGTAAGCATCAACAT
This sequence comes from Pinus albicaulis, assembly GCA_034641835.2. NCBI lineage: Eukaryota > Viridiplantae > Streptophyta > Pinopsida > Pinales > Pinaceae > Pinus > Pinus albicaulis. The sequence goes on along the minus strand of CM076577.1, from coordinate 1,040,644,808 downwards.
TATGACCATCAATGTCTTTGAGGCCTAACTAGACAAGCTCATCTTTATTCAATATCATTATGCTAGGAGGCTTTACATGTGATATGGCACTACCTCTACAAGGCACATACCCAAAACGGATGTTCACAAGATATGTCCTTTTATGATTATTCCTATATTGGATTTTTATCCCTCAATCCTAAAAGAATATCGATCTTATTCGACCACTCTTATATTGGATACCTTTCTTATTCTAAAAGAGTGTCAGTACCTTTCCTTTCTTGGATGGTCCATCCTCAAGGAAACCACAAATGCTTATCCAATCCTCCACCATTCTCTCTTCATGGACTTCACTTAGAGCTATGATTGTTAGTCATGGTCAAGTTCATGATACATGAAGAAGAGAATGCACAGGTGATTTCCATCATCACTCCCTCTTAACCAGATTGGATATACATATTTCCTTTATGATCAAAGAATAAGTCGTTTTTCATATTCAAGGAGACTCCTTTACTCCCTCTCAAATATATAGGAGATTCTAGAATTCCTTTCAATTTTGGAAACTCAACACCACAAGCCTTATAGCTTGTCTCTATATGATTATTAGCTTCTTGTTATTTATAGTTGAATGGATCCCTCTTTCCTTTGCATCTCATTATATCGAGATTTCTTCCTTCTTGGGAAACATGTAGCCTTATTCTTCTTTTAATCTTGTGACATGTTTTCACACCACTTTATTCTTGCCAGCATCAATGGAAGCATTAAATTGAGCTTTATGAAACTTTAAGCTAATCATAGCTTCCTCATGAAATTGACCTCCCTTGTATGAGGTTTAACTTAAGGTTATCTTATAACATTGCTTCCTTTCAATCCCAAGATAAAAACAGCTTAACTTCATAATTTCCAAATATCATATGTTGAGCTTGCCCTCAAAATTCTTCATATATTACTATAATAACCTTCTAGGTATAAAAACAATATGTTAACCAGATAACCAACAACAATCATTAATATTAGACTTACCTTATCATGATGACCTTGTTATCCAAGCATCAACATCCTCATGGTTCATCTCCACATGAATCTTCCCTCATGCATAAAAGTGCCCAAGGATCAAAATTTATTACCAAGTTAAAATTTTCTTCTAGAGACTATACTCGATGTAGATAACTATAATCTAGTGAGAAATTCTTAATTCTACTCATTATATATTAAGACAAATTCTTCTCTTGATCATCACATAATAATACTAAGCATATTAGAATATTTTGTGCATATGAATCTTATCCAGGAGAAGAGTTACTTTCAATATGCATTCCTAAGCTCACATTCAATCACCTATCTATATGTCCTAAAATGAGCCTACGATCTGACCAATTGCATTCCTCCATCCCTTAAAAGTATTGTTTCCATAATATATGGAATGTATACTAACCTTTTCATAATGCTTCCACAATAACCTTCCAAAATGATGGTTCTTATAGGATCACGATGATCCACCTTAGAAAAATGACTACCTCGAACATGATGTTAGATAATGCTTAGATGAATATTATGCAAAATGGTCCCAATATTCTCAATTTTGAAAGACTAGATGATTCTTACAAAACAATTCAATCAAGTAGAATCTAAACATGCTTCTATCTAATATTCCATACAAAATCAAAACTCTTCTAGAGTAGACAACAATGCATGGTATCCTAAAGGAAAAGCCAACTTCATAAAGAACCTGACAAACATGATGCCTTCCTCAATAGTAAAGATCTTTCATATATTATTTCTTTAGCTTCTTCTCAGGTTCTTCCATTTCTTTGGTTACGTGAGCTTCATGTATTTCTGTTGTTTTTTTTTCTTCATGTTTGGATGATCTCTTTTATATTTTCCATATTCATTACATCCAAAGAATTGAACCTTGGAAATATCTGGCTTCTTCTTGGACTTTCCAAACTTTCCCTTCTTTAGCTTCTTGACTCTAGTAATAAAGGCTTGATATTGTTCATCTGATTCAATGTCATTGTTTTCCTTGATCCTAGTTTCCTCCAAGATGCATTGAGACCATAACTCATCAAAAAGAGTTGAGTCTTTCTTTAGAGTAAATGCTAGTTGCAAAACTACTCCATTATATTGGAAAGGAATTTAGTACATATATGGTCATTTCAGAATCAGAAATTATCTCTCGAAGCACTACAACTGATCTCTTATTTAAGAAATATTTATTAGAAAGGATTTCATGTCCTCATCCTTTGATTTATTCATTTTATATTGTTTATTTCTGAAAAACATCTTTTGTCTTGATGTACTTATAGAGTACAAATTCACTAGCTTGTCATACATAGCCTTAGAAGTCTTCAAATTTGCAAAAAATGGAACAAGATGATCCTTAATGGATTCAAAAATGATCCTTTGTGCCCTTACTTCTCGTTTCTTGTATTTTTCTAGTTCTTGAGTCTTGTATTTTCTAGGTTCAGTAATTTCACCGAGAACATATTCCATTACTTCATGCCCTGTAAGTTCCAGATGAATCCTTTTCTTCCATGCTAGGAAATTTGTTGAAGAAAAAAGATTATTGATTTCCTTGCAAAAAGAACCCATATCACCTATATATTCAAACATAGAGTGGCAATATGATACTTAATTGGCCACCAAAATTCTTCCCTTATCTGATGGTGTCTCCAGTTATCTTGAGGCTTTCAAGATATTCAAAAAAACTTCAATGGTGTCCTAAAAGGATGTCTTCCAATGAGATTTTTAAATAGATTTCCTAACAATACGTTGAGGCCTTGGAATTCCACTTCCAAAACATGGGGGAAAACCACCCGTTCTGGACCTTAAAGCAACTGCTTTTTCGTTTGATGTAGTGGCTCCGACTGGGGATAATGGGACCAGTTTCCCAATAAGGATGATTTTGAGGGTGTTTTGATTATACAACATGCAAATGGAAAATTATTCTAATCTATCATATGCATCTATTTAAACTATCTATTTTACTATATACCCGGGGTGTTTCTTCCTTTATGTGATCTAAAGAGATATCCTTCAACTATTAGTAATATAGATCATTTAGAAGTTGAAAGAGATGAAAATTATGTAATATGATTCTTCTAAAAAAGTAGTTTTATTAGAAGAATTGTGAAAAATATATCATATTCATGTGTGATTATATATTCAATAAGAAATCACAGATAAATATTAGAACAGAAGTGCATGTAACATTCATCTATAATAACGTTTCAAATATATAATGCAATAAAAATATGACTATCAATTTAGTAAGTAAGACTTAATACAAATGAATAAAAGTACCATATGTACGAAGTTCTACTCATGTAAACTGATAGCAATTGATCTTCTCCTCTTCACTTTAAGCAATTTAAAGAGTACAATAGTGTAACATAAGTTAAACAACTTTAATTGTCAAAATATAACAAATTGTGTTCCATCCATTCATCAAATCATTCACAAACTTACAATAGTGCATTCTTTGCAAATGTTTTTGACAAATTTCTGGACCCTTCTCTAAATGCATGAGAGGGGTTTAAATACTAATCTAACTATGTTCTAAAATAGATTATTACAAAAATATAGAAGAGGTTTCAAACAACCATCTTTGTAAGACTAACTTAAACTACAATCTAGGAAAATAAAGTAACAATATGATTTATGAATTCAGCCCTTTCTTTTGGATTTGGTCATGAAGTTGACAAATATCTAGCATGGGCTTGAGTTGAGCTGGCTGCGAAATCTTTGATCTAACCTATCCCTTGAATACTGCGTTTGAGAGTGTTGGGTGCGATCATCTTGTTGAATTTGTTAAAGACTACAGCGTATGGTACTGATGATAAGGTTTGATCAGAAAATTCAAATAATTTTCTTGATCAATCTTATTTACTTTTTTCATTTTTTCATTCTGCATTTCTGCCTTTCATTTCCAATGTGTTTCTAGCTGTTTGATTTCTGAGAACACTTCAGACGTGCACTCTTTAATAAGTTCTGCTTTCAACAGCTGTGCACATACAGATTAAGTAATTTCCTTTGATAATCTTGATGTTTTCGCTGATGCTTTCTCTACCTTCTATATCTGTGCTTCCCAATATTTGAATAAGATCTCCTTGTGGAACTTATCTACCTAGGGTAGATTAGATTCCTTGCCTGAGTCTAATGCTTTCCATTGAATGTTTTTATTGATTTTTTTCTCGAGCTTCTCACATTCAAGTTTCTGGATAGCTACTTGTTGTTTCAATATTTCATTTGAGTCACAATAAGAGCCAGTAATAGAAGCTTGTTGGCAAAATACTTTTTGTTGTTGCTTTAATTTAGCATTTACATCCAACGCTTCTTTTATGAATTGCTATAATTGTGGCTGGCTTTGTATTCTGGTCATTGCTGCTTCCAGTTGTGCTTTCTTCTCAATGATTTGTACCTGATGTTGTAAATTAAGATTTTCAAAATCCTTTTGAAATTGGGACATCTTCAATTTCATTTGCTCGTTGGAGTTCAATTTTTCTTGATCTAACAATCTCTATAGTTCTTGTATTATGTATTCCTTCTGCTTTAGTACCATTTTAACCTCAGTAGCTTTATCAACAGTGGCAGTATCATATGCACCTAAAAACTGTGATAATTTGGTTAATGTTAGTAGGATCAACTAGGGGATCCTTCCACAAAACTTCAACAGATTCATTTGTAAGGTTTGAGACTATATCATCAATTTTTTTCTTTTTCTTTCTCTTGAATACAACCTTATGACTAGGACTGTAGAAGATATCTAGCGAAGGAATTTCCTCAAATTGTAACACTAACTGTTATGTAGGGTAATCCAGAATGATCTCTCGATCATTAGTTTCTGGAACTTTTGGTAGTGGAATAACAGTTTCCACTAACTTTTGGGAATCTTCAGGTGTCTGAAAACTAATAGCTTGATCAGTATTGGGATTAGGAGTTTTTATTGCTTTAGAAAACTCATCCCATTCACTATTCAAATTCTTTGGTTGGGATTTTTCTGACTGATCAAGTATATTAGGAATTATGCTTCTGTGATCCATTAGATGTTTATAAGAAATTTTCGGTAAAAATCACATAAAATAAATTTTTGTCGACGCGTTTCGAACCAGCAAGTGTGATCAAGTATATCTTGACTGTGCTGAACTTATTGAGAAGTTGACTTTGTTCCATTACTTCCTTTTTTCTCCTGCATCTCAATCTCTTGGATTACTTGATCAATTATCTTTTCTAGGATTTCCTTTCTATTTTCAGATTCATTTTCAGAATGATATGAATTGGGAGATTGATGCTCTGATTTCCCCGACTCATCCTCAGACATGTCTTTTACTTCATTATCCAAGCTAATACTTGGAGTAGGTCTGTTTACACCTTCAATAGTTAATAAGTCAAGAGGAATTATCTCCAGTCTCTTATTTTTGTATGTTTGGAAGGTTTCCAAATCGTCTTGATTGAGTTGACTAGATGCAAACTTAAGTATATCTGAAAATTTTTCCATGCCTTGAAAGAAATCATCAAATCTGCCTATTTCTTTCACAAAAGGCTTCATTTTGAGCTCTGTGATGTAGTTTTTAATTACATCATTTGGATCATATGGCCACTTTGGCATTACTTCCAAATTTAATAGATTAATCTTTGAAACTTCCTTGTAGGCATCACTGTTATGTAGGTAAATCCTCTCTGTGGACAGAGACGATCCCTCTAGCCCTAGAGTGGGTCTAGAAACAAAGGGACACGCTAAAGTGTGGCTTCCTAATTATTGAATGAACAAGGGACACGGTAGATCGACCTACCTAGAATCTAATGTTGTCGTTGTTACTGTAGTAGTGGTGGCCTCTCGCTCCTACCTCGGCAAGTCATAATCCATTCGCCATTATGCTTGGATACCTGCATAAAGAACAAGAAACAAGAAAAACATACAAAATAACAACATTTCATTCATAACTATTAACCAGTCAAAGAGGGATAAACATATTGTGTTAAAAAAACATCATAACACAACAGTGGAACCAAACAATAGTCATGTATATAAATGAAAAGAAGGAAGAGTTACAACCGATGCTTTGATGTCACAGTCTCCTCCAGCGGGATTCAGGCGAAGCGTGTCTCATTGCACATTTTAATTTTGTTTAATAAAATGGGAAAGGAGACACCTTAGCCCCTTTTAGATGAAGAAATAACACTCCCAATGTGAAAGGGAGGTGAATAAAGCAGCTGAAATAAACACCAAGGGTGTGAATGGAACCCAACTCATTTTATTAGTCACCATTGACTAAATTCAATAGCGCTGCCCAAGGAGGAAGAGGATTCCTAGAGAAGCTGCGCAGTTTTGGAGGGAAGACACTCTCATGAGGGTGGAAACCCTAATTGGTGGGACCATGGTGGAGAAGAGTTCTCTCACTTTATATGGAGGAGATGGCAGCCCATTTTCATTAGGCTATGTTTTAGATTTCAGACTTGGGTCTGCAAGGCTTGCATCCCAAGGCTGTTTAGCAGGGTGATGGTGCCCTCGGGCACTAGGGTGTTCTCGGTCGGGAATCGCTACCTCTTCCTCAAGGAAGGATGAGGATTGAGCTACATTTCCTCAATCTGACATTGGCCACAGCTACATTCATCTTCTACAGCATTATTTCTATAGCAAAGAGGATGTTGTGTTGCTGGGTGCAGCAAGAGAGGAACTCGTGGAGTCTTCTTAGCTTGTTTTCTTTAGTGATGGAGGGTTCTATTCATTGTAGGAGTTGCAAGGAGGATTCTCAGGCTTATTTCAGATCAGTTGGCATGGGCCAAAACTTCCATCATCTCCCACTGCATAGTCCATGAGAGGAACTGCGTTATTTTGGAGAAGGCAATGAGAGGAGGGTTTCTGGAGCTTTAGAGGAGTTGCTTTTGAGACAAAGGGATCAACCCTTTGTATTGGAGGCATTATCAGAGGAGGGAAATCAGATTTCATATTAGCCATAGCCTCATTCTTATTTTGGTTCAGTTTCAGTGACAACTTGGTTATCACATTTTGTGTTTCTCCGGCATTTCTAGCAATCTTCATAGATTGGCTAAAAATCATGTATTTCAGCCCATTTCTCTTTTATTGGGCTTATTTCTTGTATTCCTTCAGCCATTGATGTATTTAATTCATATTCAACAGTTATTCCTTCATATACACTGCGCAGTTGCAGCTACTTCGGCATTTTGTGGATATGCAACAACTCTTGTATTTCATTGTCTATTCACTAGAGGTTTGATCTTAGAGTTTGAGTGGCTTGTCACTCAACTATTTCATGTATATTTCTGCTGATATATCTTAATATAAAGATGGATGTAGTATTTCCCTCTTATGGTGTATTTCAGATATGCAAAGTTTCTGGTTATGTTCTTGTATTGATGTAGCTCTCTCGTTGAGCATTGTTTTAGAGATCTAGTTTGGGGAGATATGAATAACCCATCTAGATTTATTTATTCAAGCTCATTTTCTGCAAGGGAGTTTTATATGAGTTATTCTAGGGAATCCAAGTGGTGGTTTTTCTTATTTATGCAGCAGCTTCCTTATACAGCGTCCTCAAGGACCCTGTAGCAGAAATTCCCGAAGTGGAATATTGCATATCCATAGATAGAGTCTGAGAAGGGCCAGCTAGCCTCAGGATTTCTCCCTTCTTTATAAGGATTCATATCCTGCAAATTCCCCATCATTAAATATCTGAAATGGACTTGAAATCTCTCACTAAACAAGGAATTGGAATATCTTAAGATATTCCTGATGGAGCAAAATATTCCAGATTTGGGATATTACAGTGGTATCAGAGCATGATCTTGGCTCAACCTATGCCCAAGATCTAATGCCATCAGCAAGAGGAGCTTCTCTCCAAGGAGAGGAGATTGACAGAGGAAACAAGGAAGAAATAATGAAGGAAGAGGAGGTTTCCCTTCTTCTTTTCCAGGGCACCACTGAAGATTTGATGAAATGGAAAATTTTGGAGGAATTTTCTGAGAAGGGTTTGTGGATGAGACAAATCCTAGCTACTTCATGAAGGGTGTGAGCATTCAGCCACACATGCAGATCCATAGCGCAGTCCTTGTTCACTTCCTTTACAAAGGGATGGAGGAAGAAAAGAGGCCATGGGAGGAGCAACATTGCAACTCAAGGTATGGCTCATGATTGTTGGTTTGAGGGTTTCATTTTTCATTGCCATGCAAATGCAAAAACATGTGATGCATTCACTAAGGGTTTGATGGAGAAAAATTGGTGAAACTCATTGTGTTATAAACACAAACACTTTGCATGCACTGGAAAGAACCAACAGCGCTGTCACATTATGAGGAGATCCATCACCACATGGGGGTGAAAGGGGAGCCATTGCTTCTACTAGAGGAGCCCTTGTGTCTTTGCAAGGAGTTCCAAATGTTTTTCATGTGGGTACCAAGACACAATTCCAGAGTCATATGTAGCATTTGTTGGGGATTGTGAGATGGATAGAGAAGAATAGCAAGATTAGCATGGAGGGATGAAGAGCATTCTCCCTTATCTATTTGAGAAGGTTTCTACACAAAGAAAAGAGACTGCACTGCGCAGAGGAGAGAGGGACAAATTAGTCCACTCATACATGCAGTCTATTTTCAGATCTTGATGTCTCACTTTTTGGTGGTTTTCCACTTGGGAGGCCACATGATCTAGTGATGATGAGAGGCATCATGTTTGTGGGCTCACCACTCATTGGATTCCGGAGGGGTGGAGACATTGGCGGGATCCAACACAGCACAGAGGGTTTGGGGTAAACTCAAGGAGGAGAGATGCACTCTCTCGTCTTCAATATCGCCCCTCTTCATCATCTTTACTGCGCTGATAGAGTTTGCTGCATTGATGGAGGGTAGCATCTTCATGATGCGAGATGACTGGTCCATGGATTTGATGTGAGAGAGGTTACTTCCTTTGGGAAATAACTATTTCATGCTTTGGAGTGGATGGAGGCCACTCATGCTTACATTTCCCAGGATCGAGAGATTATTTGGAGGTGATAGTCTCTCATGGGAGGCTCATTTTCAGAGGTTCTTATTTCTTTTGAGCATGAGCAGCTGCATGATGGCATGGCAACAACTTGGAGGATGACTTTGACATGAGGGGATGTCAAGGTAGCAGGCAGCAGCATGATTTAGCACCTTATTGCAGAATACCAGCGCTGTCTATGTGGAGGATTGATCCATGTTGGAGGACTCAGCTTTTGGTTGAGAGGTCCCAGGATCTTGATGCATGCATGATTCTTGGATGGCCTTGATGGTGATGGCAGATACTTAGTGGATGATATGAACATCTATCATCATGGCAGACTCTTCTTGGCTAGAATTTCTAGTCTCAAGGAGAAACTTTTGCATGCAGCACATGCGGACTTCCTAGCTATGCCCTTGGATGCATACTTTGCCTTGCTAGAGGAGTTCACTTGGAGGGAATTCAGTATGGTCTACATCAGCATATGGATAGATGCATAGCCTGATTGATTTTGGAGAGGTTGGAAAAACCATTCCCTTACTCATTGGAGGAGAGGGAGAGCATTCAGTTGAGCCATTTCAGCTCAAGGTCTCAAGTACATGGTAGAGAAGGTATCATTTCCCTTTATGTACCTCTTTACTTCATATGAGCAGCATATGGTCTCAAGAAGGATCATTCCTTTTTGCAATTGATATTGTGTACTTGCAGCTACTTGTAGCCTTGATTGTGGCTATTCTTATGATGGTTTGTGGGGGAAGCCACATGCTTCTTGTGTGCACCATTGGCACCAATTTTTGATTTCATGCTTCATCTTATGAGGAGATGTTGTGGCAGCAAACAAGTGGCTAGTATAGCACTTGTTCATTTTGATTTTGAGGCAGGCCAAGGAGGCACTGTGCAGTTCCATGAGTGGAACTTGAGACCACTCTCTGATTGTCATTTGGAAACTTTCTTTCATTGTATATTTCTCCATGTATTTATGATGTTTGTACACTCATAAGGAGCATTATTTGGAGAGTATTATATGTACAGCCCATTGGGAGCAAGATTATCCCTATTATACATGCTTCATTTTTCAGGAGATACATGGGAAAACCATGATTTCCACATTACTACTTGTCTCTTCTTGTGGGAGGAACCACTTGGAGGATTTGAGGAGGCAACTCATGGCTGATTTTCTTGATGGGGTAGATTGGGCCATTCTTGGAGGCCATACTTTTCAGCCCAAAGACAGAGGCAGCCCCATGCACACTTCAAATGGAGAGAGGGAAATCATGAGAATGCAAGCACACTCTCCATTCAGCCCCAACTCATTGCAGAAATCAGGGGTGAGATTTTCATTTGGATGATTGCATGGATGAGAGGATCATCATTGGGAGCATAATTTTCCCATACATATCATCACTCCTACCTTAAGGAGGCCTTAGCACAGCAAGAAGCATTCCACTACACCTTCTATATTTCCATGACGAGCATTGTTGACAGCTTGCATACTTGGGAGAGAGCATTGGAGGATAGTTTCATTGCAGCATACTTAAGCAGTGGTGGGACCATTGATGAGGAGGCCACAAGAGAGAAGAAGGGGGAGAATATTTTGTTCTCTTCATGTAGTTTCTTGAGGGAAAGCAACATGTGGGAGGGGAGTACTGTAATATTCCCAATTTTAGCCTCAAGCTAAAATGGAATATTATAGTTGCACATTTTAATTTTGTTTAATAAAATGGGAAAGGATACACCTTAGCCCCTTTTAGATGAAGAAATAACACTCCCAATGTGAAAGGGAGGTGAATAAAGTAGCTGAAATAAACACCAAGGGTGTGAATGGAACCCAGCTCATTTGATTAGTCACCATTGACTAAATTCAACAGCGCTACCCAAGGAGGAAGAGGTTTCCTAGAGAAGTTGCGCAAGTTTTGGAGGGAAGACACTCTCATGAGGGTGGAAACCCTAATTGGTGGGACCATGGTGGAGAAGAGTTCTCTCACTTTATATGGAGAAGATGGCAGCCTATTTTCATTAGGCTATGTTTTAGATTTCAGACTTGGGTCTGCAAGGCTTGCATCCCTGCGCTGTTTAGCAGGGTGATGGTGCCCTCGGGCACTAGGGTGTTCTCGATCGGGAATCCATACCTCTTCCTCAAGGAAGGATGAGGATTGAGCTACATTTCCTCAATCCGGCATTGGCCACAGCTACATTGATCTTCTACAGCGTTATTTCTACAGCAGAGAGGACGTTGTGTTGCTGGGTGTAGCAAGAGAGGAGCTCATGGAGTCTTCTTAGCTTGTTTTCTTTAGTGATGGAGGGTTCTATTCATTGGAGGAGCTGCAAGGAGGATTCCTGGGCTTATTTCAGATCAGTTGGCATGGGCCAACACTTCCATCATCTCCCACTATGCAGTCCATGAGAGTAACTGCGTTATTTTGGAGAAGGCAGTGAGAGGAGGGTTTCTGGAGCTTCAGAGAAGTTTCTTTTGAGACAAAGGGATCATCCCTTTGTATTGGAGGCATTATCAGAGGAGGGAAATCAGATTTCTGAATAGCCATAGCCTCATTCTTATTTTGGTTTAGTTGCAGTGACAACTTGGTTGTCACATTTTGTGTTTCTCCGACATTTCTAGCAATCTTCATAGATTGGCTAAAAATCATGTATTTCAGCCCATTTCTCTTTTATTGGGCTTATTTCTTGTATTCCTTCAGCCATTGATGTATTTCATTCATATTCAACAGCTATGCCTTCATATACACTGCGCAGTTGCAGCTACTTCGGAATTTTGTGGATATGCAGCAACTCTTGTATTTCATTGTCTATTCACTGGAGGTTTGCTCTTAGAGTTTGAGTGGCTTGTCCCTCAACTATTTCATGTATATTTCTGCTAATATATCTTAATATAAATATGGCTATATTATTTCCCTCTTATGGTGTATTTCAGATATGCAGAGTTTCTGGTTATGTTCTTGTATTGTTGTAGCTCTCTCGTTGAGCATTGTTTTAGAGATCTAGTTTGGGGAGATCTGAATAACCCATCTAGATGTATTTCTTCAAGCTCATTTTCTGCAAGGGAGTTTTATATGAGTTATTCAGGGAATCCTAGTGGTGTTTTGTCTTATTTATGCAACATATTCCTTATACAGCGTCCTCAAGGACCCTGTAGCAGAAATTCCCGAAATGGAATATTGCATATCCATAGACAGAGTCTGAGAAGGGCCAGCTAGCCTCAAGATTTCTCCCTTATTTAGAAGGAGTCATATCCTGTAAATTCCCCATCAGGCAATCTCTGAAATGGACTTGCAATCTCTCACTAAATAAGGAATTGGAATATCTTAAGATATTCCTGATGGAGAAAAATATTCCATATTTGGGATATTACAAAAGCAAATATGTCATCTGAAGAAAGAGATCCTCTTACTGATAGAGAGAAGAGGTATCAAAGAATAAGACACCAGAAGTTTGATTATACAAATTATTAGTTCCCAAATCCACCTTAGGCTGAAGGAAGGCGAGATTCAGGGTAACACCAAACCACGCTCAGCCTCGTAGCTAGCCCTACGAGGACAGGAGAGGGCTCTCTCCGGGTCAATCTCAATGAGAATATTCAAAGGGGCTTGAGATGACTAAAAAAAAAACTGATCTTAGGCTAGATAAACAAATAGGAGGGTTTGATTTTGATTTTTTAGGGGTTTTTGTTGGAAAAAGGGAAAAACAATTTTGGGCTTGGGGATGAGGCCAATTTCTTGCAGAGTTCAAGTTGGGGCAGGGAAGGAAATGACTTTGATGTCTTTTAGATTCAATGAATGGATAGAAAATACTACTGAGAAGCTGAAGAGGGAAAGAAGGTGCAAGGATCCTCTTCAAACTGACAAAAACATATAAAACTAAACAAAAGTTTAAGGCAGAGCACCAGCAAATCAATGAATTATACCTCAATTACTCATTTGTTTAATTCAGAAGAAAAGAGAAGGGTAATAGCATACATATAACATTAATGAAACTTACAATAACATGGAGAGAAAAATCATCAAAACTCAGAAGCGACAAGGATCCCAACAAGTGCTGCAAAACTCTGGTCTTTCCTTTGCCAAAAACTGAAAATGGATATACAATGAGGTGCCAAACTTTTCCCAAGAGTCCAACCAGTCCAACCTTTGAAAATGACTCAGAAAATAAATGATATAGGCAAGCCTAACCCCTTCCCATGCCTCTAGGGGTCGAGCTCATCCTTCTAGGAGCTGTTTCAACCAATTCTAAACAAGGAGCTGAAATCTAGGCAATCAAACAACTTGCCTCTATATGCTAGGAAACTGATCCATTTACTTAATTTTCACTTTTTAGTGAATTAATCCTCTAGAACAAGTAAAAACATGCCAAATTTACATCATGGTTACCAAATTACATCAAGATATATCAAGAGTAACATCAAAAAGTAAAACTAGTCAAAACTGGGCGAATTTCTGAGCTGAAGAGTGAAAATGAGGCCAAATTTCTCTATGCGCCGTGCCCAAATTCTCTATGTGTCGTGCCACTTTGGAGCTGATTTTGAGGCACTTCCTGAAGTCCACATTGAGCTCATGATAGCTCGTTGGAAAGCCCTGGATGTCGGCTATCCAACCCAAATGGAATTTCTCAATTTGGATGTCATTTTCCCCTCCAAAAATTCAATCTCCCAACACTACTTCCTGCAAGTACAAAAGGTGGTAGAAAGGTGATTTTTGGAGTGTTTTTGGCCCTTTAGGCAACCCAGAACTTGATGAAATCTCTCAGCCATTCCTGAGCATGCATAAATTTTCATAAAAAACCCAAAAATATCAAGTTTTCCTCCATAATATGTCCCAATCATAAGCACGCGTCGGGCAGAAAAACCTGTTTTGCAACCAAAAAAATTCAAAATGACAAAATTTCCTCCAAATTTGCTGAAATTTGGACCGAAAGACCCTCATCAAATAATATGCTCATTCAAGGAAGCTTTCGCCAATATTTGAAGTGGATCAGGCCTTTTTCGGCGCTTCAGTGCCCTCCTGGTGCATGTCGTTTCAGTGGTGAAATCTCTGTCTTGTTGTATGATGTGTCCGTGTGCGTCATGGTGTTGCAAGGCATATGTGAAGTGTATATTTGGTTGATTGAAAATGATAAATGAGGGCTTGGTGTCTTTTTCTCCCAGTGTCAAATGTGTGCCAAAGGTAAGGGACTGTGGAGATAACGCAGTGTGTACAGTGGGGTCTTTTCAAGTGGTAATTAGAAGGAAATAACAGTCACTTGACTGTGTTATAGAAATGTGGTGTTTGGGGATTTATAAATTAGGAACTCTTCGCAAATGATATGGAAGGGTGATAGTGATAGGGAATAGAGGATTGACAATGATGAGAGGATTATGGTGATGGGAAAGGGAAAAAATGGTAACAAGGGATATAAGTGGTTTTGGGACAGAGGGGAATAGGGGTAAGACTGTATGATGATAGTGTGATAGTGAGGAAGAAGGGAACCACAAGAGGGGAAAAGAGTTCAAACCAATGGGCACCAACAACCAAAATTTAAATTTCAAATAAAAACCCTATGGAGTAGACTTTGTCAAAAATATTAAGTTTATGTTGACATCATTCAAATTCTCCAACCGGCCTTTGAAACCACACCAAACACTACTTAACCACAATAGCAAGATCAGTCGGACTTACTCGAATCACAAGAGGTTAAGTCAATTTGGAAAATTTGGAAGCGGTGATGATTTTGTGCCTTGGAGGCTCTATGTGCCACACACCATCCCAAAATGCTGCGCAGGCTGGATGCGTCGCGCTTGTGTAAATTTACATAGGGGAAAATGGCTCTATGCGCCGCGCACCTTCAATGCGTCGCGCCTTCTCCCAATGCGCCATGCCATAAATAGCACATTTTGCAGGAGGCTTTTGGAGGCCTTCCCGGTGTCCAAATTGGGCGTGTGATAGTTCGTTGGAAAACTTATTGAGTATAATTTCTATCATAAGTGGAATGTTTCAATTTGGAGTTCATTTAGCCTTTAAAAAATCAAATCTCCCAAGACTGGTCAAAATGAGAAAAATGAGGCTGCCACAGGGCAGAGTGCTGTTGCAGTCAACTTTTGAAGGTCTTAATCAGATCAAAATTGATCTCATGATAGCTCATTGGAAATATATTTGTGTCTAGTTATCATTTGACTCATAAATAAAGTCATTTGGCCAACCCAGCTAGGAGAAATATTGATTTTCCCAAGGTCACTTCAAAGGTGCATTCAATTCTCCTGAGGCAACGATATTTTTGACATTTCTCTAAAACCATGATACCTATTTAAAAAATGAAGGAGGATTTTATTACTTGGCCTATTTTGGACAAAAAATTCTCTCCGTTTTCAAAAATTCATCTTTTATTTCTCAGAAACATCATTTGAGTGAAACCTATCCCGATGTGTGGAATAAGGGATTTGTCGAAATGAAGCGAAACAAAGGGTATAAGGGGCTTCTAAATTCTTGAGAAAATTTTTGGAAGTAGGGAAGGATGTTAGGAAATAGGGGAAAGCAGAATTTCATAGATTGAGTGAGGGGAAGGGGTCCAAAATGGCAAAACACAGGCCTAGTCTGGAAAATTGCCAAGTTGTAGCAAGAAACTAGGGTTTTTGCAAAAATGAGGAATTTGGGGAATCTCAGTGATGGGAAGTGTTTAATAAGGTATATTAAGTATAGGGGAAGGTGTATGAACATCAGGATACAAGTTTTGCTGATGATTTGACCATCCAAGAGAAATTACCTCCAAAACCCTAGGAGAGGGAAATGAACCTTACCTAGGCACAACTGAAGCATGAACAAGGTGTAAAATGACCCAATGGAACTTGACATGATGATGAAAACCCTCTGAATGATGGTACACTCAGCTGAATGGTGACATGGAATGACATTTGGACAACTTTGACAAGAGTAAAAGCAAACCCTAGACCTAATACCTAGTGACCAAATTTTGCTTGAAGACTCACTGAAATGAAAAAATTTGACCTTGACACCTTAACATCACCTTGTAAGAGCATGTTTTATCACTGAAGGAAAGCTACAAAGGCTGACACTAACATTGTATCCAATGGGGATGGTAGCTCCTTGGAGGTGCCAAGAACGGCAGATCTTTGGGAGAGGAGACCAGTGCCTTATCCATTGGGCAATGGAATCAAAAACTCAAACTGAAATGCATGACTGAAAACTGATGACTTGACGACAAAAATTGACTCTCACTCAACTAAGAACTGACTTGATACTTAAACACAACCGACAAACTGGAAATATGCTCAATATGAAGCTTATTCAATACAACCTACTCTAACAATTTCATTCATCACCTGATCAAGTGAAATGAAACAACCAATGCAACCATGTAAGTATTGCAGTTGCTGTTTGGATTCTCCGCAAGTGCTCGTTTATGAACAACAAGAGAGAACTACTGAAAGGCAACTCCCATGAAAACTTGTGAACAGATCCGTTGAATACTATGGATTCTCTATCTGCCTCCAAAAACACTGCATAAGGATCTTGAAATTCATGCTGCATAAGGATCTCAAAATGCACACTAGGACTTAGCTCATCCAATGGATTACTTCTCTTCTCCTCATACCATGAATGCAAAATTTGATCTGAGCTTTGTGATGAGCTTTGTGACGAGACTCCTGCTAAAAATGACAAAGAGACTGGCTGCCGGATCAAGTCTATATCAGCACACGTTTCAACCTTACATAAAGTCAATGGAGAAAGACTTTGACTACAAACATCATCCAACACATCAGCAATAGGATCATCAAAAACTTGAGAAGACTGTTGTGATGTATCCATTGAAACTATGTGACATCCTACTGGCTGTTCATCTTTTTCTTGAGAGATATTACGAAGATTCTGCCTTATAAACTGAAATGCTTCGAAACAAAAGGGTACAGAATCCTCTTGCATCATTAAATCATGTATTTCAGCTTCCACGACTTCATCTGTAATCTGACCTTCAATTTCAGTTGGTGGCTGCAAATCTGATGCTACAGGCTGCCCAAGAATTTCGTTATCTGTCTCATCCTCAACATTAACACTAAGAGATTTCTGATTTCTTACAGGCTGCTCATTTGAAGATTTACTATGCAATTTACCCTTCAAAAACTGGAATGATTCAAAACAAAATGGTACGGAGTCACCTTGTATCATTTGATCATATGTACCAGCTTCCATGTCCTCATCTGCAACTTGACAATCAATGGCTTTCGAGGGCTGAAAATCTAAATATGCGAAGTCTTGAACAAGGTTTTCATTGCGCTCAAGATGGTCCAGATCAAGACTTGTTGACATTTGATTTCTGATTGTATGAAAGTTGTCTATGATGAACTGAAACGAATCAAAACAAAAAGGCAAATATCCTTCACTTACTTCAAAATTTGCTGCACTTTCCTCATCATTGTCATAGCTGATATGCATCAGTTGATCACTGTACTCGAGCTGCTGAAAGTGAACTTCTTCCTTCCACAAACTATCTCCTGATTTGTCTGCAAGATTAGCTTCTGTTTGGAGAACATAATCATCATCATACTGATCAAACTGAGGAAAATCATCAATATACAACATATCATCAAGCATACATGTCATATCAACTGCTCTCTCTTCTTCAAAATGATCTATAAAACAATTACTATGACAACTGGGATAAGAAACAAAATGTTTTGGACCAGCAACTTGTTTTTCCTCAATCAGCGAGCCATGAGCTTGAACATTATACTCATTCCTTGTGGTGTTCTTTTGCATCATCTCTTCCACCACACTTACCAACATGTCAAGCTTTACCTCTAAAGATGTCGATTTCTCCGGATCTATGTTTCTCATCTCTTATTCCTTCAACCTTGCCCTCAAGATCAGCAAATGAGCCTCTACATTCACTGCATTGTTCTGCATCTCGTGAAGTGTTGCAATATTCTTTTCTCTCAGCTGAAACTCCATTTCCAGATCAAAGGCACCCGGGTAGTGCAAGAGAGCAGATCTAGGAGAAGGTCTTATATCAGCTGGCATTGAAAAATATACTTGGTTAAATCTGGCAGAAAACTGTTGTATTGTCTCCCCTGGCAGTCTTTTCAGCTGGTTATACTCTTCTATAATAAGGAAAGGATTTTGTTCGATCATCCACCTATCGAGGAAAACTTCGACGAACTGCTATAAATCTGAGATGCTCGCATCAGGCAGGGCTTTGAACCAACTCTTCACTTGGCCTTGCAAAGAAAGAGCAAAAAGTCTAATACTAACATCTTCTTCATCAACTTCAAAAAGGTCTAGAAAAGTCTCAACATTCTGCACATGTTGCTCAGCGTTGACATTGTTACATTCACCGTCAAATCTTGGTAGATATAGGTCATAATTTTTAGGGAAAGCATGAAGAACAGAAGGTAAAAAAAGAGGTTTATACCTATCTGGGACTATATAAGGTGTAGGAGTATATACAAGAGCTACGGGATCAGTTTTGTTCTCTTTAGGCTCATCACTCTGAAGAGAGTCATCATAAGATGTGGGAAAAGTAAGGAGACCAGGATCAAAGGGAAACTCAGCATTTACACTTTTTGAATGGGTCGAATGAAGATTTTGATCACCTTTCTCATACAACAAATTCTGAAAAACTTTCAGGATGGTTTCAAGAACAGCAAAGAAGTAATTTACAAGAAAGAAGACTAGATCCTGAATACCATTCCACTTTGGATACCTGAACTTTGTGTAAGATCCTTCCATTTTCGCAAAGAAAGAGTTAGTCCTCCATTGGAGTCTCTACATTGAATTGGAGTCACCAGGTGAATGATTTCAGCCTTCTTATGTTTGATAGTTGTCCACCATCAACTATCAGATCTGATCTTGATACATGTACTGGGGCAAGACAATCCACAAGTCAAGTGTCACGTTCACAAGCTAGACTGGAGATCGAATGAACCAGCGTTTATCTACTTCCGCTAATGCAAAGCAAAAGCGTTTCGAAAGCTACCTGGCGTGACTTCAGGCTCCGTCTGTAACTTATGAAACAAATAACACTGACAAGCAAACCATTTTCTTCCCTAGTATGATCGCCACTATGTTAGTTCCCAAATCCACCTTAGGCTGAAATAAGGCAGAAGAAGGACAACACCAAACCACGCTCAGCCTTGTAGCTAGCCCTACGAGGACAGGAGAGGGCTCTCTCCGGGTCAATCTCAATGAGAATATTCAAAGGGGCTTGAGATGACTAAAACAACAACTGATATTAGGCTAGATAAACAAATAGGAGGGTTTGATTTTGATTTTTTAGGGGTTTTTGTTGGAAAAAGGGAAAAACAATTTTGGGCTTGGGGATGAGGCCAATTTCTTGCAGAGTTCAAGTTGGGGTAGGGAAGGCAATGACTTTGATGTCTTAGATTCAATGAATGGATAGAAAAGACTACTGAGAAGCTGAAGAGGGAAAGAAGGTGCAAGGATCCTCTTCAAACTGACGAAAACATATAAAACTAAACAAAAGTTTAAGGCAGAGCACCAGCAAATCAATGAATTCTACCTCAATTACTCATTTGTTTAATTCAGAAGCAAAGAGAAGGGTAATGGCATACATATAACATTAATGAAACTTAAAATAACATGGAGAGAAACATCATCAAAACTCAGAAGCCACAAGGATCCCAACAAGTGCTGCAAAACTTTGGTCTTTCCTTTGCCAAAAACTGAAAATGGATATACAATGAGGTGCCAAACTTTTCCCAAGAGTCCAACCAGTCCAACATTTGAAAATGACTCATAAAATACATGATATAGGCAATCCTAACCCCTTCACATGCCTCTAGGGGTCGAGCTCATCCTTCTAGGAGCTGTTTCAACCAATTCTAAACAAGGAGCTGAAATCTAGGCAATCAAACAACTTGCCTCTATATGTTAGGAAACTGATCCATTTACTTAATTTCCACTTTTTAGTGAATGAATCCTCTAGAACAAGTAAAAACATGCCAAATTTACATCATGGTTACCAAATTACATCAAGATAGATCAAGAGTAACATCAAAAAGTAAAACTAGTCAAAACTGGGCGAATTTCTGAGCTGAAGAGTGAAAATGAGGCCAAATTTCTCTATGCGCCGCGCCCAAATTCTCTATGTGTCGCGCCACTTTGGAGCTGATTTTGAGGCACTTCCCGAAATCCAAATTGAGCTCATGATAGCTCGTTGGAAAGCCCTGGATGTCTGATATCCAACCCAAGTGGAATTTCTCAATTTGGATGTCATTTTCCCCTCCAAAAATTCAATCTCCCAACACTACTTCCTGCAGGTGCAAAATGTGGCAGAAAGGTGATTTTTTGAGTGTTTTTGGCCCTTTAGGCAACCCAGAACTTGATGAAATCTCTTGGCCATTCCTAAGCATGCATAAATTTTCATAAAAAACCCAAAAATATCAAGTTTTCCTCCAGAAGATGTCCCAATCATAAGCGCGCGTCGGGTGGCACGACGCGTCGGGCAGAAAAACATGTTTTGCAACCAAAAAAATTCAAAATGACAAAATTTCCTCCAAATTTGCTGAAATTTGGACTGAAGGACCCTCATCAAATAATATGCTCAGTCAAGGAAGCTTCGGCCAAGATTTGAAGTGGATCAGGCCTTTTTCGGCGCTTCAGTGCCCTCCTGGTGCATGTCGTTTCAGTGGTGAAATCTCTATCTTGTTGTATGATGTGTCCGTGTGCGTCATGGTGTTGCAAGGCATATGTGAAGTGTATATTTGGTTGATTGAAAATGATAAATGAGGGCTTGGTGTCTTTGTCTCCCAGTGTCAAATGTGTGCCAAAGGGAAGGGACAGTGGAGATAAGGCAATGTGGACAGTGGGGTCTTGTCAAGTGGTAATTAGAAGCAAAAACAGTCACTTGACTGTGTTTTAGAAATGTGGTGTTTGGGGATTTAGAAATTAGGAACTCTTCGCAAATGATATGGGAGGGTGATAGTGATAGGGAATAGAGGATTGACAATGATGAGAGGATTATGGTGATGGGAAAGGTAAAAAATGGTAACAAGGGATATAAGTGGTTTTGGGACAGAGGGGAATAGGGGTAAGACTGTATGATGATAGTGTGATAGTGAGGAGGAAGGGAACCACAAGAGGGGAAAAGAGTTCAAACCAATGGGCACCAACAACCAAACTTTAAATTTCAAATAAAAATCCTATGGAGCAGCCTTTGTCAAAAAGATGAAGTTTATGTTGACATCATTCAAATTCTCCAACCAGCCTTGAAACCACACCAAACACTACTTAACCACAATAGCAAGATCAGTCGGACTTACTCGAATCACAAGAGGTTAAGTCAATTTGGAAAATTTGGAAGCGGTGATGATTTTGTGCCTTGGAGGCTCTATGCGCCGCACACCAGCCCAACGCACCACGTAGGCTGGATGCGCCGCGCCTGTGTAAATTTACACATGGAAAAATGGCTCTATGCGTTGCGCACCTTTAGTACGCCGCGCTCCTACCCAATGCGTCGTGCCATAAATAGTGAATTTTGCAGGAAGCTTTTGGAGGCCTTCCCGGTGTCCAAATTGGGTGCATGATAGCTCGATGGAAAGATATTTGAGTCTACTTTCCAACCCAAGTGGAATTTTTCAATTGGGAGTTCATTTACCCTGTCAAAAATCAAATCTCCCAAGACTGGTCAAAATGAGCAGAATGAGGCTGCCTCAAGGCAAAGTGCCGTTGCAGTCAACTTTTGAAAGTCTTCCTCAACTCAAAATTGAGCTCATGATAGCTCATTGGAAAGATATTTGTGTCTACTTATCATTTGAATCATCAAATAAGTCATTTTGCCAACCAAGCTAGGATAAATCTTGATTTTCCCAAGGTCACTTCAAAGGTGCATCAATTCTCCCAAGGCGATTGTATTTTTGACATTTCTCTAAAACCATGATACCTGTGTAAAAAGTGAAGGAGGTTTTTCTTCTTTGGCATGTTTTGGACAAAAACCACTCTCAATTTTCCAAAATTCATCTTGTATTGATCTGAAACATCATTTGAGTGAAACCTATCCCGATGTGTGGAACAAGGGATTTGTCGAAATGAAGCGAAATGAAGGGGACAAGGGGCTTCTAAATTCTTTAGAAAATTTTTGGAAGTAGGGAGGGATGTTAAGAAGCAGGGGAAAGTGGAATTTCATAGGTTTAGTGAGGGGAAGGGGTCCAAAAGGGAAAAACACAGGCCTAGCCTAGAAAATTGCCAAGTTGTAGCAAGAAACTAGGGTTTGTGTGAAAATGAGGAATTTGGTGGATATCAGTGATGGGAAGTGTTTAATAAGGTAAATTAAGGATAGGGGAAGGTGTATGAACATCAGGATACAAGTTTAGCTGATGATTTTACCATCCAAGAGAAATTACCTTCAAAACCCTAGGCGAGGGAAATGAACTTTACCTAGGCACAACTGAAGCATGAACAAGGTGTAAAATGACCCAGTGGAACTTGACATGATGATGAAAACCCTTTGAATGATGGTATACTCAGCTGAATGGTGACATGGACCGACATTTGGACAATTTTGACAGGATTAAAAGCAAACCCTAGACCTAATGCCTAGTGACCAAATTTTGCTTGAAGACTCACTGAAATGACAAAATTTGACCTTGACACCTTAAAATCACTTTGTAAGAGCATGTTTGATCAGTGGAGGAAGGCTGCAAAGGCTGACACTAACACAAATGACAAATAAGACAAGGGTAAAACCCCTTTATCTGGAGGAGAAGATGAAGAGAAAGAGTTTCCTAAGATTCTTCTCAAAGCTATGAAATACATTTCTAGAGAAATAAAGGAGATGAGGATGGATAGATACAAGGAATCCCCTAAAGGATTTCAACATGGTGAAGGCTCCGACATTTCTCATCACTGGAGTGATAAACCAGTGTAGCAACAACAAGTTTCCCAACGCTCTACAATGCCTACATTCTTAGTAGTGGTAAATGAAGGGTTTCAAGAACAAGAATCCCTTGAAGACTATTTCATGGAGTATGAGTCTCAAACTTAGAGATTCAAGGATCACTTGAGTTTTCAAGAATTTTGTCAAATCAAGGATAATAGGAGACCCAGGCATCACAATAGAAGTGGTGGATTCATTCAAAATCACGATCTACACCGCAATATGGGAAGATTTTTCTTACCCAACTTTGATGGGTCATCTAAATGCACTGCCAAATCATGGGTTGAGAAGCTTGACACCTACTTCCAGTTGAAAAAATTTCCAGAAATGGAGGCCGTTAAAATAGCAGCGCTGCACCTTGAGGGTGAAGCACATGATTGGTGGTTCCATGGCTTGTCTACATTGGTTCATGCCAATGTGACTGCAAATTCAAAGTTCACAAGGAGGCTGGTGGAGAGGTTTGATAGAAGAGATCCTGAAGCACCATTCATGGGGCTTGAAAAGCTTAAACAATCAGGTAATCTACAAACTTATATTTCTGAATTTTTAAGACTTTATGTTATGGTTCCTGATTTATCTGCAGCAAGAAGGGTCTATATTTTCATTGATGGGTTAGATGAAACTCTTCATGGGTTGGTTAAGTCTACCAAGCCCAATACCCTTCAAGATTCCATTGAAAGGGCTAGAGATCTTCAAGATGCCTTGCCAAAAGCAAAGGAAACATTTCAGCATAAGCCCTCTTTTCCATCCAAGGGAAAATATGAAAAGGCTCCTCTTTCAAAGGAGAGCCAAAATAAAAAACCTCTTGATGATGATGTCCGAAGAGATTTGAGGAGGAGGAAGCTTTGCTTCACATGCCAAGAATCTTTGGCACCCGAACATAGATGTGTAGCAAGAAAGACACACTACATAGAGGTCTCCTCAGATGATGAGGAGGAAGAAGAAGATGAACCAAGAAGAGGTCATGGCGCTGGAATAGCAGGAGATGATCCACCACCACCAAGGGGTGAGGATGGAGAAATTGCTCCAATTAGAGGTACTCTTGCATCATTAAGAGTGGTACCCAACTATCATAAAACTTCCACACAAGAAACAGAGTTGAATTTGCGCAGTGGAAGCAAGGACATGATGATCCCATCTATTATGCATATGAGATTGGTCCATGAGACATCACTATCTTATGGTAAACCGCCCGAGAGGCCACCTGATCTAGATTTGGTGAGAGATGTATCACATCATGATGCACCATTCATAGATCCGGGAGGAATGGGAGCATTAGGAGGCCACGATACAGTACTGAGAGTCTTGGGTAGACTCAAGGAGGAGGGAGACATTCTCCCAACATCATCATTACCCACTCTCATTTCAAATTCTGCGTTGTGGGAGGAGAAACATGGGAAGGATAGTAACCTTCCAACATATACCTTTGGCATGAGAGATGTCAAGGAGAAGGGCAGCCATATGACAGATGTTCTTTGTGATAGATCATCAGCGTTGTCACTATGGAAGATTGATCCATATTGGAAATCCCAATTTTTGGTGGATTATTCCAAGGATCTTTTCACATGCATGATACTTGATGACCAGCTACATGAAGAGGGATATTCAGTCCAAGAAGAAGTCATCTATTATCATGGTAGGATATTCCTATCTAGAGCCTCAAAGCTCAAGGAGAAGTTGCTACAAAGGACTCATGAAGATTTCCTTTTCAGCCATACTCATTCCATGAGAGCCTACAACACTATTATGGAGAGCTACACTTGGGAAGGCTTTGAAGAGGAACTATATCAGCATTTTTAGAGATGCATGAACCATGGGGAGTTGAAAGAGAGACATAAATCAATGAAGGAATCATCACAACCACCTCTTTCCTCTTTTGGAATGAGAGGGGATATATATATGGACCACTCCATTTGTATGAGCATAATTTTTGGTAAGGAACATGGTTATGTACATGATGTTTCATTTGATGATTACTTGCATTCCTTTACCATGTATATGCAGGCCATAGATCCAAGGAGGAGCATTATTCCACATAAACTTCATGGCCAACTTTGGGCCATAAACATTTCTGAACATGGCCACTCCCTGGGAGGATATAGGGAGATGTTGTATCATTGTGGGTGCACTCTGAAAGCACCAAACATATCTCGCACTTTTAGCCATTGTGAGAAGACTTGGGCAGCAAGTAAGTGGTGGGGAAACCACTTACCATATCATTATCTAATGCAGTTGGGAGATTTACTGTGCTAGTTCCACATGTGGGACTATCACCCACATCCCCTTTTACATATTTCTATTTGTATGTACTTAGTTTTGATCCCATACATTGATGATGTACTTATACTTTTTATGGGAATGATTGGAGGGAGGATGGGAGGAATTTGTGTGCCCTATGGGAAATAAATTTTCCATGCTACATGTTTCAGGGAGAACATTGGGCAAACCATGTTTGTTTCATTGGAACTATTGTCTCCTTGTGAGGTGAATTATTTGCATCTCATAAGAACTTTGGAGGAGAATTTCATGGAGGGATGGATTGGTGGACACTTAGCTTATGAGGGAAGCTTATCACATGTTGGTGTCACCAATGGTGGAGGAGAAGAGTTGCAGCACTCACCTTGTCAATTTCTTGAAGAAAAGCAACATTTGGGAAGGGAGGACTATAATATTCCCAATTAGCCATGAGCTAGTTGGAATATTAAATTTTGTTTTGTTGCTTTGTTTTATGAATAAGAGAATAATGGAGGTCCATAAGTCTCCTTCATAATGAATAAATCAATGCCAATGTGAAAAGGATATATCTTGGCAGCTTAATTGAGCACCCTTGGGTGTGAAAAGGGGCTAGAACACTTTGACTGGGTCAAATTTGACCAAATCAACAGCGTTGTCATGGAGGAGTGGTCATCAACCAAAGACATCGTAGTTTTAGATGGAGATGCTTTACATGGAAGTAGTGCCATTATTGGATGGTGCTTAGGGTTTGGAAGCTCATATCTTATAAAAAGAAGAGGATGGCAACCATATTGATTATGTTGATGTATATGATATTTATAAATATACGGTCTGTTTAGACATATATCTTTCTCTAGCTGTTTAGTTGAGATTGAGTGTTCTTTAGCATTGGGTGTTCCTGATCGGGAATCCCACTTCTTCCATTAAGAAGCTCTTGGAGGAGTCTTGTACTGCATTGTCCACTTTCAGGCTTAAGTCCAAGCTTCATCTTTCATTTACAGCATAGATCCTATTGAGGGTTGATTTTTTTTGCAGGTTGCAGTAGTGGAGACCATCTTTAGGTCACATCATTACTTATTTTTACTGGAGAAGGGTTCCTTCCCATTGGGAGGATAGTAAGGAATGCCCTTGTTATTATTTTCATATCTTGGCTTCAGGCCATTGATTTATTTTCCCCTATAGCGCAATTTATTTCCAGATCTGCATTATTTTGTGGGAGGAGTTGCAGGGTGGTTTTGGCACACCATTTGGAGAGGAAATTTTCTAGAGAAGGGATCAGCCCTTGATCTAGAGAGTCTATTGAAGGAGACTGCATTGTTGATCATATAAGATCAGCCACACTTTCCAAATCTATATTTTGCAGTGGATCTTTAGCCCTAGGGCTTAGATTCCCATCTTATACATGGTGTTTTGCTTAAAACCCTTAAGGGGTTCTTAAAAGGAGGTTGTATAGTGCCTAGATTTGTATGAGATCTATCTTTTGTGGCCTATATCAGCCCTAGATATGTTGTGTAATCATTTTTGTAGCAGTGCCTTTAAAACATCATTGTAGCAGCCTTCCAGCTCTTTATATATATTAGCAGCACCTCTTTTGAGGGATTTTGTCCATTGGAGGCTTGTTCTTTCTTATTGTACATCTTATGGCCCATTATTTATGCATATTTTGCTGCTATTATAATGAATAGAAGGTCTCCATATTGGCCTCTTGCTTTTATATGATGTTTTACACTATTGTTCTATTGGCTTGAGGGGTCTTGACACAGGTTCGGTGTGCAAGGTTTGCCAACAAACCCCTATACTACTGGCCGTTTCGGTAGTGACCTACTTTCGTAGGTCATAGTCTCACCCGAAGTAGTATGGGTGGGTGCTGGAACCAGGTTTCCGCACCTTGAGAAAGGAAGGGTAAGGCAAGCAGAGTTGCGTTCTGTTTCTGTAATTCCCAGATTACCTTGTTCTTCACAGGGTTAATTATGTATATATTTGCATCCACGTGCACTAGATCTATAATTATATGCTTTCTATAACATCAACACAACATTATATAAATAGAGCGGAATAGATCTAGATCCAAGCATTCACAGATCTTCGCAGCGAAAAGACAGAAAATACATAACACAACAATTATCAGCAATTCATACAACAGTACTCACAGATTCAGATCTCTAATAATCCTTCGCATTCATTCATTCATCAATCTTTCCTTACAATTCCCTTCCCAACCTGCGCACACAGCAGCAAGGTCCGCACACAACTGGACTAGGATCTTCGTGCACACAGCCGGCAGGAGTCTGTTCCCCAAAACCCAAACAGATAGCTTAAGCAACAGATCACATCAATATCTCATCAATTCTTATCCCTTTCGATACAAAATACATCTCTATTTATAACAATCTAGCCTCAACTTTCCTATGGTCCACAACCCATGGTTTTCGGACCCCTAGTTTACCCTTTGACCCATTACAATGCGTTCGGGGCTTTGATCCGCCCCAAAACCCCTGCACTAGACTAAATATAATAAAAAATAATCAAAATGGACCAATTTCGCAGCTTGTTAGGAGACCCCGTTCCAACAGTCCCCCAACACAATCTTGTGACTCATCCCGAGTCACTGCACTGGTGTGACCACATAGTCCGCAGCCTGGTATGGTTTGAGTCGACTACCATTGACAAAGCCAACAATGAGGTCACCGCGCAGAGTAGCTAACTGGACTGCTCCGCCATTCGTAACCTCCTTAACTATGTAGGGACCAAGCCAGTGCTGCCGAAATTTTACTGGATGTTTCGCAAATCGGCTATCGTATAAGAGGACAAGATCACCTTCGACGAATGTCTTCTGGTGGATGTGTTGATCATGCCAGGATTTATCCCGGGCCTTTTGAACCTGCTGGTGAAACTGAGCAATAAACTAATCTTCCTCCAAAGCCACCAGTTGCGCCAGGCACTCTTCTATGATATCGGAGTCTGCCATATTCGTGAATGTTGTGATGCGTAGGCTAGGAACAACGTACTCTATGGGCATAATGGCCTCCTTTCCATAGACCATTCGAAAGGGTGTCCTTCCTGTCAGTTTTTTGCAGGTCGTTCGGTATGCCCACAGAACCGAGGGGATGCGAACATCCCAGTCACTACGATCGGCATTACAAACCTTCATTAATGCCTGCTCCAAAATTTTGTTAAAAGCTTCAACCGCCCCATTGGCCTGGGGATGATATGGTGTACTCTTGGCATGGTGGATTCGGAATTCCTCATTCAAAGCTTGAATTGTTTGGTTAACAAAATGTGTACCTCTGTCGCTCATTAGGATCTTTGGTTAGCCAAAACTAGTCAAAATCTGCTCAAAGATGAAGTGAGCAGCAGTATCATCAGTAAAATATTTTACTGCTTGTGCCTCAGCCCATCGTGTGACGTAGTCAGTGGCAATGATAATGTAATGTGCGCTTTTTTTCTTGCCTGGTGGATTGATGGGTTCTATAAAGTCAATGGCCCATTTATCAAAAGCCTGTAGGGCCATTTGAGGTTGTAATGGCATGTCATCTTGTCGTCGGTCAGTTCACTAACATGTATCACACAATCTGCAATAGGTGTAAGAATCCTGATGTAGGGTAGGCCACCATAAGCCAACCCTCAAAATATTTTGTGTCGTAGCCCTACCTGCGTAGTGGCCGCCTGTCACTCCATCATGTGCTTCTGTGAGGACGGTGGGATGTTCATGTTCCAATTCATCTCTACAGAGTATTTCATTGGCGCCTAGCTTGTATAGCTGTCCTCCAATGATAGTAAAATCTACAGCCCGGGTAACCAACTCCTTCTTCTATTGTACCGAATACGCAGCAAGGGCCACACCCGTAGTAAGGAACTCTATGATATCAGCAAAGTGAGCATCAACCATCTTAATGGTAAACAGCTGCGCATCGGGTAAGCCTTCATCCAATTTAGTGGGTTCTTCCCCTGTATCGATACGAGACAGATGATCCAGGCCTGCATTCAACTTCCCAGGCTTAACGATGATCTCAAAATAGTATTCCTGAAATAGAAACAGCCAGCAACAAATCTTCCCCCCCAACACCGGCATGTTGACCAGGTATTTCAAAGTTGAATGGTCTGTGAAAATCTTAAAGTGTCCACCCAGCAGATAGTGTCGATACTTTTGTAGTGCGTACACCATAGCCAGTCCTTCGCGCTCGGTGGTAGAGTAATTCCTTTCGGTGCTCGAGAGTTTGCGACTAGCAAAGGCAACCGGGTGATCAATATCTCCTTTGCCAGGTTGAGTGAGGACCGCACCCAAGGCGATGCCTGACGCATCGACATGTACATGAAATTCCTTTGACCAGTCAGGGAATATTAGTATGGGTGTAGAAATCATCTTCTCTTTTAGCAGTTCGAAGATTTTCTGACATTCATCATTCCAAAACAAAAGAGACATATTTTTTTAGTAGCTATTCCATGGGTGTTGTGATCAGAGGGTATCCTTGAATGAATTTTCTATAATAGCCCATGTGACCGAGAATAGAGCGCAACTGTTTTTCTATTGTGGGGGCTTCCAGGTTCATAATTACATCTATCTTCATAGGATCAACCATCAGTCCTTGCCGATAGACTATGTGTCCAAGCAAGATTCCTAAAGGTGCACAGAAGATGCACTTTTTGATATTCAAGGAGATCTGGTTCTTCTGGCACGCATCCAACATTAATCGCAGGTTCGAGACACGTTCTTTCACTAAGCCAAAAACCGTCCAGTCATCAAAGTAAACCTCTAGGAACTTATGAATAAATTCCTTGAACACAGCCACTACAACCCTTGAAAAGATAGCAGGTGCGTTATTAAGACCAAAGGGCATGACCGTGTACTGGAAGGAACCCCATTCGGTGGCAAAGGTAGTCTTACTGCGATCCTCAGGTACAATTCTGATCTGGTGGTATCCCAAGAATCCATCAGTGAAGGAATAGGCCTCCTGGCCACCCATGCTATCAAGGATTTCATCGGAGAAGGGAGTAGGGAAGGGGTCATGAACGCAAGGGTCGTTCAGCTTTCGTAGGTCCACACAGGTGTGTATTTCCCCCTTTGTCTTTTTCTCCTAAACGACCATTGGACTTACCTAATATGACTGTTCAACTGGTTCAATGATACCCACGTTCAGCATTTTGTCCAACTCTTCTTTGACCTTCTACTTATACTTAGGATTCAACCGGTAGGGCCGCTGCTTGACGGGTCGCGCCTCAGGCTTCAGAGTGATGTGCATAATGTCGAGGTCCCCAGTGATTCCTTTGAGCTCAGAAAACTTTGTAGGGAATAAGTCCTGTACTCCGTAAGTAACTCGACAATTTTACCCACGGTACCTTCATCCCAATAGTCCCCAATTATAGCCAGCTTAGGGTGTTCTTCTGTCCCAATATTAACTTCACGTAGCTGGAGAGGTTGTGTTACATCAACATCCTAGAGTGATGGTCTGATAATGGTACGTTCCCCTTCAGATTCCAGAACAGAGATATTCTGCGGGTTATCCTCTTCTTCGTCAGAACGGCTGGTGGGTTGCGTGGGTGAGGCTTCTTAAAGATGAACACATCAATGTCTTTTAGGGCTTCGTCAAGCATCTTTTTTCCCCCAATAAGTCTGAATGTTCCAATAAAGTCCTCTTTTAATATTTCCCAGTGGCGGGTCTGCTGATGTAACTCTGCATCTAAGTACCAAGCAGCAGGAATAGGGTCCAAGGCATGTATAAATAGATGGATCCATTCATTTGGGGTTCGTTCGGCCCATTTGGTTGTCCAAGTACGCAGATGCACATGGGGATCCCTGGGCCCCAGGAATATCTTGGTGCGCACATCAGCGGGAGGTGCGAACCACAGCACCATCCTATCCCGACACGTTTCCCAGTCCGGGAATTCTTTCTTGTGGGTATCCCACTAGCGTGCAGGTGTGCCCCGCAGTGCCAGATTGAGTGCCCAGAGCCACCGATCTTTTGGCACCCTAGCCTCCAATGTTCTTAAAAATTCCTAGAAAGTACTAGACTCATCAAAGTGGGGAAGGTCTCTTACCTCCGAAGTAATGCAGTAGAGGGTCCTTCCAACCCGAGGGCATCGTAGTGCTGAGACATTGTGTAGCCAGGTCTACCAACTCTCAAGTTCTTCATCTAGGTCAGAAAAGTACTCCCTGTTTTTCTCCCAATCGAATACTCCTCCTGTTGTAGGGTCACCCTGGTCTTCGTCTTGTGCCGTCATCCTGTATATGTGATCTAGTTCCTCCTCTTCATATGTTGGTTCTGTATACCGCATACCCTCAGCGGGATCCAGTGGTACTATAACACATGTACCGTTCTTCTCAAACACCATGCTACGTTTTTTTAGATTAATGACACCCCATACATCGATAGCCCAGTCTATTCCTAGGAGTGCAAGATAGGGATCCGTATCTTCCACAATTTCTATGACCTCAAAGTCAGCTAGGACCTTTACTCTTGCAATATCGACCACGACTTTTGGCAACCTTCCCAGAGGGATGATCTTCTGTTGATTCGCCATTTGCAGCTAGATGGTGGACCAGTCTAATTTAGGTTCTCCCATTCATTGCCATGTATGTTTTGGTAAGACGTTCGCATCAGATCCAAGATCAAGAATAACCTGATCTATCTCATAGTCACCAATCTGCACAGTCAATTGCATTTCCCTCTCGGTGCGCCTTTTGTAGCTGTGTAATTTGTGTACTTCCTTGATCTCAGTCGTTGTGTTGGGCCGGGCTGTGCAGTCCTATAGCAATACTTGAAGATTTTCTCCAGCCTGTGGGTTACGTAGTAGCTTCAAGCATGCCCTTCAAAAGGTTTCAACCTCCTCTTCTGCCTGGAGGTGCACTGGCGGCTGTGCAGGAGCTTCCAACGACTCTTGTTTCCTGGGATTTGGTTCCTTCTGAGCAGTAAGCTCCTCCCTTGCTTCCTGGGTGACCATGTTGCGCATTATGACTTTTATACTTGGATCTTCACTCCTTATCTCCGTTTCGACTCTCTGTACATTTTGTGTGGGGTTAGACTGTTTTTCCTTCATTTTTGTTAACAATATCGGGCAGTCTTCGATCTCATGGTCCAGCTGTCGGCAGTATTTACAGGATTTCTTAGTGGGATTTGGGCAGTCCCTGGCAAAGTGCCCTACCTCTACACAGTTGTAACAGATCAGTTGGCCCCGTCCTCATCCTACGCTCCCTCCCCAGCCCCCCTGCCCCTTGCAGGAGAGCCACCGAAGGTCACGGGCGATCTCAGAGAGGCAGGATCGGATTGTACCCTATAGAGGTTTCCCCGATCTACCAACAAGTCATATGTGTGAAAATTCTACTCATCGTGCCCTACAGATCAACAGAACCTGCACCATTGTTGCTTCAATTCACCCCTATTCATCTGAGGGCACTGGGCTATATCATGTAGTCCCACTACCCAGCAATCTTCACACTAGAGGTCCGTGCTGACTCCTTTTGCCCATTCCGTCCGTAAGCTTTGTATTTCCATGTGCATGGCTCCAAGCTGCTCCTGAATTTGTTGCACTCCTTCCCTCGTGTTATCCTTAGGCGCAGCTTCAAGTTTCATGGCATCTTCCAAGGCTTTTTCCTGCGATTCAAAGGTCCGGTGGCCCATGAGTATGTGTAAGTGAGGTAGCAGCATAGCGATGAACCATTCTATGTGTTGTTTGTCGTCGTACTTGAACCCACCTTCCCTGATCGCTTTCTTTAACCGTTGATCAGCCTCCCATACCGATTGAGACGTTCCTTGCTTGAAGTCTTTTACTTCTACTACCAGCTGGGAATAAGATTTCGGCTTTCCGAATTGTTGTTTTAGGGCATCCTTAATATTTTGAAGTGTTGCGCTCCTGTTTTGAGATATATACCACATATACCAGTCCAGTGCCCTCTCTTCAAAAGCCGGGGATAGTTGTGCTCTCTTCATAGTATCGTTTACACCCCTTGCACCGTCCATACTGAGTTGGCCACAAACCAAAACCATTCCATGTCCTCATCGGTTGCGCCTTTAAAGGTATGTAACTTTAAGCATGCCGCCATGGGCTCCTCTGGTTTATCTTCTCGGGGCCCTAACGTCGGGGTAACTGACAGACCTTATGTAGGTCTCGGCAGACTATGAACAGATTGATCCTCTTCTCGATTGTTTTGATAGTTCTTACCACTCCGCATTATGCTTCCACCCAGAGTATCACTCATTCAACCTCGCGTTAGATCTCCAATGCCATTAACTGATCCCATTTCTCAGACTCCTTCCGGTCTCGGCAACAAAACCATTTTTTGGCTTGAGGGGTCCTGACCCAGGTTCGGTGTGCAAGGTTTGCCAAGAAACCCCTATACTACTGGTCCTTTCGGCAGTGACCTGCTTTCGCAGGTCACAGTCTCACCCAAAGTAGTATGGGTGGGTGCTGGAATCAGGTTTCCGCACCCTGAGAAAGGAAGGGTAAGGCAAGCAAAGCTGCGTTCTATTTCTATAATTTCCAAATTACCTTGTTCTTCGCAGGGTTAATTATGTATCTATTTGCATCCACGTGCACTAGATCTATAATTATATGCTTTCTATAACAACAAAAAATCATTATATAAATAGAGCGGAATAGATCTAGATCCAAGCATTCAGTACACAAATCTTCGCAGCGAAAAGATAGAAAATACATAACACAACAATAGATCTCTAATAATCCTTCGCATTCATTCATTCATCAATCTTTCCTTACAATTCCCTTCCCAACCTGCACACAGCAGTAGGGTCCACACACAGATGGACTAGGATCTCCGCGCACATAGCAAGCAGAATTCTGTTCCCCAAAACCCAAACAAATAACTTAAGCAACAGATCGCATCAATATCTCATCAATTCTTATCCCTTTCGATACAAAATACATCTATATTTATAACAATCTAGCCTCAACTTTCCTATGGTCTGCAACCCATGGTTTTCGGACCCCTAGTTTACCCTTTGACCCATTACAATGCGTTCAGGGCTTTGACCCACCCCAAAACCCCTGTGCTAGACTAAATATAATCCAAATGGACCAGTTTCGTAGCTTTTTAGGAGACCCCGTTCCAACATGTTCCATCATTTTGCACTATATTCCTGCTTTTCCCATTTGGGAATATTATAGTGATCTTCTTGTTGAATATGTTAAAGACTGCAGGGTCTGGTGCTGATGATAAGGTTGGATCATAAAATTCCAATAATTTTCTTGATCAAGCTTATTTAATTTTTTAATTGTTTCCTGCATTTATGCCTTTTATTTCCACTGTGTTTCCAGTTGTTTGATTTATGAGAACACTTCATACGTTCACTCTTTAATAGGTTCTACTTTCAACAGTTGTTCACATACAAATTCAGTAATTTCCTTTGATAATCTTGATGTTTTCATTGTTGCTTTCTCTGCCTTCTTTATCTATGCTTCCCAGCCTTTGAATAAGATCTCCTTGTGGAACTTATCTACCTGGGGTATATTAGATTCCTTGCCTGAGTATGATGCTTTCCATTGAATGTGTTCATTGATTTTCTTCTTGATCTTCTCACATTCGAATTTTTGGATAGCTACTTGTTGGATCAATATTTCATTTGAGTCACAATAAGAGCTAGTAATAGAAGCTTGTTGGAAAAATACTTTTTTTTATTGCTTTAATTTATCATTTACGTCCAACGCTTCTTTTATGAATTGCTCTAATTATAGCTAGATTTGTATTCTTGTCATTGCTGATTCCAGTTGTGCTTTCTTCTCAGTGATTTGTACCTGATGCAGTAAATTAAGATTTTCAAAATCTTTTTGAAACTGGGACATCTCCAATTTCATTTGCTCGCTGGAGTTAGATTTTCCTTGATCTAATAGTCTCTCTAGTTCTTGTATTCTATCTTCCTGCTGCTTTATTAACATTTTAACCACAGTAGTTTTATCAACGGTGGTAGTATCATATGCACCTGTAAACTGTGATAATTTGGTTAAATGTTCAGTAGGATCAACTAGGGGATCCTTCCACAAAACTTCAACAGACTCAGTTGTAAGGTTTGAGACTTTATCATCAATTTTTCTCTTTTTTCTTCTCTTGACTACAACCTTATGACTAGGATTGTAGAAGATATCCAACGAAGGAATTTCCTCAACTTGTAACACTATCTGTTATGTAGGGTAAGCCAGAATGATCTCTCGATCATGAGTTTCTGGAACTTGTTGTAATGGAATAACATTTTCCACTAACTTCTCGGAATGTTCAGGTGTCTGAAAACTAGTAGCTTGATCAATATTGGGATTAGGAGTTTTTACTGCTTTAGAAAACTCATCCCATTCACTATTCAAATTCTTTGGTTGGGATTTTTCTGACTGATCAAGTGTATCTTGACTGTGCTAAACTTCTTGAGAAGTTGACTTTGTTCCATTACTTCCTTTTTTCTCCTGCATCTCATTATTTTGGATTACTTGATCAATTATCATTTCTTTGCTTTCCCTTCTCTTTTCGGATTCATTTTCAGAATTATTTGAATTATGAGATTGATGCTCTGATTTCCCTGACTCATCCTCATACATGTATTTTACTTCATTAACCAAGATAATACTTGGAGTAGGTCTGTTGACATCTTCAATAGTTAATAAGTCAAGAGGAATTATCTCCAGTCTCTTATTTATGTATGTTTGGAAGGCTTCCAAATCATCTTGATTGAGTTGACTGGATGAAAAATTAAGTATATCTAAAAAAATTTCCATGCCTTCAAAGAAATCATCAAATTTGTCTATTTCTTTCACAAAAGGATTCATTTTGAACTCTGTGATGTAGTTTTAAATTACATCATTTGGATCATATGGCCACTTTGGCATTACTACCAAATTTAATAGATTAATCTTTGAAACTTCCTTGTAGGCATGACCAATATCAAAAAGTGCAAAAGCACGCCACTGTAAAGGAAAATTAGGCCAAATGGCCTTCTTAGCATCTTTAAGTTGTTTATAAATGCCATTACAAGATGGTAGGCTATCTCTCTTGCAAGTATCTTATCAGGAACATAATATGGTAGGATGTGGCAAGAAGAATAACCCCCAAATACTCTGACATATGTGAAACTCTCCTCTACAAACCATCTAGCAACCGAAAGAATATATGTACTAGCCTCTTTGGAAACTCTAGGGGATTTCTCATTGAATATCATCTGGTGCATAGGCAACATGACTCTATGGCAAATTTTATGAAAATGTAGATGGAAGTCTGAATCACAAAGGGTTCTGTGGTAAATGTGGATTTGGGTAGGGTCTTGGGTCGTCCATTTCCATCCCATGGTAGGAAAAATAGAAGAAAAGAAAATTGCGTCCATGACATAGGCACTCATGTAAAAGGGATGTATTTCTCTAGATGAAACACTTATTTTACTCCTATACTCCATGATGTGTTTAGCTAAATTATCAAATAGGATATTTTCCCAATTCAGAATTAAATAATTGACAATTGCGTCAATTAATGGGACCCAATCTACAGAAAACCTAGTGGTATTAGGTTTTGAAAATAATCTACACAACATACCGGCAGCATAACAATAAGGGTAAGGAATTTGTGCAATTGGGTACGTACCGAGTTTAACTCGTTTCATCTTTCCCTGGTCATCCTTCCATTCCTTTATGACTTTTGTTAGATCTAGATTTTTTGCTCTAAAGCTTTGTCATATTTCTGCTGCAGGGAGGGTAGATGGTACATTTCTTTTAAATCGTCTGCCCTAAAAGAACCAATATTTTCTCCCTTCGAATCCTTAAAATTTCTACCTTCTATGTTTAAGTGGTCGATTACCCACTTAACCATGTCTGTGTGAGGGATAATTTTTTGCCTTGTGGCTACCTTGTGGATGAATGAACATGCGACGTCAAAATCAATCCGGTCTGAAGAAACAGACTTTCTTGCTGAAGCAACTTTGTCTATTACCCTTGGCTTTTCATCCTCAAAAAGCTTATACATTGCCTCCCATGAAGAACTTCCACAATATTTGTTGCAGGTGGTGTCTGAAAACAGGGGAGACATATTTGTGCCTTTGGTAGATGATGCTTTGTCAATTTCTTTGCCTCTCTTGTTCATTTCAATTTTCCTCCCTCAGTTGAGGGGTCTCCTGATTTCAAGTGAACAGGGAAAAAATTAAAAATACATGGAACAGAGAGACAAATACGTCGTTAAATTATTTCAAACATGCATGAATAGATATGAGTCTATCAAATCCTTTATTTCTATTAAATGATATTAATCATCGATAATCTTATTAAAATCAAATCTTTTACACCTTCACACAGAATATCAATAAATCAATTTAAGACATTGGATCTCATATTTTGGTTTGATATGACATAATTAATTTCGCATGTTTGAGTAATTAAATGCCATTCATCGCATATCGCAACTTATAACTTTTTCAATTATGATGTTACCCATAAATTTTGTGAAATGTGATCTGCGCAAATCGCACATCGCAACTTTTATGCAGTAAATGAATTTGCTTTTGGTTAAGTCCTGCGAAATGTGAAGTGCACATTCAAGAAGTCAAGCAGTTTCACTTTATGGGACTTTGGAGCTTTATGTTTATTTCTTTATTGGTTCGTCGGGTCCGCATAGTCGCAACTTATACCGAATTTCTTTATAAATTTGATTAGTTAAATGAGGTGTGATGCAATTTTAGTTTATAACAGTGATTAAAGCGTTTGCAATAAGATTGTAATATAACTTCGGAAAGAGCTTAGTGCTTTTCGTAGCCCACGTAACTTAGTGGGTTTTAAGTCTTTTAAGTTTGTAAGTTATGCGGTTTGCGATGCGCACTAAGGAATAAAGCAGAAAAGCACAAAGAAACTTTATTTCCTAAAGTTATTTTGTTTTTTTTTTAATTTTAAAAAATAACATAAATGTCCTATTTATTTCTAAAGGGTCCCTATTTAGTAAAACTAAATGGGGAGGTGTTGTATAGCACAACACAATCTTCGTGTAGTCTTCTCTGATGAAAGCTTTATGTAGAGGTCTTCTTCAAAGTAGACACCCTCCTTCTAGATCAATAGATCTTCTACTTCTTTTCTTCTATCCTTCCACAAATGATTCCCCTTGACAATCAACCTCTTCTTTGTATCCTTCTAACTGCCTTCTCTTGTTCACCTTCGCTCTGATACCATGTTGGAAAATGAAATATGGTAGAAATTAATTTCAGTTTTCCTTATCCTTAATAATTTATTGTGAACTTTATTGATATTATTATATTTTCTTTATTATTTCTTCTTCATCAAACAATCATCAAGAGGAAAATAGTATAAATAGAGGGAAAAAATATTAGGCTGCAAGAAAGGAAAAAACCCCTACAAGGGGAAAACCCAAAAAAACTATTATCTTCTTATAGAATCTACCTCAAATGATACAATCAAGACCCGAACCCGAACCCTAGACCAAGTCCTCCTCCAAGTACCAAGTCAGGCCTTCAAGAAACCCTTCCAATATGATCAGATCAACAAGGCTTAATCTCGCATCAACTAGTTTCCAGCTTCGAATACAATCCCAACTTCGACCCTGCAACTTCAGCACTATAGCTATTGCAGAAACCATAAGAAAGTTCTTTAATAAATCTTTCTTTGAGAAATATAGATCTTCCCAAGGTTAACGAGGTAAAAACATAGTATTCTTCCTTCCAACAATTTGATCTCCTACAATTCAGACTTGCAATTTTGGCCTTATTGAAGCTATTTAAACCATAGATTTCACATGTGTGAGAGAGATAGAGCCCGAAAACAGAATTTATTCCTTCTTCTTGGATTCTCCTTTCCTTCTAGACCTTCACTCTCCCTTTCTTGCCTTTCCCAAATTCAGATCAAACTCCTTATTAAGAGATTGAACTTGTGAATGAATGTGCCAAATGAGGTCAAAGATGCATGTATACAATAGCCTTTCCAAGGGTTCGAATTCCCTCCTTTAGGCTGACTTGAAGCTGCCAGGGCCGAATTGTACTTTGGAGGCTTCCAAGACCTTCTAGAGTTAAATAAATTCTTTTACAAATTACATCTTGCCCAAAATGGTCTTATAAACATGGTGTTGACTCTCATAACTTATGACAATAAATCCTATGACCTAACAAACCCTAGAATCATGAAAAACATGCTTTTACCTAGAATACCATCAATAAGAAGCATTAAACCCATGATTTAAAAACAATAACTTTTCTTTCTTCTTTTGTTTGTTACATAATATATACATATTTAAATGAGTACAACAACAATTATGAAGACCAAAACTAGTAACATTTCCAACAATTCTAACAACAAAAGGAAGTTACTCCAGAGCTAGAGGGAGCTAAGAAAAAAGCCTCCCTCTCCTTTTGTATAAAGAAATAAATTCTAGTGATGAGATTCACAGGTGGTCAATGAAATTCAAAGGTTTAAGATGATATGACGACATCCTATAATGGATTAGTGTCAAATTATTTTCAAGGAATAATGATTGGTTCTATGACTATAGCAAGATAATTTTCACATGACAAATTTGTTGGACTTGCAAAGGGTGTTGATGAAATTTGAAAGTCTTAGAATTATAGAAGGATATGACTTGTATTGAATTCTTGGTCGTGAGGGTTTGAAACCTTATAACGAGACCTAGAATGTCAAATTCCAATGGAGTTTGTACTTGGTTCATCTTCCTATTAGCATGGCGGTGTCTTAACTTGCATTTAAGTGCCCTTTGGTGTGGCTAGATAACTCGAGGATGAAAAAAAAATAGCTCATACAATTCATGCAAGTAAGGAAATGAAAACAACATGCATTAGTAGCTAATGATGAATACAAGGATGAGCATTTCTAGCTTGATGAGATTGCAGATGGATTTCAGTGAATTATGCAAGAAGACAAGTATCAAAAGGGAGTCGTTAATTCCCTACAATCCTCAGATCAAAATATAAGTACTTCCTATCTTTCTTCCTCAAATATTATGACTTTATTTTTGGCCATCCTCTTGTCTTTGTATCTTTTCTTGGCTATAATCATTTCTTCCATGGCCTCCTGATGAGGCTTGCAGGTACATTATGAATGATACTAAGGGCAATGATTATGGATACAGATGGAAGCATCGGAAAGAAAAAAGAAAAGTTTGTGGCAATAGGATTATCCCAGGATCAAGCATAATCTCAAAAAGAATGATTTTTGTTCAAGAGGGAGAAATTGTAGAGGAATCTAGAACTGTAACAAATGACCGAAAGAGATTCTAGTTCAAAGGGAGCAGACAATCAAGTAGAGTGGAAGGATGCAACCTACAAGAGATTCAAAGGGTCTCTCATGATGATGAGGAGCAAGAGGCTCCAAAGGATGTGGTTTCAGGTCCTTTTGTACTTGTGGAACATCCTTTAGATCATCAAGGACCTATTGAGCTAGTGGACCAACTTAGGGTCATTGTTTCAGAATCCAAAAAGAGGTCGGCATGGATTCGAAGTACATTGCGGGATGAAAAGGGGAATGCAACTCCCAATAGCACTTTCATATAAGGAAAAAATCCTAAGAAGTACTTATAATATGCAGCATTGATGAGAATAACATAAACTTTGAAACGGGAACTCTAGGCAAAAAAACCCCAAAAAACATGAAAAACGACCCAAAAACGAAAAGGGTGTATTCTAGAATGAGGTTTTTTTTCCTTTGTAAATTTGCAACATTTTTAAAATATGGCAGTAAAACCAATTTTCATGTGCCAAAAAAATTGACAAAACACACAATGGTTGGTGCTAGAATACCATTTTTATTTTCCAGGTACAATTTCAACCTATTTTTAGTAATGGAATTAAATATAAAATAATGAAATTTTAAACATGTTAAAATTATAATCATTTTTATACATGTCATTTAACATATAATATCATGACACTAAAAATCCCTAAAATTCTAATTGTTTTCAACCATAATGTTAAAGATCAAATATATTTCACAATTTTTCACCCATAGAATTAAAAAATATTAACTTTTAAAAATATTTCAACCATGATATTATGAACAAATTATATGACTAAAATAACCCAATGAAACATAAATTATTTCTCCAATTTATTGTTTCTTTTGTCAATATTTTAGACAAATGAATTCATCATAATTAAAACATATAATCCAAAAAACATACAAATGACTCATAACTTAAAATATCATTTTCATTGCTCAATGCAAACATCATTTATATCAATTTTCTTACACAATTATTCAAAATCACTAATACTTTCTTGCACACCATCAGAATTCACATCTTCAAATAAATGACTCGATGCAGATGAAGATGTTCCATATTCTTCTCTTTC
Organism: Pinus albicaulis; assembly: GCA_034641835.2. Taxonomy (NCBI): domain Eukaryota; kingdom Viridiplantae; phylum Streptophyta; class Pinopsida; order Pinales; family Pinaceae; genus Pinus; species Pinus albicaulis. The sequence continues at coordinate 1,040,603,447 of CM076577.1, read as the reverse complement.
ATCAACTAGTGCCCCATCTGAGTCAACATGCATGCCCACCACTTGAGGTTTCAAAATTTTTGTAGATCTATGATTGGGTTCAGCAAACTACCATCTCATCATTGTTTCTTGTGGTAGCAACCTCTTAAGAATATCTATTTTCATAGAGCGAAGAGTTCCTCTCTTTGTTAAATTGAAGTCATCAAAAAGTATGTCAACTTCCTCCAATTTTAAGAGGTCTGTGTGGTGACTATTTATATTTGTACCCTTTCTTTTTCTATTTCCGCCAATTTTTTTATCAACTACCATCTCTGGCTTTTACACACCATTGAATGGGTGTGTGTTTGGGGCATACCAAAGTACTTCAACACCTGTAACATCCTCATTTTCTATAATCACCTTTATAACCTTGGCAACCCAGAATGGATAACCATGTGGATCTTCATGTGCTAAGACTGTGATCATGAAACCCTCCTTAATATCTTGTACTGAACCTCTATAAAGGTCTTCCATGGCTTCATGTTGTGCACGAAATCTCCTAGAACAAATATACATTTCTCTTTCCTCCACCTGTGTAGAATTAATAATACCATGTGATTTTTGTTGTTCAATAATGTTTGTTTACTCTTGTTCATTTGACACATTTTGTGGCCAAATAAATGGAATCTTCAAAAACATATCTTCATTTTCTAGTCTTGAAAGGATATCACTCGAATCATTGAAAAAGAGCTCCCACCAAATTGAATCAGCAACATCAAAGTACTCATATGTATATCTAATGGTTTTTTTAATTTCTTCTAGGCATTAAAAATAATCTATATCTCTCTTTTTCCATCGTGCATTATGAACTTCACTAACTGATTGTAATAACAATATATTTGACGAAAATATTGGATGATCTGAAATGAACTTCAAAAATTCCAAACCTGATGATGGCGCCCATTCTGCAATTGTTGAATACTTGTTGCCTCATATAAGTGTTTTCCCATAAATTTGTTTGATACGAAATTGATGTTGGAAGCTAATGTCATTAAGTTGTTTAATGCATTTCTCTTGACCATGCGATCCAATAATAAACGTTTGCATGTCAACAATTTCTTCTAACACATGAAAAACAGGCTCTGGCATATATGATTTATTAATACATTTAATTAATGATGGCAAGCTCCCAACATTCTTCCTCCTCAATGTTACTAAAAAACAACTGAACATCTTATCAATATGGTCGTGAGTGTGCCCAAAAAGAAGGAAACCAACCTTTACCTTATGAAAAATTCTCAATTCAACAAGCATGTTTAGATATCCAAAAGCAATCTAATTCTTGTTTTCACGACAAGTTTTGTTTAATTGTAGATACAAAATTTCAGGAAGATTACCACCCCAATGAGAAAGCACATCATAAATTATGGTTATTGTCATATTTCCATCATTATGAATATTTGGAGTTGTGAAGTAAACTCTTGGCGACATTTTCCCATTGAAGACCATACAACTAACTAAGTGAAACTAGATACAAATTTTCTCTTGCAATTTTTTTGGTGTGCGAACAAAATGTGGTAGAAGTGTTTTCTTCTGGTCCATACCATCAATTATCAAACCCAAATATTTATTTGGATTATCATAACACTTCTTTCGATGCTTGTACAACTTTTTCCTTTCACTTTCTTGTTGTTTGCGGTGCTCTTGAAGGGCTTTAACAATGGAATCTACACAACATAAAATAAGTGTATTAATATATGCATTTTCATAGTTAATCACTACACAATTTAAAAGAATAATGTTATGAATGCTTACCTCTTTCTGCTCCTTGACATTTACCCCTTTTTATTTTAGAGAGGCACATGTACTGCAAATCCCCATCCTTGTCTTCTTAGGGATACGAACATTGTTGCATTCTCTCCTCCATATCTGCACTAAATATTGATATGTAATAAAACGACCATTCCCTTCAACACCTTCTGCATATTCCTTGTATAAGTTGTAGATTTCTCGTCTTCACAAATTATCTGGAATATGTATAGTATCTCTATTTGGCATATACTCTCCATGTTTTGAAAATAAGTATTGCAGCCATGACATTGCAATGTTTTCTAGTGGCCCAAACTCTCGTTTATGACGAACTTCTGAATAATATGTAGGATCCTTTTCCAAATTATCTTGGATTCTTGATAGAAGAAAATTGCAAATTGAATGGATCATTTTGAAAGCCTTTCTACATAGAAATAAAGACCCAATATGATAATCATAACCTTCCAGTGTAGATTGCATTCACCCCACTAAATATGAATTCTGCATGCTTTTATTCTTTGACAAATAGTTCTTCCTTTTCTCTAAAGAAAATTTGAAATCCATATGTTTCAAGATATCCTTTTTACAATGGTCACTTGAAATGAGCTCACTAATAGAACTTCTTCTCGTGAGATATACTACTCTACCCCTCGTATAACTAGAACATCTTGGATTGATATGAAAAGGTCTACTCCTACTCCTAGAAACAATATTTGCGGACAACATCTCTATCATTTCATTATTCTCTGAACAAGAATTTCCATGATCATTAGGAATACTATTCTTATTATGATCATTTGCAATATAGTTAGGAAATTCACCACCATCATTGTTTAAAAAATATTTATTACCATCTTTGGCGGCATGAAAATTTTCAATACCATCATCTATGGTTTTGAAATACTAAATTGGAGGATATTCTTCACCATCTTTATCTTTCCCTTCATCTTTATCGGTGGGCCCGCCCGGGGTAGCACATGGCTAATCTTTTTTTTTTTAAATGTCGAAAGGGCTGATTCTGAGAATCGGGGCCGACTCGCAAAATCGGCCCTTGGGCATATAAAAAAATAAATAAAAATAGTGGGGTTTGGGAGATAATATAAAAAATAACATTTTTTTTAAAACAACTTGTTTTAAATTATAATTTTATTATTATTTTTATGTGGGTTGGGTAGATGACATGTAAAAAAAAATAAAAAAATTAGAGTTTCTATCGGGGAAATAATGTATATAAATATCATTTTTTTTAAACAAGTTTTTTATTTTGTTTACGTAAGATATTTGTTTTTTTTATTTAGTAATATATATATATATGTTTGTAGGAAAATGGCATCAAGGAAGGTTTATGTCAATCTTTCTTGACCCAAGTCAACATTTGCATCATCTAAAGCTACAGGTGGGCCTTGAAAAAACATTGTTGGATGAACAGCACCTCAGTTAATTACTGAAAATGTGGGAGATGCATCCACAAAAGAAAAGAAGTTGGTTTCATACTGGAATAAATCAACATAAGTGAATCATTCAAAAAAAATATGCATGGTTTCTGAAAGATATAGAAGATGAATCTCTGCAATTATATCTATATTCCAGTAAGAATTTTGATGCTGAAAGTGTTGGAAATACTGAGTGGGGGGGTGAATCAGTATTTCTTTCAATTAGAGCATTAGTTAATCTTCAATTATTATCAGTGTTTGTACAATGATAGCAGCAAACAAGAGGAACAAAAATGCACACAGTTTTTAAAATTTGGAAACCCCCACACGAGGACAAAAACCACCTAATGCTTTTCTAATAATTCTTTTCAACTCCAATTGAAAATAAAGCTCCAACTTCCTAGAATCTAGAAAAACATTCTTCTCCAGCTCCCACTGGATGGACGCTCCAACGCCCGAGATTCTTCAGTGGTCACTAAACGGATGCCCCAACACCCAATGAGCTACAACTCACCCTAGCACCACCCTACCACCCTATAGAAGAATAAAAGAAGAATGGACTCCCGTACCAGGGAAAATGGTCCACTTTACAATGATATAGAATGATGTAGAAGAAGATATACTAGACCATAACCCCAACTTTGACACAACCACCTAATGATGATCCTAGACCTCCCAACACTGCCTCTTCAACCCTTGGCAGATAGATACTAGTACAATTTGTACAATAATGTATTTACAATGACTAAGTACAATGATACCTTTACAATGATTGTATGCGGTGCTACCCACTTGAAGACTTCAACAGTGAAATTATTGTTGTTTGTGCATAGTTTGCTGCTCATCATGCCATACGCTACACCTTGCTTTGCTTTTCTCTTTAGTAGAAAGTACGGTCCTTTGCAACCCTTCGACAACACATGATCTAGCTTTTTCTTGCCTTCTAGGAGCTCGATATTGAATGCGGTGTATCTCTTGTCATTTTGTTCCTGTAGTATTCCTTTGAGTCATCTTTCCAATGCCATAGGTCTGACCCAATTTGGATTCTTGAAAAGAGAGTTATACCCAATCTCTCACAATGCCCTAATTATGGACTATTTCAAAAGAGCGTACTTGTACGGAGTGCCACATGTCACTTTTTCTTCATTTGTTTTTGAAATTGATAGAGAAAAAATTACAGGCTGTGCACTATCCTTAAATTTTTATGACATTCCAATCCGATACTCAGAGAGAGAGTTATGACGATTTTACCAAGATCACTTCTTTGAGATGAATTTCAAGAGCCTGCAAAAACCCTTACTTCCACAGATCATATCTCCAAAAATATTACGCAACTTGATCTGAAATTTTTACTGCAGCTTCCTCAGGATTTCAGCTTCACCTCATAGAAATTTCAGCTTCTGAGCCTTCTTATAAAAAAAATTATAGAGAAAAAATTCCACGATGACATGTTTCAGATGGTTGAATCCCCTTGCCTAAGGAGGAAATGAAGATCACAATATATATGAATGATTAAGTTGAGAGGGGCTTCAACAAGTGAATGTGGGAGGGATTCTAGGAGCATAAAAAATATTAATTATGACTTTTCAATGACCCATGCCCCAACCCCATGGGGTTTTAGCCCACTAACTGGGGTACAAACTTCAAACATGAATATCTCTCAAACCGTGAAGAATTACATGGCGTGCCATATATCAACGGAAACATCTCGACAAGTAGAAACCAACAAAAGCCTTATTGACCCAGAATATATTAATTTGGTAGGTCAAACTTCCCATTCAATATTGGGTTAGCCCCTGGTGCTGCTTGGGTTGACATCAATGACAACCGCTGATCAACAATCTCCCCCTTTGGCATTGATGGCAACATAAGTACTCCCCCTGCGATCATGACACCTCTTCCTACAACATTCTCTCCCCCTTTGACATCAATGGCAAAGGGTAACTCCCCCTGAAACATAACCATCCTACAGACCTGTACACACTTCCACTCGCGCTGACACACAACTGTCCTGCAGACCTGTACACACTTCCACTCCCCCTTTATATTCTGAAAAAGGAAAATCTAATGAGAACTTGGGAGAATCCCAAGCTTCTGGCGAAGATATTCCAATGTTGGCGAATATTTAATATGTGATTCTTTTGGTGCTGCTTGGAATCTTGCTACTTGTCCAACTGCTTGCATAACATCTAGTCGGGAGGCTGTTACATATAGAAGACTACTAATCATAGATCTGTACAACCTTTGATCCACATCCTTAGATGAGTCGTCTATGCTCAATTTTCAACCAAGTAAAGACATCTCGAAATCACTTTGCACCTTTGTAGCAAAATTCTTACTTAGTCGATCATCATTGCTACCAATTATTGTATCATCCTCTTTAGCTATTAGACATGCTTTATTTGCTTCATCTAGAACATATATGTCGTTTGGAGCTCGACTTGCTGTAGCCACAATTTCACCATACACGCCTTTCCTGATTTCACATTTCATGGAGTTGAATAGTATTGTGTGTCCTTGATCACACATTTGTCCAACACTGAGCAGATTGTGATTCATGTTTTCAACCAATAGAACATTATTGGCTAGAGAATATTTGCTTCCAAGAGTGACAGTACCTGATCCTATAACATTTGAAGATCCATCATTTCCAAAGGAAACGGTTCCATCCTTCTTCTCTTTCAGAGATACAAATTTATTTCTATCTCCAGTCATATGCGTTGAGCAACCGCTATCAACATACCACACATATTTTTTCTTTTGAGCCTTGAGAGCGAGAGCACAATTATCATTCTTCTTCTTCTTCCATGTTCGTTCATTCTGTGGCTTCGAAGATTCTTCTGGAGGATTTTCAAGTCTGCAGTCTTTGGCTATGTGTCCAAAGTTTTGAAATTTGTAACATTCAATATTATTTCTTAAATGTTCAAATCTATTGATGTTTCGCTGAGTCCTGGGAGGTTCATATTTGACAGATCTCCTGGAATTGTATTCGTTCCTAGGGTACGTGCGACATTCTACAGCTTTATGACCAAATTTTCCACATGAATAACAGTAGCCATAAAAAATATGTTGGTACATGGATGGAAATTTTCGTCGAGGAATTGTCTTCCAAGGCTGTTCTTGTGAATCTTGTCCAATGAAGTCTACATGCATGTCAGATCTCATAGGTTCATTGTATTTTGTTGTAGAAGGTCCTGCTTCTTCTTCTTTGTAACCGATGCCAGTTCTGTCGTTGTAATATCGTTGATTGTTGATGAGTTCTTCCAATGCCCTTGAGCTGTTGGCATAGTTTTGGATAGTTTTTCCTTTCTTCACTTCCTCACGCAGCGAGACTACTTCGGCTTCTAATTCTTCCATTTCTTGGTTGCTTTCTTCCAACTTCTTTTGAAGTGACTCTTCAATGCATTTGTGTTCTTCAACTTCAGTTTTGAGACCTTGAACTTGTTCTTCAAGAGTTTTGGAACGGATCTTCTCTGCCTTGAGATCTTTTATAAGCTTGATTGCTTCCTCATAAAATTATTCTATGGTCCATCCTTCTTCTTTGTTGTTTGATACCTCTTGCTTATTGTGCTTGGCCATAAACAATACTCTCTCATTGGCTTCTTCTTCACTATCATTGTCTTCATCGGATGATGAGCTATCTTCTTTAGAGAGAAAGTTCCTTTTGGATCCTTGCTTGTTGAATTTCTTAAAGCATTTCTTTCTTTTTGAGTTGCCATTACTTTTGTTTGGACATTTTGCTGAAAAATGCCCAACCTCATTACAGCTGAAGCATTTCAATGGAAGTTTACCTTTGAATTGTCCCTTACCAATTTGTAGTTTTCTCGTGAAGTAAGCATATTCTTCATCTGAAAGACCTTCTTCATCATCTCCCTTTTCTTCACACTTGTAGGTGCATGTCTTTTCAATTGAAGGTTGTTTATCGTTATTAGTTTTCTTAGATGCAACGAACACAGTTTCTAGATGTGAAGTACCCTCTTCTTCATCAAGTCTCATTTCATATGCTATGAGAACTCCATGTAATTCCTCTTTTCTGAGTTTGTCCAGATTTTCACTGTATTCTAAGACCGATACCTTTCGGTTGAATCTCCTTGGTAATGTTCTAAGAATCTTCCATATAATAGTCTTCTCGTCAACTGGCTCTCCCAATCCTTCCAGAGTATTGGTTATTTCATCAACGTATTAAAAGTATGCAGCAATGTTGCAATCTTCTTTCATTCTGAGTTGCTCAAATTTTTCTCTATAGATTTGAAGCTTTGTTTCTTTGACATTTGAGTCACCTGCATATATATTCTCAAGCTTGTCCCATACATTTTTGGCAGTTTTACAACCCAACACCTTATGATAAGCAGATTCAATAAGTCCACTAATAATAATATTTTTTGCTTTTGCATCATTACCAAATTCTTCTTACCTTGTTCATCCGCAGTTGATGTAAATCCATTTTGAACAGTGTCCCATACTTCGTAACCTTGCACCAAGAGATAGACCTCCATTTTTCCTTTCCAAAGTGCATAATTATTTTCATTAAATAGAGGTACACCATTCTTGGTATACTCCATGACCTCCTTCCAGCTGTTAAACTGCTATTGAAGGAACCAAGCTCTGATACCAATTGTTGGAAATACTGAGAGGGGGGGTGAATCAGTATTTATTTCAATTAGAGCATTAGTTAGTCTTCAATTATTATCAGTGTTTGTACAATGATAGTAGCAAACAAGAGGAACACAAATGCACATAGTTTTTAAGGTGGAAACCCACTCCGGGACAAAAACCACCTAATGCTTTTTAATAATTCTTTTCAAATCCAACTGAAAATAAAGCTCCAACTTCCTAGAATCTAGAAAAGCATTCTTCTCCAGCTCCCACTGGATGGACGCTCCAATGCCCGAGATTCATCAGTAGTCACTGAATGTATGCCCCAACACCCAATGAGCTACAACTCACCCTAGCACTACCCTACCACCCTATAGAAGAATAAAAGAAGAATGGACTCCTGTACCAAGGAAAATGGTCCACTTTACAATGATATAGAATGATGTAGAAGAAAAAGATATACTAGACCATAACCCCAACTTTGACACAACCACCTAATGATGATTTTAGACCTCCCAACACTGCCTCTTCAACCCTTGGCAGATAGACACTAGTACAATTTGTACAATAATGTATTTACAATGACTAAGTACAATGATACCTTTACAATGATTGTATGCAGTGCTACCCATTTGAAGACTTCATATGATGAACTTATTGCTACTGTTATGCACCTTGGTTGCTTCTCTTGTCATGCTACCATCTGTTGCACCTTGCTTTGCTTTTCTGCCGTAGAAAGTCTGGTCCTTTGCAACCCTTGACAACACATGATCTAGCTTTTTCTTGCCTTCTAGGAGCTCGATATTGAATCTAGTGTATCTTTGTCATTTCAGATCCTCAATATCTGATTTTCGGTCCTATAGTATTCCTCTAAGTCATCTTTCCAGTGCCATAGGTCTGACCCAATTTGGATTCTGGAAGAGAGAGTTATACCCAATCTCTCACAATGCCCTAATTATGGATTGTTTCAGCAGAGCGCACTTGTACGGCGTGCCACGTGTTATTGTTTCTTCATTTGTTTCTTAAATTGATAAAGCGAAAAGTACATACTGTGCACTATCCATCACGTTTTACAAAATTCCAATCCAATACTCAGAGAGAGAGTTATGACAATTTTACCAAGGTCACTTCTTTGAGATGAATTTCAGGAGCCTGCAAAAACCCTTACTTCCATAGATCATATCTCCAAAAATATTGTGCAACTTGATCTGAAATTTTTACTGCAGCTTCCTCAGGATTTCGGCTTCGCCTCATAAAAATTTAAGCTTTTGAGCCTTCGTAGAAAAAAATTTAGAGCGAAAATGGCACGATGACCTGTTTCAGATGGCCAAATCCTTTGCCTAAGGAGGAAATGAAGATCACAATATATATGAATGTTTAAGTTGAGAGGGAGCTTCAACAAGTGAACATGGGAGGGATTTTAGGAGCTTAAAAAATATTAATTATGAATTTTCAATGACCCATGCCCCAACGCCATGGGGTTTTAACCCACTAATTGGGGTACAAACTTCAAACATGAATATCTCTCAAACCGTGAAGAATTACATGGTGTGCCATATATCAATGGAAACATCTCGACAAGTAGAAACCATCAAAAGAATTATTGACCCAGAATATATTAATTTGGTAGGTCAAAATTCCCATTCAATATTGGGTTAGCCCCTGGTGCTGTTTAGGTTGACATCAATGACAACTGTTGATCAATAGAAAGTTATGATATGGTGGGAAAAGTATTGGACCTATATATTCTTCCAAATACTGAAAGTGTTTATATACTATCTAAATGCCCAAGTCACATGATAAACATAGATATCATTTTACATTGTCGATGTATAACACGGGGGAAGATTCTTCAAAGATATGAAAACAAATCGTACAAAATATTGCACAGAAGATTGTAAGTATTTTTATTTACACTTATCTGTTTTGTGTTATTCAAATTGTATCATTGTATTTTTAATAACTTAGTTAATATTGACATATTATATTTTGTTTTACAGGATTTTGCTGAGGGCATTTCAATTATGTTGGGGGGAATCTATTATATAGAGCGAGATATTATGAATTTAGTCTCCATTTTCCATGAACATGAAGCAAAAGATATGGGAAAGAAGCAAAAAAAATGTTTCATGATGCTACAAGATTGTATCAAAGGGATCAATCTAGTAAAGGTAGACATGTTACTTTTCAAAATGAGGAAGTTGAAGTTGAAGTTGAAGTTGAAGCTGAAGATGAAGAATGTGTTGCCATTCTGAGGATCAGATTAGAACCGATGTTAGTAAGGAGAAGAGCCATAAAAAAACAAAAACAAGAATGCCCAAGAATGTCTCCCTTACAGTTGATGATGAGGAGATTGTTTCGATTCAAGAAAATATCATAAGCAATAGGAGGAAGAAACAAAAAATTGTTCATTCTGAAAAAATTATGGACAAAAGAGAAGGGCCTAGTGAAAACTCCAAAGTAAGCAGAGAAATCATTACGTCGGGCGCTGATTTAGAGGATGGTGTTATGAAAACAAAACAAAATTCTATTTGACATCATTTGGCAAAGACAAATTTAATTGAGAGTGGTCGGTCATTCCAACTTAATGTCATTCAAGTCTACAAGCCAGATGAAGGACAATTCAAATATCAAATTAGAAAGCCACACCACTTGCATGTTCACAATTTGAATGAGGTACAACCCTTTTGCACATGTGGTTGATTATGTTCTTCTTGTTGATCCAAGTCAGGTTCATAACAAAGAATCATTTGACAAGTCAAAATGTTTTGAATACAAATATTATGTACTTGGGGGAAACTATTCTGTAGAAGTTCAAAGGCAATTAATGGAGGAATATCCCCATAACCCGCGTTTTCAAACAATGAAATGTATCATTTATGATGGTTTAACAGATGCAAAAGAAAATTTATTGGGATGAGATCATAATTCAGATAATGAGTATAGGATGTCTATGACTTTCATCCAAAGGGGCAAATTTATTCATAATGAATTTGAAGAAAAATGTTGTGGCGATAAGCTAAAAGTTGATCATGCATTTTGGAAGGAATGTTGTATGGAAATTGGTTATCAAATCAAAGAAAAAATAAGTTCAAAAGGTGTCAGAGTAAATTATGAAATATTTAGAGGTATGGATAACATTTTCCAGTTGGCATTTAGAACTGGAGAGATATGGGAATTGATTGATCAGATTTTTGAATTGTGGGAGAACGTTGTCATCAAAAGTTAGAAGGTTAGAAAGTCTAAACCATTGATATGTACCAACAGTAAATCAGGTCCTGAAATGAAGCTCCTTCCAGAACATATGACTATCAAACCTTGGAGATCAATGGAAGGAGTGAAGGATGAAAAGCTTGTCAAAACAATATTATCTCATGTAAAGTCAAAAGAATTATCAATGGATGAAATGTCTGAGAAATTTCTAAAGTAAGTTTGTTATTTTTACTTTTTTTTTTAATTATAACTTTCTGTTAAATATAATATATTGTTGTTGGTATTATTTTTTATACATAACACTATATTAACATTGTTTACTTCATTTATTTAGTCACAAGGTTTGTATGAGAATACAGGAACAAATGGTTAAATTGTTGAATGAAGATAATTGGGATGATGTTGTATGCAACTACCCAGATTCAAGTTTTACATCAGTGATAAAAGATTTTTATCTTGCATTTAAAAATGTATGCTCATTCATACATTCATTTTTATTCATATGTATAATATTTTTAATTTATAACTTATACATTTCTTTTGTTTATTTTATTAAATATGAAGAAGGATGCAAATGGAGCACCAGATAGTTTCAAAAGTTTTTTTGGAAAAATAAAAATGGAAAGGATAATAAAACAACATCTTAGTGATGTTGAACTTGATCTCAGTCTTAATAATTTCATTTAGAATGGGCTCCACACTATCCAATATGAAATAATATCATGTGATTGTGAAGACATTGCAAAACTCATACCTAGTTATTGCAGATATTCCTCATGGTTTCAATATCACAAACATTGAATATGATAGTGACCCTTATACTTATAAAGCATTTAGTAAAGTGGTTGCGGGATTTCTAGAAGTCACAACATCACCATTTTGGAGATTTGTGACATTTCATTCAGACACACAATTGGGGTTGTTATTATCAAGCTTCAAGGGAAAAGCAAATTCAAGGATGCAGCTTACATGGTAAGAAGTTGAAATTGCATACTTGATTAATGTTAAAAAAATCATTTATGTACAATTTAATTGAACGTTTACTATTTCATGTTACAGGGAAAAGCCAAATCTTATTTGTGGATGAAATAAACCAATTATAAGTTACTGTGAGTTCATTTATGTTGAAAGTTGGACAAAGGATGATAGCTACAAGACTATTCTTTTCAATCAAGTAGATGGAAAAAATCATAGCCAAGTACTAGTCCATGATGTTGTTGTAAGAAAACTAACATATGAAGATAAATAAGCAAAAGGAGAGATAGTTAACATATATCAAAAACCACAATCATTGATTAACTATCTTTTAGATTTATGTTCAAATGAAGGGGATTGGGTTTTGGATTTATTTTCAGGCTTAGGTAAGTTTTATTATATAATAATGAATTTCACTGTTATCTTTTTTAATTTTTTGTGTTTATACTAAATTACTATAAAAAATAAATAATAATAATAATAATAAAAGTGTACTTGATGATTATGTACAACACTAGCATGTTGCTTACAAAAAGGAAGAAATTGCATTTCCATTGAAAAAGACCCAGTACAATGCACATTTATTCATCAAAGACTCAATGCTCTTCAATTTATTCCAGATGAAATGCAAGAAGTTGATTTGAGAAAAGGGGATTTTAATGAATCTCTTGTGGCAAAAAAATCAAAAGAACCTCAACTACCATTAGATGGAATGATTGGAAAGTCATATTTTGGGACGTTCGCAGACATCAAAGATCCATCAGAAGAGGAAAATGATGAAACTAAAGCCAATGATGAAAATATTTTGGAAGAGGACATTAATGATACTCTTGAAGATGAAAAGTTTGGGTTACATGATATTATTGATTAAAGATTAAGTTAAGCTTGCAAATGAAGCTCATTTTTTGTAACTATTCATAAGTTATACTTGTAATTTTTTTACTCTAACGTTTTATGAGAAGAAATAAATATTCAATTGTTGTTATTATATGTTTAATATTTGTATAATGTGATTTTCACTTCATTTTTATGTGAATTATTTAATTTTTGAAAAAAACTGTAATTATTATTAACTTTTCACATAAAATTAACAAAAATTGCTAGTTTTTAAACTTTTTTTGTTACTTTTTTCCTATAAAAATGGTTTATTTGGCATGTCAGTTTTAGCAAAAAAGACACAAAATGTGTATATTTTTAGCTATTTCTATATTCAAAAAGTGTGTTTTTATGTAAATTGTTCAAAATTCTTGTTTTTTTAGTGGAAATTATTTCATGTGCAATGAAATATTATTTAACAATATATAATTAGATAGAAGATTAACACTTTAAAATTTTGACTTTTTTATTTTTTTGACAATGCAAAAAATCAAATATCTCTTTACAAAAAAAAATTAAAAGAAAAACAAAAAAACAAATACCTGAAAACACTTAAACAAAATATGTAAGTGAAAATAATTATTAGCATTTAATAGATTAAAAAAATTTAAGTCAAAAATAAGTCTTCTAAAAAAAGGGGATGATGTTGGTATCAACACTTTTCAAAATCAACATAAAAACACTAACATTTTAATAATAATGTCGATACTTGGTACATAAGAAAATTTAATGTGTAAAAAGCATGTTAAAAAAAATTAAGAGTATTCTGAATAGCACTTTTCAAAATCGGACCATTTTTTGCTACCTAAAAAAAGGAGGTACTCGTTTTTGTTCTCGTTTCAAAGTTTACATTGTTTGAGTCACGTCATTGATTCTGAGCCATCCAACTATGAGAATGCAGTAGGCTAGCAAGTTTGGAAGAATGTCATGATGGAGGAATATTAGTCAATCATAAAGGATGATGTGTTAGAAATTGTGTCGAGACTTGAGGGGAAGTCAGTGGTGACTTCCAAGTGGATCTATAAGATCAAGCATGTGGTATATGGAAACATAAAGAAGTACAAAGCAATATTCATGGAAGAGGGTTCTCCCAGAAATATACATTTACTCTAGTTTTCAAGTACAGTTCTATTAGAACTATTATTTCTATTGCTTCTATTATGGGTTGGAGGTTACATCAGATGGATGTAAATATCGTTTACTCAATGGAGTAAGAGGAAGAATTTTACATAGAACAACCTCAGAGCTTTGAGGTACATGAGGGTGAGTCTCATGTTTGCAGACTAAAGAAGGCCTTGTACAAACTCGAGTAGGCACCTCAAGCTTGGTATCCTCGAATTGATGGATACCTAATGAGTCTTGGTTTCACCAAGAGTGATGTTGATCCCAAAATTTACTATGAGGTTGTTAAAATGTAAGAGGGAGTTTTATTTTGAGTATGAAATGAAGGATGTAGTTTTGATGGATTTCTACTTGGGATTATATGTGTGGCAAAATTTGGGTGAGATCTTCCTTCGTCAAGGTAATTATATTATTAAAATCCATCAGATATTTGGGACGATGGATTTCAAGTCCATGGCCACTTCCACGGTGGCCAATCTAAAGAAGCTAATAAACCCTGACTCAAATTTGGTGGATCCCTCTATGTATCAACAATTGATCAAATCCTTGATGTATCTGGCTAATACCAGACTTGATATTTTCTTTGCAGTGAACACTCTGAGCTAGTTCATGGTGGAACTGAGGCATGTACATTGGATTGTGGTAAAACATGTGTTGATATATCTGCGTGGTATAGTTAGTTATGGATTGAGATATGTATCAAATAGTGAAGTACAACTGTAGGGATACACAAATTTTGTTTGGGAAGAAGTGCCAAATATAGGAAGAGCACATCGGGTTGTTGCTTTAGTTTGGGTTTTGCAATGATATCCTGCATAAGTAGGAAGAAGATTTTTTTCATACTCAACACTACAGAGGCTGAGTATATTGTTGCTAGTTTGAAGGGTTGTAAAGCAGTGTGGCTTTGAAAGTTGCTCACGGGATTGTTTGATCAGGAGTTGGAAATGACTGTGATACATTGTGACAATCAATGTTGTGTGAAGCTTTCATAAAATCCAATTTTACATGATAGGGTCAAAGCACATTGAGGTCAAGTACCACTACATCCAAAACAGGGTACAGAAGGGAGTCATAAGGCTCTAATACATTTATATGGAAAAGTAGGTTGTTGACATTCTCACAAAGCCTTTGTCCCAAATGAAGTTTGTATTCTTCAGGGACAAGCATGGAGTGGTTTATAATTCCTCCCTTGTTGATAGGGAGTGTTGATGTTGTATCATCAAGGTAGACATTCTCCCTAGGTCAAGGGCATTGACCAAGTGCCATGTAATGTGGCTAGGGAGAACGACCCAGATAGCATAATGGCCTAGAGTGCTCCCCCAGTTAGAAGGTTTTGACCATATTACCAAGGTTTACTTGGCTAGTGGGTAAAGTGAGTGCCTCAAAGCGTCAAGAAAGTATTGTTTCCATTCAAGTGCAAGTGAAGACATGGGGGGATGGCAAATGGGACCAGGGTTTCTCCATTGGTTAGGGACAATTGATCTAGTTCCAAGTGATGACATGCTAGGTTATTTAGTGACCCAAGAATAGTTTTAATTTTACCCCGATCAGGGGTACCTGACCTTATCGCCAAATGGTATTTGGCTAGTGGGGAATAGATCCTTTACATGATGCTGATGCAGGGTTCTTTCCACGTGGTTCTGGAATAGAACATGAAGTGGATCGATACATTAACATAGCAGGCGCATTCAACCTTTTCTTGAAATGGAGGAATTTTTAGCTAAGTGGTACATCTATGGAAGTCAAAGTGAACACCTCCATAGATAAGAGGGAGTGTTGATATTTTTGGTAGCTGTAGGAGGTATTCCCGATCTACTCAAGTTGGCTAAAATAAAAATAAAAAAACATAAAATAAATTAAAATTCAATTGATTCGTTCAGATCGGCTCCAATTGTTCAAATCGTCCCAACCAAAGAGACATGCCCCTTGGGCACCTTAAGATCACTATAAAAGGGCATTAACCCTTCTCATTTCACACACACATCTTAGCAATCAACATTATGAAGAATAGTGACCAAGAGAGAATCAATATCCTTAAGAAGAATCTGCAGCCAGGAGAAAGTCGAATTGTATAGTATGATTTTTGTGTTACGAGAGGGATTTTGCCTTAGAGAAGAAGGTTGAGCTACCTATTTGTTGGATGAGGAGAATATGTTGTCTAGATTGTGATCTGTCTATTTTTTAAGGAAGAGTCTAGGAGCAGGGTCGAATCCCTAGAATTTTGTTGTAGGTATGCCGAAAGGCCTAGGAGGGTCAAAATGGCCTCAGGACCAATGGCAAGTAGAAAAGAGAGGGTCGTGGCTAAAATAATCCCATTTGAGGTAGTTCGTAGATAAAGGAGGGGGGTCGAGACGCCTCAAAGGCCTAGGAGACAAGTTCGAGGCATCTTAGACCTTGGAAGAGGCCAACGAAGGTGGTCTATAGGTTGTTGTTCATGAAAGAAGGGTAGGTGGAGGATAGGGCTAGAAGGAAGGGATGAAGGTTGGCATATGGCTACACTAGCTCTAGGAGATTCAAGGTTGACTTGTAAAATTCAGATTGCACTTATGTTGAATTGAATAATTTCTCCTAGAAAACATTGTTGGGTTTTCTCCCGAGTTTGGGTTTCCCATGGAAAAATACAGGCGTCTATCGTGCATGGCTATTCTATTGTGATCTTTATTGCTTTTATTGCATTTACAGTTGATTTTTTTTTAGTGTAATTGCTTAATGATTTTCTGTGATGTGATAAAGTAGTATTATATATCATTGGAAGTAAGTATCACTTGCAAAAATTTGTGCTTGTCTAATTAGCACTCAATCCTAGGCCCATCATTTAATATCAGTGACAGTGAGACTTGGATTAAATGTTGCCTTATTTTGAAGGGATCTAGTGCGATGTTGATTCTTTGAATGCTTATTAGTGAAATTTGGTTAGGTGTTTAGAACATGTCAACCATATGATTTAAGCGATGTATTTGAAGCAAATAAAAATATGCATCCATGAAATATCGATCCCACAATTAAAGAAAATGCTGGTTAAATATACAAATTAAATTTATGATTTTTTGGGCTATAAATGGCTTATAGAAAAGAGTTTACTTAGTGCTATAGTCCTCTTGTATACCGATGTGGGGCCAATACGAGAGGGTAGCCTTCTCGAATATTGTTTTTAGTAATGTTGCAAACATTGGCATCGAGATAAAATCGGCAAGGGTTTGGAAAACCAAAATATCGTAAAAATTAGGAAAATATCAATAAAAATTGGACAGATTAAGATACCACCAAAATATCTGTAAACATCAGCTAGGCCAAAAAAATGTGATTCCACACTTTTATCACGATAAATTTGATATGTTTACAACACTTGTTTTTAGTGCACTATAGCTCTCAGGCAAGCGAATATGTAGTTTCTGGAGACCTAAGGTACTTTTGATATACTCAAGATACATGGAAGTAATTTCCATGTTCAAGTTTTTTTAAAGAAATACTTCGAATGGGTACCAACATCAGTTACCAAGACCTCCAACAAGGCCAACCTTAAGCTCAATGAGTAGCCTCTTGAAGTCTCAGGTATTCCTACATATATGCTTTCTAAGCCACAATTTTAAATTCCTAACGAAATATCCTGCTACTATTTTAAGACACCAAAACACGTTTATGGGCTAAAATCTCTAGATGATTTCTTGCCTAGAAATTTGCCTGACCATGTTAAACGCTATTGTCTTTGTTCAACCAAAAAATATATACAAATACTAAATACATATTACATGAACCAAATGTCAAAGTAAATTACATGCTAATGAAAGACCATGAAATTAAAGAAAATGTTCCAATTAATGAATTAGTCATTGAATCATCCCAATGCGTGTTTAATCAAAGACACCTTGTTATAGCATTAATAATGTATGGGCGTATCAAATGTAATTTAGACATCTTATGATAAGTATTTGAAAATTTGATTTCAATCCCATAGACATCAATGGTAAAATGAAATGTAATTACCATGCAACACAAAATTTATTCCATTTTTCAAGAAAAAACTAAGCGTATTACAATAGAAGATTTAAAGAAAATGATAGATCAAGGCATGTCCTTGAGTGTAAATTTGTATCTTGTGTTTCCAACATTCATTAAGAGAGTTGAGACCAACATAAATCACCCACTAAACATGTGTGCATATGGCTAATGAAAGTTGTGCAAAAAATGGTCCAACAAATAATTTTTATGATAGAGTGATGCAACTTATAACAGAGATCAACAAGAATTTAAGGAATATAAAATAATGCCATTAATGTGTTTTATTTCAAGAATTTAAATTTGAGTTTAAACTTTTTTTGTTTGGAAATGAAATGAGAGCAAATGAAATCCAATGTTATCCTAACCATTCAAAAATGAATTTGGAAAGTGTTCATGCAAAAGTACCACTATTTCTAAAGTCAAACAACATCATTCGAATTCAATTAATATGATTTCAATGTTGTCTAGTTTAACTATTATCCCAATCTATAGATTTATTACCAAGGAATTGATTTAAGAAGACATTTTTTTGTGCAACATGAGATAAAGAAAAAATTGAAACCCAAAATTTTCCCTTTGAGAGATCTAGTAAGACAAACCAAATTAAAAAAATGACAAGAAATTACCTTGGGGTTTACTCATGCTAATATATGTATTGATAATGAGATCCATGTGAGCTCTATTTGTTTTTTATTTTTGTTCAACAAGAATTTAAGGTTGTATCCCGAACACACGCAAGGTTTTGGTTATAAACCAAGGGAAAAAAGGAAATCAAAATATTTCTCGGTACTTCCACATTGGATTTCTTGGACAAGAATTAGATTTTAAATGTTTTGTAAAGTATGGTGTGATCTGGGATAAAGAATTGCAAGCATCTGAGAGAAAATGCCACATTAGGAGGGTCTAACTCTCTGTGGATCGGCTTTGGATTGAACTAGTTTCTATTCATTCCAACAAAGTGGCTCAAATTCATACTTTCAAGGGTTAAATTGTGGGCTCCAAGCTCAAGTTAATGTTCCATATGATCCTTTTTTATTTTTTTGTTTTTTACAATTTTTTACTCTACTTATTAATTTCAAACCAGAGTTATCCTTTGTTGTGATTTTTTTTTTTCTTTTTTTTTCTAGAAAATCTATTAAAATATTATATCATAATAAAGTGGTCAAAGCACTTTTTAAAAACTTCTAGAAAAAAAATAATTAAGACTAGTTGTGTTCACATGACCAACTAGTTCAATTTTACATAAAATATTCTCTCAAGTATAAACAATATGGATATAAAGAAAATGAGATACCCATACATGTTCTAGCAAAAGCCTTGTTTATTGAGAAATAATTATCCAAATAATATTGTATGAACACGAACACGAATGCTTATATAGACTCTTCAAAGATGCTGCACTATGTAATCTTCCATATAAACTCACATGATTTCCAATGCATAGCCTTGAACTATGATGACACAAAGTCTCGACTAGTTGTTAGGTACCAACATAGATCAAATAACTTAAGCCAACGCTACCAATTTACACGATATAAACCATCGAGAACAACCTTATGTCTTTTACACGTGTCTATAGACTAGGACATAAGGTATTTCTAAAGTCGTTTAAGTTAGAATAGGTAAATTATGTCAATTTTAAATGACAATAAAAGGAAATCTTATAAGAGAAATATCAAAGTCATTAGATGATTAAATTGATTTATATCTTACTCAACTAGCCAAGTAAACTATGGCTAGGAGTTGTCCTTTTTTTTTTAATTTGGTCCAATTAGTCAATAAACTATGGCTACGAGTCTTCATTTATTGGTGAAACCCATTTTCGAGGAAGTCTTTCCTACTTTGTCTTGCACACACCTTCCCTTTCTTTTCTTTTGATTATTCAATAATTTTTCAAGTCTTTTTTTTCTTTAGATATGCATTTTTCTCTTAGGACTTTGAAAGGGCGGGAACCATAGTGAAGTAGTTTTACTTTATTTGATTTATTGATGACCACTTTAGCCCTTTTTTTGGTTTGATTTATTTAAGGTTCACATTTTTCTTGTCTTCTCTCTTCACTTTTAAGCCTTTTTTTATGACATTTGATGAGTTTCCCATGAGTTGGGGGTGTTGATTTTATGGATGAAATAAAAGGGAATTAACAAAAATTGTTAAGGATGAAGGTATTATAACTACGTTACCTGCCTTGATTTCCTAGTCATACCTAATGACCTAGGTTAATATAGACTTATCTATAGACAACTATGACTTGACATGGTTTGATAAAGTAATGAGGTAACATCTTTACTTAGTTATATGTGATAGGGTATCCATCTAATTCCAAAGTACACTTCACAAGAAAATAGAAAATCAAGCATTACTTCTAAGTAAGTGAAACCATACCAACTGTAACCTAAAGTATCACACAACATCACCCACTACAACTGACCTTGAGAGTATTGGGCACCAAGAATGAAATACCATTGAATTCCTGACGATTTACTAGCACAAGAATGCACTTGATGGGATGGAAAACAGGTCCAAGAAGCAACAAATCACACCCATCCATCTGGTATCCATTGTTCTCTGAGGGAGTTTCCTCAAGGGAAACACTTGCTACTAGTGCAATCTAGCCAAGGAACAATGGATACTATAAGGATCCTACATGGGGAGTCTTAAATGAAAACTATTTGATTCATAGAGTGCAACAACATTGCCTATCATAGACCTCAATTCCACCCTCTATATGCATCCTTGCATGGAAAGAAATGGAATTAGATCATTAAGAAATGGGAAATATTGATGAATTATACACACAAGTTGAGATTTTTGCTTGAGGATCGATCATTGAGCATAAATGTGGATCAATCTACCGAAGAGTATATTGTGAAACACTGATTCGGCCTACAATGACGACCACTCTAAATAACAAAAATGTAAAAACCAAATTACAAAGATAAATCATGTGCCACTTGAATGTTCAAATCCTAATTTAATGATTAAGTCAGGGGTTGACTGCAATGTGCATCTTTATATGTGCACATCTGAGAATGGACAAATGCACAAGCAAGATATCTTAGATATGTATGTGCCATCCTTCTTTAAGCTCAAGGCATGCACATCATTAGTGGGTCTTGAAATGGAAGAAAATATTCAATATTAATGTTTCGATTGTCTTAGTACATAAAAGAGGCTCTCTCATGTGATTGATGCAAATTGCTACCAAAACAACTTGACAAGAGATGCAATGATCAATAAAGAGTGACCAGAGATAAATAAAATACCAAATGTGGCTACCTTTCTGACTGATCAATAGATTCAGTTATAAAAGTTCTAAGGTTTGAATTCTACATAGTTCATCAGACTCAAATTCTTGCTAAGACTCAATAATTGCATTAACAATTTATGTCGTTGCACTTAAACCTCATGTGTCTAATAATTATGCACCTTGCTTTCCTTAAATATGTGGCCCATATGCACCAGCTACTCTTCTCATAGATTACTACTATGAAGGAGTCATAATTCCCCACCATCCATGGAAAACTACCATGAGGTTGTGAGGCCCTTAAGACACAAGGAGCTTCGATACCATCTTTAGAAGTAGAACACAAAAATTTGCCAGAAAAGGCTTTAAGCCACATTATACATTCTCGTGTATAATATTTCCAATGATATAATTTTATAGAACACGAGTTGAACCATCTCATCAACTAGATTGCTCTCACCCTAACACCTAATCAAGAGATGTGTAATTTTCCCAATTAGCGGCAGCTAATTGGAAATATTAATTTTTCTCAGGGTTTTCCTTTCTAATGTTCAGTCATAAAATAAAGGGGATAATGGGACCCATAACCCAAACATAGGATAAAATAACTCCCCAAAACCACTTAGACAAATTTGGATTTTAGCATGGGGCCTAGGGGAGCCAAGAGATAGCGCAGGGAGAGGGACATCGTGGAGGCAACGTGGGCCAGGACAACGCACTCTAGTGGGGACAACGTGGCATGAGGGGACAACGCAGTTGAGTGGAGCCCAAGGGAGAGCTAGGGTCTCAAGCATAAGAGGAGGGAGAGGCTAGCCATTCACTCATTCTATTATGCATCTTCAGATTTTCTGTCTATCAGACATTGAACACACTTACACTGTTTCGCAACTTCTGCAAGTGTTGTTCATCACACAGGTGTCTCTGAGCGGAGATCCCAACCTCAGCCTCGAGGGACTTCGAATGCCCGCTCAGGTGAGGAGCTTCAACGTCAATTTTCAGAGCAGATCATGCAGTGCCTTTCAACCAAGAGCCACGCAGTCACTAAGGCAACGCAGTCACACTCAGAGATTACACATTCCTGGAGGGAGGCAGCACCGGGAGTGAAGGGAGATCAAGGATTTCAGTCCGGGAGAAGTGTGAGGGATCATCCCTTCACAAGTCATCTTTCAAAGTAGGAAGAGGCCATCATCTTCAGTTTTGCAGTTCAGCGCCATCGTACTCACCTAGAGTGTGTGATTTTTCCCAAGGGGGTCAAATTTTGAGGTCAGCCTTTCTGGAATTCCTTCCTGGGTTTTTCCGGGTTTTTGGAGGAGAGCTCATACCCAAAGTTTCATAATTTTATGAGCAGAGGAACAACCCTAAAGAGCAGTTATATTCCAAACAGAGGCAACAATTTCGGCAATAGCAGCAGCAACTTAGGGAGTTACGCAATCAGAGAGAGAGCAGCCATTCACAGTGGGATTCTTAGAGTGATTTCAGCTTGCCTGGAGCAAGCCAAGGTGCCATCATTCTGATCACCTTTTTACTCATTTTCCTCTTTCAGATTATAATAAAATGGCTCATCTTTTCTCCATGTTTGCAATGTTTCCATGATGTCTCTATTTGTTGTAGTTATTTTTTATGTCGCCTTATATTGTTGTTTATTTCCTACTCGAAATATTACAATGGTATCAGAGCTCATAGACTTGGCTCAACCTGTGGAACATATCAGTCTATGACACCCGGAGGAAAAGAATATATCACTTACCAAACAAAAAGGTACAGGAGCCAAGAGCGAAGGCTTGAGGCCACATTTGGAGAAGGGGACTGCATTCCAGTGCTGGACAGAGGAGGAAGAACCTATGGCAAAAGAAACAGATGACGGAAAAGAGTTCGGGAATCTACTCCTGAAGTCTATGTAGGAGCTCTCGAGGAAGATAGAGGAGATGGGATAGACGTTTTCCAGGGATAAAAGACAGTGTGAAACCCCACGAGGTTTTCACATCGGTGAGGGATATGACACTTCCCATCACACACAGGAGCATAACACAGCACAGCAAGTGGTGCCACACACTCCCCCACGTTCCACAATGCCCACATTCTTGACTACTGGTACCGAAAAGGGAGGACCCCAGGAGTCGAAGATGGCTCATTACGAGGACTATGTTGCAGAGTATCAGTCTTATGGGGGAGAGTTTTGGGAAGCTCTCACTTTCCATGACTTTTGCCAGCTTAAGTACAACAACAGACCCCATAACCAGAACAGAGGTGGAGGGTACACGCAGGGAGGTGAGCTGCAACGTTCCATGGGCAGATTTTTCTTGCCAACTTATGATAGGTCATCTAAATGTTCAACAAAGGCTTGGGTGGAGAAGCTGGACATTTACTTTCATCTTAACCAAATGGAAGAGGTGGAGGCCATCAAGGTGGAAACGCTGCACCTTGAGGGAGAAGCCCATGACTGGTGGTTCCATGGGATAGCCACGTTGGGTCACACGACAGTGACAGCGTATGCGGAGTTCACCCAGATATTGGTGGAGAGGTTTGACCAGAAGGATCCGGAAGATCATTTTGTCGAGTTGACCAAGCTCAAACAGACCGGGAACTCAGAAAATTACATTTCAAAGTTGAAACTTTCAGTGATGATACCAGACTTGTCTGCAGCCAAGAGGATTTACATGTTCATTGATGGGTTGGAAAAACCTCTGCGTGGGCTAGTCAGATCCACGAGGCCTACTACACTTCAGGATGTAGTTGGGAGGACGCGAGACTTACAAGATTCTTGCCCAGGACCAAATCTCCTTTCCCCCAAAGACTGGCATTTCAGCCAAAGGGGAAGGACACGAGAGTTCCACTGCCGAAGGGGAACCAAGGCTGAGGGCCTTTGGACGATGATACCTGGAGAGACTTGAGATGAAGGAAGCTATGCTTTACATGCCAAGATCCATGGGCACCGGGTCATCGATGTGCTGCAAGGAAGGCACATTACATAGAGCTTTTCTCCGACAGTGAGGGAGAAGAAGATGCCTATGAGGAGATAGAGGGAGAGGCCAGCATTGTAGTGCAGAGAGAGGATCATCCTCCACCTCCTCCCCTAGGAGCAGGAGGGGCAGTGTTTGCACCCACAGGAGGAGTCCTTGCATCTTTGCAAGAAGTTCCGAAGTATTTGAGACTGTGTGTTTGAGGCACCGTTCAGGGACGTGTTTCAGTTCTAGTAGATAGTGGGGCCACTCACAACTTTTTTGTTGCCCAGCTAGTAGAGAGGAGGGGCATACCGATAGATAGCTTCGATAGCTTCTCAGTACTGGTACCGGTTGCCAGAACTATGCAGTGTGCGAGATATGTTCCCCCATTAGCAGTGACTATGGGGACCTACACTATGACAGATCATTTTTTTGTGGTCGACATTCCAGACACCAACATGGTGTTGGGAGTGCAACGGTTGATCACGTTGGGGAACGTCACCACGAACTGGGAGACACTGGAGATGGAGTGGGCGGATAAGAAGAGTGGTAAGCACGTGATGATGAGAGGCATGCACACATATCCTCCGCAGACAGTTTCAGCACACCGGATGGAGGCAGACTTCCAGAGGGAGACAGAGTGGACAGTAGAACTGCATATTTCAGAGGCAAGGGCCACAAAGCAGGCAGTTCACCCAGATGTGCGGTCGATATTGGACAGGTACTCCACGGTTTTTGGGGATATACCACCAAGATAGCCACCGGACCAAGAGTTTGAGCATACCATTGAGTTGGAGCAAGGGATTCAAGCTGTGATCACCACACCTTATAGGCATCCCAAAGCCTATATGGATGAGATTGAGAGAGCCATTCATGAGCTCTTAGCGCTAGGACACATCCGGCTCGATATTAGCCCATTTGCTTCTTATGTTGTATTGGGGAAGAAGAAGGATGGCACACTGAGGATGTGAATTGACTACAGGGCACTCAACAGGAAGACGATGAAGAATCGATACCCCATCCCGCTGATTGACAAGTTGATGGATGCGCTGAGGGGATCGAAATACTTCTCCAAGATCGATCTGAGGTCGGGATACCATCAGATCTGAGGGAGGGACCAGGATGTCCCCAAGACTGCTTTCAGATGCCATTGTGGCCATTTCGAGTTTTTGTTGATGCCCTTCAGGCTAACCAACGCACCAGCCACTTTTCAGTCTTCTATGAACCACATTTTTCATGGTCAGTTGAGAAAGTTTGTGTTGGTGTTTTTCGATGATATCCTTATATACAGTCGCACTTGGGAGGATCACTTGCAACACATTGAGGTTGTACTGCATATTTTGGAGGAGCATCATTTCTATGCTAAGCTCTCCAAGTGTGAGTTTGGGTTGACATAGATGCTCTATTTGGGGCATATCATTGGTGTGGACGGAGTGAGAGTCCACAAGGAGAAGATATAGGCCATCCGGGAATGGACGGAGTTGAAGAATGTGACAAAACTTCAGGGATTTGTAGGCATCTGTACCTACTACCGGAAGTTTGTCAAGGGATTTTCCCAGCTTGTTGCACCCCTCACAGATCTCACCAAGAAGAGGGCATTCAGCTGGATTGATACAGCCCAAAGATCCTTTGAAAGGCTCAAGGAGGTGATGGGTAGCTGCACAGTGTTGGATTTGTTGTATTTCACGCAACCTTTCATTTTGGAGTGTGATGATTCAGGAAAGGGAATGGGCGCAATTTTGATGCAGGAAGGTCACCCCATAGCTTTCGAGAGCAGGAAGCTATTGCCACATGAAAGGTAGTATCCTATATATGACAAGGAGATGTTGGCCATTATGCATGCACTGGCCAAGTTCTAACAGTATCTGGTGGGCAACAGGATTCATGTGAGGACTGATCACAACAGCCTCTGGTTTGTCCTTGAGCAGAAACAGTTGCAAGAGAGGAAGCAGAAGTGGGTCAGTAAGATCCCAACTTATGATTTTGACATCGAGTATGTCAAAGGGAAGAACAACGTGGTGGTCGATGCTCTATCACGCAAACCAACAACGTTGTCATTGATGAGCATAGATATAGACTGGAGGGCTCACCTACTAGTGGAGTACTCCAAGGACTGCTTTGTTTGTGAGGTGTTGGATGTTCAAATCACAAATGACAAGTACAAGGTGATGGATGAGGTCATTTAATTCAAGGACAGTATCTTCTTGATTGGGGATTCTCAGCTCAAGGAGAAGATACTGCGTCCCTCCCATGATTCACCATTATCGGGCCATCAGGGATTCACAAAGACTTATAGGGCTATCAGAGAGAGGTTCTCTTGGAGAGGCCTCAAGGAGGATGTACTCTGGCATGTCATGGAGTGTGAGGTGTGTCAGAGGAACAAGGGGGAGATGAGCCACCGAGCCGGATTACTACAGCCACTTCCCATTCTGGAAGGAAAGTGGGAAAGCATCTCGATGGATTTCATTACTGGGATGCCCACGGTGTAGGGCAAGGATTGCATCTTTGTGGTTGTTGATCGACTAACAAAATATGCTCACTTCTTCACCATATCAGCATGG
The DNA here is from genome assembly GCA_034641835.2 of Pinus albicaulis. NCBI lineage: Eukaryota > Viridiplantae > Streptophyta > Pinopsida > Pinales > Pinaceae > Pinus > Pinus albicaulis. The sequence goes on along the minus strand of CM076577.1, from coordinate 1,040,576,719 downwards.
TACACAACTGCACAGGTGGCGGAGTTGTTCTTTCATGATATTTTCAGATTGCATGGTCTTCTGAATACCATCGTCAGTGACAGGGATAGTTGTTTCATGGGCGGCTTTTGGCAGGAGCTCTTTCGTTTGGTGGGTACAAAGTTGACTCCTAGTACCAGATATCACCCTCAGATGGATGGGTAGACATAGATAATTAACAAGTGGCTGGAGGGCTACTTGTGAAACTATGTCACGGGGCAGCAAAAGGCATGGCTATGTTGGCTGAATTTGGGAGTATACTGTTACAACACCACTTTCCACATATCTATTGATATGTCTTCGTTTTATGCTTTATATGGATATCATGCTCTGAATTTCGCTGATGTTATGTTTGGAGCTAGCAAGCCACCAAGGCCAAGGAATGGATCTAAGAGAGCCAGGATATACTCCAAGCTCTTAAGGACAACTTAGCCACAGCGCAGAATCAATAGAAGTTATATGCCGACAGAGGGCAGGTAGAGAGATAGTTTGAGGTTGGTGACTTGGTCTACCTACGACTTCAATCTTACCGGCAATCCACGTTGAAGTAGAAAGGGGTCGAGAAACTCAAGCCCCGCTTCTATGGACCTTACAAGGTGATCAGCCGAATAGGGGAGGTTGCTTATGAGTTGGAGCTGCTAGCAGGTAGCAAGATACACAACATCTTCCATCTATCATGCCTGAAAAAAGCATTGTGGTAGTAGGTGACCGCAACAGAATAGCTCCCACCTACATATGATGAGGGGAATTAGGTGTTACAGCCAGAAGCCATCTTAGACACCAGGGAGAGACAGCTATGGAGCAAGACAGTCAAGGATTATTTAGTGAGATGGAGGAATTTTTCGGATGAGGATGCCACTTGGGAGAGTGAAAATATTTTGCAACATCCATATTTGCAGTTGCTTGAGGACAAGCAACATTTTGGCGGGGAGGACTGTAATATTCCCAATTAGCAGCAGCTAATTGGCAATATTAATTTTTCTCAGATTTTTCCTTTCTAATGTTCAATCATAAAATAAAGGGGGTGATGGGACCCATAACTCAAACATAGGATAAAACAACTCCCTAAAGTCACCTAGAAAAATTTGGATTTCAGCATGGAGCCCATGGGAGCTAAGTGACAGCGTAGGGAGAGGGGCAACGTGGATGCAGCGTGGGCCAGGCAGCACAGTAGTAGCATGGGCTAGGACAATGCAGTCTAGTGGGGACAACGTGGCACGAGGGGACAACGCGGTTGAGTGGGGCCCAAGGGAGAGCTAGGGTCTCAAGCATAAAAGGAGAGAGAGGCTAGCAATTCACTCATTCTATTATGCATCTTCGGATTTTCTCTCTATCAGACATTCAGCACGCTTACGATGTTCAGCGAAGTTTGCAAGTGTTGTTCAACACACGGGTGTCTTCGAGCGAAGATCCCAACCTCAACCTCGAGGGACTTTGAGTACCCGCTCAGGTGAGGAGCTTCACCATCGATTTTCAGAGCAGAGGTGCCTTTCAACCAGGAGCCATGCAGTCATTAAGGCATCATAATCACACTCAGAGATTACGCAGTCTTGGAGGGAGGTAGCACCGGGAGTGAAGGTAGATCAGGGATTTCAGTCCGGGAGAAGTGTGAATGGTTCATCCCTTAACAAATCATCTTTCAAAGTAGGAGGCCATCATCTTCAGTTTTGCAGTTCAGGGCCAGCGTACTCACCTAGAGTGTGTGATTTTTCCCAAGGGGGTCAAATTCCGAGGTCAGCCTTTCCGTAATTCCTTCCTGGGTTTTTCCGGGTTTTTGGAGGAGAGCTCATACCCGAAGTTTCATAATTTTCTGAGCAGGGGAACAACCCCAAAGAGCAGCTCTATTCTAAACAGAGGCAGCAGTTCCGGCAGTAGCAGCAACAGCTCAGGGAGTTACACAGTCAGAGAGAGAGCAGCCATTCACAGTGGGATTTGAGAGTGATTTCAGCTTGCCTTGAGCAAGCCAAGGTGCCATCATTCTGATCGCCTTTGTACTCATTTTCCTCTTTCAGATTATAATAAAATGGCCCAGCTTTTCTCCATGTTTGCAGTGTTTTCATGATGTCTCTCTATTTGCGGTAGTTATAGTTTATGTCGCTTTATATTTTTGTTTATTTCTTATTAGGAATATCATAGTGGTATCAGATCTCATAGACTTGGCTCAAACTGTGGAGAATATTAGTCTATGACACCCGGAGGAAAAGAATATATCACTTATCGAACAAAGCGATACAGGAGCCGAGAGTGGAGGCTCAAGGCCACATTTGGAGAAGGGGACTGCGTTCTAGTGGTGGATGCAGGGGAGGAAGAACCTATGGCAGAAGAAAGGGATGATGGGAATTAGTTCGGGAATCTCCTCCTAAAGTCTCTGCAGGATCTCTCGAGAAAGATATAAGAGATGGGTCAGACATTTGCCGGGGATAAAAGACAATGTGAAACCCCACGGGGTTTTCACATCGGTGAGGGATCTGGCACTTCCCATCACACACAGGAGCATAACACAACGCAGCAGGTGGTGCCACACACTCCCACACATTCCACGATGCCCACATTCTTGACTACCAGTACCAAAACAGGAGGACCCCAAGAGCCGGAGATGGCTCATTACGGGGACTATTTTGCAGAGTATCAGTCTTATGGGCAAGAGTATGGGGAAGCTCTCACTTTCCACGACTTTTGCCAACTTAAGAACAGCAATAGACCCCATAACCAGAACAGAGGTGGAGGGTACATGTAGGGAGGTGAGCTGCAACATACCATGGGCAGATTTTTCTTGCCAACTTATGACGGGTCATCTAAATGTTCAACGAAGGCTTGGGTGGAGAAGCTGTACATTTACTTTCATCTTAATCAGATGGCAGAGGTGAAGGCCATCAAGGTGGCAGCGCTGCACCTTGAGGGAGAAGCCCATGACTAGTGGTTCCATGGGATGGCCACGCTAGGTCACTCGGCAGTGACAACATATGCGAAGTTTACACGGATATTGGTGGAGAGGTTTGATCGAAAGGATCCGGAGGAGAATTTTGTCGAGCTGACCAAGCTCAAACAAACCGGGAACCCGTAAACTTACATTTTCGAGTTCTTGAGACTTTCAATGATGGTACCAGACTTGTCCGTAGTCAGGAGGATTTACATGTTCATTGATGGGTTGGAAAAACCTCTGCGTGGGCTAGTTAGATCCACGAGGCCTACTACACTTCAAAATGCAGTCGGGAGGACGCGAGACTTATAGGATGCTTTGCTCAGAACCAGAGATCCTTTCCCCTAGACACTGGCGTTTCAGCCAAAGGAAAAGGACATGAGAGTTCCACCGCCGAAGGGGAATCAAGGCCGAGAGCCTTTGGACGATGATACCTGGAGAGACTTGAGACAGAGGAAGCTATGCTTCACATGCTAGGAGCCATGGGCACTGGGTCATCGATGTGCCGCAGGGAAGGCACATTACATAGAGGTCTTCTTCGACAGTGAGGGAGAAGAAGATGCCTATGAGGAGATAGAGGGAGAGGCCAACGTTGTAGTACAAAGAGGGGATCATCCACCACATCCTCCCCCAGGAGCAGGAGGGATAGCGTTTGCACCCACAAGAGGAGTCATTGCATCTTTGCGAGGAGTTCCGAAGTATTTGAGACTGTGTGTCTGAGGCACCGTTCAGGGACAACGTGTTTTGGTTCTAGTAGATAGTGGGGCCACTCACAACTTTATTGATGCCCAACTGGTAGAGAGAAGGGGCATACCAATGGATAGCTTCGATGGCTTCTCAGTACTAGTACCAGGTGCCAGAACTATGCAGTGTGCGAGATATGTCCCACCATTAGCAGTGACTATGGGGACCTACACTATGACAAATCATTCTTTTGTGGTCGACATTCCAGACACCAACGTGGTGTTGGGATTGCAATGGTTGATCACGCTGGGGAAGGTCACCACGGACTGGGAGACATTGGAGATGGAGTGGGCGGATAAGAAGAGTGGTAAGCACGTGATGATCAAAGGCATGCACACATATCCTCCGCAGATAGTTTGAGCACATCGAATGGAGGCAGAATTCCGGAAGGGAGACATAGAGTGGGCAGTAGAACTGGGTATTTCAGAGGCAGGGGCCACAGAGAAGGCAGTTCACCCATATGTGCAGTTGATATTGGACAGGTATTCCACGGTTTTTGGGGATATACCACCAGGACAGCCACCGGACCGGGAGTTTGAGCATACCATTGAGTTGGAGCAGGGGATTCAGGCTGTGATCACCACACCTTATAGGCAGCCCAAAGCCTACAGGGATGAGATTCAGAGAGCCATTCATGAGCTCTTAGCACTGGGACAAATCCGGCCCAATACTAGCACATTTGCTTCTTCTGTTGTATTAGTGAAGAAGAAGGATGGCACACTGAGGATGTGCATCGACTATAGGGCACTCAACAAGAAGATGATGAAGAATCGATACCCCATCCCGCGGATTGACGAGTTGATGGACGACCCGAGGGGATCAAAATTCTTCTCCAAGATCGATTTGAGGTCGGGATACCATCAAATCTGAGTGAGGGACCAAGATGTCCCCAAGACTGCTTTCAGATGCCATTATGGCCATTTCGAATTTTTGGTGATGCCCTTCGGGCTAACAAACACACCAGCCACTTTTCAGTCTTATGAACCACATCTTTCGTGGTCAGTTGATAAAGTTCGTGCTAGTGTTTTTCGATGATATCCTTATATACAGTCGCACTTGGGAGGAGCACTTGCAACACATTGAGGTTGTACTACATATTTTGGAGGAGCAACATTTCTATGGTGTGGACAGAGTGAGAGTCCATGAGGAGAAGTTCTGGGCCATCTAGGAATAGACGGAGCCGAAGAATGTGACAAAACTCCGGGGATTTGTAGGCATCTGCACCTACTACCAAAAGTTTGTCAAGGTATTTTCTCACTTGCTGCACCCCTCACAAATCTCACTAAGAAGGGGGCATTTAGTTGGACTAATACAGCGCAGAGAGCCTTTGTCAGGCTCAAGGAGGTGATGAGTAGCTGCCCAGTGCTGGCTTCGCCGGATTTCACACAGCCCTTCATTTTGGAGTGTGATGATTCAGGAGAGGGAGTGGGTGAAATTTTGACGCAGGGAGGTCACCCCATAGCTTTCGAGAGCAGGAAGCTATTGCCGCATGAGAGGTTGTACCCTATATACGACAAGGATATGCTCGCCATTATGCATGCACTGGCCAAGTTCCGGCAGTATCGGGTGGGCAACAGATTTCGGGTGAGGACTGATCACAACAGCCTTCATTTTTTCCTTGAGTAGAAACAGTTGCAGGAGAGGTAGCAGAAGTGGGTCAGTAAGATCCAGGCTTATGACTTTGACATCGAGTATGTCAAAGGGAAAAACAATGTGGTGGTCGATGCTCTATCACGCAGACCAGCAGCGCTGTCCTTGATGAGCATAGATACAAACAGGAGGGCTCAACTACTGGTGGAGTCAAGGATGACAGATGACAGGTACAGGGTGATGGATGGGGTCATTTACTTCAGGGACAAGATCTTCTTGACTGGGTATTCTCAGCTCAAGGAGAAGATATTGTGTGCCTCCCATGATTCACCATTATCGGGCCATCAGGGATTCACGAAGACTTACAGGGCTATCAGGGAGAGGTCCTCTTGGAGAGGCCTCAAGGAGGACGTACTCCGACATGTCAAGGAGTGCGAGGTATGTCAGAGGAACAAGGGGAAGATGAGCCACCCAGCCGAATTACTACAGCCACTTCCCATTCCGGAAGGAAAGTGGGAAAGCATCTAAATGGATTTCATTACTGCGATGCCCACGGTGTAGGGCAAGGATTGCATCTTTGTGGTCATTGATCGACTAACAAAGTATGCTCACTTCTTCGCCATATCAGCATGGTACACAGCTGCACAGGTGGCGCAGTTGTTCTTCCGTGATATTTTCAGATTGCATGGTGTTCCGAATACCATCGTTAGTGACAGGGATAGCCGTTTCATGGGCGGCTTTTGGCAGGAGCTCTTTCGTTTGGTGGGTACAAAGTTGACTCCTAGTACCAGCTATCACCCTGAGACGGATGGGTAGATAGAGATAGTGAACAAGTGGCTGGAGGGCTACTTTCGAAAGTATGTCACGGGGCAGTAGAAGGCATGGTTGTGTTGGCTGCATTTGGGAGAATACTGCTACAACACCACTTTCCACATATCTATCGGTATGTCTTCGTTTTATGCTTTATATGGATATCATGCTCTGACTTTTGTTGATGTTATGTTTGGAGCTAGCAAGGCCCCCAGGGCCAAGGAATGGATCCAAGAGAGCCAGGGTATACTTCGAGCTCTTAAGGACAACTTAGCCACAGCGCAGAATCCGCAGAAGTTATAGGCCGACAGAGGGCGGGTAGAGGGACAGTTTGAGGTAGGTGACTTGGTCTACCTACATCTTCAGTCATACCGGAAATCCACGTTGAAGTAGAAAGGGGATGAGAAACTCAAGCCCCACTTCTATGGACCTTACAGGGTGATCTGCCAGATAGGGGAGGTTGCTAATGAGTTGGAGCTACCAGCAGGTAGCAGGATACACAACATCTTCCATGTATCATGCTTGAAAAAAGCATTGGGACAGCAGGTGATCGCAACAAAAGAGCTCCCACCTACAGATGATGAGGGGCATTTGGTGTTACAGCCAGAATCCATCTTAGACACTAGGGAGAGACAGGTACGGAGCAGGACAGTCATGGAGTATTTGGTGAGATAGAGGAATTTTCCGGATGAGGATGCCACTTGGGAGAGTGAAAAGATTTTGCAGCATCCATCTTTGCGGTTGCTTGAGGACAAGACACATTTTGGTGGGAAGGACTGTAATATTCCCAATTAGCACCAGCTAATTGGCAATATTAATTTTTCTCAGATTTTGCCTTTCTAATGTTCAGTCATAAAATAAAGGGGATGATGGGACCCATAACCCAAACATACGATAAAATAACTCCCTAAAGTCACCTAGACAAATTTGGATTTCAGCATGGGGCCTAGGGGAGCTAAGTGACAGTGCAGGGAGAGGGGCAGCGTCGAGGCAATGTGGGCCAGGCAGCGCAGTGGCAGCGTGGGCCAGGACAGCGTAGTCTAGTGGGGACAACGTGGCATGAGGGGACAACGCAGTTGAGTGGGGCCCAAGGGAGAGCTAGGGTCTCAAGCATAAAAGGAGGGAGAGGCTAGCCATTCACTTGTTCTATTATGCATCTTCAGATTTTCTGTCTATCAGACATTGAGCACGCTTACGCTATTTAGCGAAGTCTGCAAGTGTTGTTCAGCACACGGGTGTCTCCGAGCGGAGATCCCAACCTCAGCCTCAGGGGGCTTTGAGTGCCCGCTCAGGTGAGGACTTTCACCATCAATTTTTAGAGCAGAGGTGCCTTTCAGCTAGGAGCCATGCAGTCACTAAGGCAGCGTAGTCACACTCAGAGATTACGTAGTCTTGGAGGGAGGCAGCGCTGGGAGTGAAGGGACATCAGGGATTTCAATCCGGGAGAAGTGTGAATGGATCATCCCTTCACAAGTCATCTTTCAAAGTAGGAGGAGGCCATCATCTTCAGTTTTGCAGTTCAGGGCCAACGTACTCACCTGAAGTGCGTGATTTTTCCCAAGGGGGTCAAATTCCGAGGTCAGCCTTTCTGGAATTCCTTCCTGGGTTTTTCCGGGTTTTTAGAGGAGAGCTCATACCCAAAGTTTCATAATTCTCTGAGCAGGGCAACAGCCCCAAAGAGCAGCTCTATTCCAGACAGAGGCAACAGTTCCAGCGGCAGCAACTTAGGGAGTTACGCAGTCAGAGAGAGAGCAGCCATTCACAGTGGGATTCTGAGAGTGATTTCAGCTTGCCTTGGGCAAGCCAAGGTGCCATCATTCTGATCACCTTTGTACTCATTTTCCTCTTTCAGATTATAATAAAATGGTTTAGCTTTTCTCCATGTTTGCAGTATTTTCATGATGTCTCTCTATTTGCTGTAGTTATTGTTTATATTGCTTTATATCGCTGTTTATTTCCTATTCGGAATATTACAAGATGAGTCTAGGAAGAGGAAATATAAGATCTAATACAAAATTCATCCTATAATGTGAAATACATTAAGATGATGCAGGACTTCATGTATGTATAGGGAGTCATAAGCTAACAATTACCATGTTGGATCCCTAGTGTGTATATATAAAGGTTGTGTTCATTAAAAATTTGAGCATCTCTAAGGTCAATCAAAATGCAAGATAATCTTCTTGAACCAAGCCTCCAACCTTGTTTGTCTTTGCATTTGTGATGGTTGTCCTTACGTTTCCTTTAAAATTGAGAATGTTCAAGATAATCTCATCTCCATCAAATTCAGTTACGGATCCGATAACGACCTCTAATTTACCTGATCATTTCAACTTCACAGGGTTGAGAATTGTTGAAGGCCGCCCCTTTGATAAGAGTGCCTTTCATTTCAACCTCAAGTTGAGCGGAAATGAGACTCCAACAAATTTCCTCTAGATCACAGTCCTCTTTCCAAGATATCACAATTATTCAAAGGAATTGAAGGAAAGATATAAGCACATTCAAGGTAAAGCTCCAATGCATAAAAATACAATGCTAAATATTCTTCTGTTTTTGTAATTTTTATCCTTTTCACATATCCCAACTTTGATACTTTCCAAGAGCCCTTTTGAGTTTTCATAGTGATCTTGTAGTTCCTATGACAATAGTGAAATTCTTTGCAGAAGATGATTGGGGATGTTTTATTTAAGTTGCAACCCACTTCCCACATAATCCATGTAGATGGATCCATCTCTGCATAATTGGCATAAAAAATAAGCACGTGAAATGTATAATACATGCAAATTGAACGGTCTAACATTTTAGCTATTCTCTAATGTTAACTGCAGATGCACTGCTCATGTTAACTGCAGATGCACCAATGCACAACTTACATTAAGGCTCATTCAAGTATTCAATGGAGGAAGGGCAGGCCAATGCTGTACAAAGTCCAAGCCCCTACAGACACAATTTTCCTTGTAAGTTGGCCAGATTAACCCAGTGCTTCACAAGTTTTCTGGAATATTCCATATTTAAACAAAGTCTTTAGCAAAGAAGTTACAGTTACCTTCTGAACAAGAGTTGACTTCTTTGGTTTCCCTGTATATTTGTGGCCTGTTATTTTGATCCAATCTTCATGGATTTCCTTTCGAGTCAGAACAAGATGAAATTTAGGGAGAATGAATGGCAAAGGCTGAGGTTCCTCTTGAGCAACTCTTTGTGACATTCGACATGATTTCTTGAGACATTTGCCAGTTGGTTGATCAGGTGGTGACAACATATCAAAATATCTCTTCCTGCAAATCAACGTAAACACAGAAATAAGCATGAAATTTAAACTGATATGCATCTTCGAGGTATAAAGTTCGTATATATAAAAATTTGGATTAAAGAAGACAGCCCCTTTATACACTGTAGGTCATCCCAAGGAGCAACACCAGAGGAAACGTTAGTAAAGGCGAAAAAGAAAACTACTAGAGGAATGTCTATCCAGGGAATGAAGAACACAAAGCACCTAAATTATATCAGAAACTGCATTAGACCACTAAGCTAAGCATTTCCCTACTAAAAAAGCTAACATGGAAAATGATGTCTTTTCATATAAGCTGAAAAAGGGAAACAGAAAGCAGCATCCATGATTATACAACACACCTGCATTATACACTAGACAAAGACACCACAGACATTTTCATGTTTACTGTAGTGTACTAAATATCAATCAGGGAAATATATATGAGTAGAGTGAAGCGGAGCATTGATCTATAACAAAATGGCAGGGGAACCCTATTCACCATCTATTTGTTCCAATCAAAAGGACCTCTCTGGTACTCATTCTTTGCCTTAATTCAAAGAATCAATGCAACATCTCATTGATGAAGGGAAAAAGGAATCTATTCCTCACCAAAACCCAGAGGTATGCATGGAAAGAAATTATTCCAAACAGATTATTGGCATTCACCCAAAAGAAATCTTGGCAGATATTACAAACTGAAAACACTAGGTCTCATCTACTGAACCATGAGGCTTTGTCCATCAGAGAAAACAATTAGAAATTGGATATTTACAAAAATTGGAAGTTATATGAAATGTCAATTCTAGGTAGACAAGGATACCATATTCAAAGGACCCTGGTTTTTATACCAGACAAACCTCTACATGAAATTTTGGGAAATGGGATTTGACCCAAGAGTATAAATTCTATCCAAAGCACTGGTTTTGTGTGTTTTAACTTTTTTCCCTTTCTACCTATGGAATTCTAGAATGAAGTTAAATCAAAATCTATTGGAGATGAACTGAGATCCTAAGTATGGAAAATTCAACATAGGAAAGGGAAATCATCAACTCTGCCAAGATCTATGTCAATTTGGCTTTGAGCAAATGCCTGCCTAATAGGATGAAACTCAAGATCAACATGTGAACAGGTGGAGCATGATGTTGAGTATGAAAACAAATGATTCAACTGCAAAATTTGTCAGAAGTATGGGCATCTTGAAGAAAGGTGCACACAAAGGTCTAAAAATGCTACTTAGATTAAAGATCACCAACCTCTGTTGGTAAGAAATCCAAAGCAGATATCAAAGCTCCATTTCCATCTAAGAAGAAAAGCACTTAGGTCCCAAAAACTTAGAGTCAACTATAAAACAACTTTTCTCCTTAGATCTTGTGGAAGCTATTGCTTAGGAGCAGGAGATTAAGACCTTATTTCTTCAGAGTACGAGAGTAAGACCTCGAGGGATCAAGGTATGAACCCTACCCCTTCCGAACCTCTCAAGGATAATATATAAGAGGATAGGGATATTGAAGATCAAAATTATGTGGATGTTGTTGCTCATTTAGAAATAGAAACAAATGAGATAGTGGGATCAAGTATAACACCATGAAGAATGCTATGGACCCAAATTATATATTGTTCGTGAACTCTCACCACATGGGTTACTTTGTAGTAAAGAAACAGAAAACAATATGCAATACCAAAAACGACAAAATAGTCACTACAACACAAAATATTCAAAAAGGTCTACTCATTTTCATTTATTCAAATCATAATTACAATCATAATTCTGGACTATCTCATGCATATAGTCCACTCACCTCTCTCTCCCTCTCATGCCTTCTCTATGGATTTGCAATCCTTATGTGTTGTTCCTCTACACTCAATCTACAACCTTGAACTCTTATTCTCACCACTAATATCTACTAACTCTAGAAATATCCTTGATCCCTTGTACTCTTCGTCCTTGCGCATTGAATCACTCCAATGCCACTCTTCCTCTTCCAGAAACTTATCTCCTTTACCCTCCTTACAGCCTCTCTATGCCTTTGTTTCACAAAGTAGTTTTCCAACAATTCTTCCTTCACTTGAAAACCAAAATCTCACTCAAGATCAGCTTCAAGACCAACCCAATCTCCTTTATGTTGCACAAAGTATTCTCCATCATCACAAACTTTGGGCTCCCAATGGCCTCAACCACCTTCTTGCAATGGTTTGTCTTCACCTGATACAAACTCACTACAACATCATCACCTCTTCAACTTCCTATACTTGACCTTTCATCTTCCCCTACATAGTAACATACACAATAATCTATCTTCCCACATGCACATTCATTGCACCTATTGTTTCTTCCACATGCATGTTTTGCACTTCTTTCTTGTTCTACGCATAGAATGTTTTTTGTGTTGATTTTTGGTAGCATCGGATGTGCTCTAAGCCTCGAAATTTTCAGGGAGGCTTGGACACATGTATTCCATAATACCCAGAAATCGTTTTGGGAAATTCCACCCGAAGACAATTTTATTAAAACAATTAATTATTTTTAATTGATGTCTAAGTCTAAACTTAGGGAATTAAAATAATTAAAGGGTATTAATAGAACTGGGTCTGAATCTTCTAGAAAAATATTGAGATCAAGTCAATAAGATCTGAACCATTGATTAGATTCTAATATGGGTCGTTGATTTGTCAACGAGAATATTATAAGAAGGACTTTGATGAGAATTTGGAAAATACATTGAGTGAGATCAAGAGATCGATTTCTCAAGTGAGCAACGCAACAGTTGCCGAAGAAGTCATCGAGGTGTTTTCTTGTAGTGAGAGGCAGAGACAGTTTCCCGGTTGGAGATTTCCTGAGTTGAGGATACAACGCAGAGAAGGAAGAGAGAGATTCAGAAGAGGCAGTGTAAGAGGCACGCTGGGCAGCGCAGAGCCACGCTGAGGCACGCTGAGCATGTGAGGAGATCCACAAAGTTGTTGAGGTTCAGATCAGATCCAGTGTTGGGAGCCGGGGTGTGAGACTGGAGGGCTAGAGGATCGAGCATTTAGCCAGCAGATTGATCAGCCAGAGAGAGTGACGCAGTCCTTATCAGTTGTGACACAGAGCTGTGTAGTGACTACGCAGAGACAATGCAAAGGCAACTTGGGGCTAGCCATTCCAGTGTCAAATCAGTGTTGGATCGCCATTGATAGTGTGAGGTATCTCTCACTAATTTTCGTGCCAGTCAGATTCTTCGTATTGGATGGCTAGTAAGGCATCATAGATTTTATTCAGAACTAATGCTTAATAATACAAACCCTCAGTTGTTGCACTGGTTTTCCCACATTGGGTTTTTCCGGGGACATTGTCGAAAAAAACAATGTCATTTATGTGTGTGTTTATTTCTTCTTGCTCAATTCTTGTTTCCACATATTTATTTAATTAGTGAAGGCTGCAGTTGTATTTACTTCGATATTGACAATGTAACACAGCAAATAACTTGCATGGAATTAACAAGTAGGAGAATTAATATTAGATTGTTGCAGTATGGATTCGGGTAATCAAATTTTCACATGGTATTAGAGCACAGGTGAAGCAAGAGAGTAGAACTGGAAGAGCCCAACGCTGAGCAAAAGAGGGAGATCAAAGAGCTGCGTAGGCGAAAGATCGAATCCCCAGAGGGATTGCGCAGTCTAGTGCCAAGAGGGCAAGATTTTTGTGGAAAAATCTCTCTCTGAGTGAGTTGACAAAGAGAAAGATTTCCAGATCAAAATTTGCCAGTGACAGAGGGAGCAGCGCAACAGTTTCAGTGCAGAGGAGTCTTCAGGTGGGACGCAGTTTTTCTACAGCATTTGCTAGTGCAGAAAAGTGTTAGAAGAAGGAAGAAGGAGCACACTGAGGGAATTCTGACCTCAAAGGATTTCTTGCCCAGAAATTCTATTTTCCCACGTAGAAGCAACAGTAACTGAGATTTGCTCACTCTAGCAGTGATTGCGTAGAACTAGCTGCGCAGAGGGTTAGAGGCAAAATTCGACATTTGTTTGGGTGAGATGGCAACAACCGAGCTTAGAGATCAGGATCGTTTGGAGGGTGCCTCCAACTATGTGATCTGTAGTTGTCCTTGCAGATCCAGATCCATTGAAGGCCTACAAGAAGGATATGGCAAAAGCCAAAAGACTGATCCTTGATGGAGTTAGGTATCACATACTCTCACACATATCTGGAAAAGGGACAACCAAAGAGATGTGGGATGCTTTGGTACGTTGTATACGAGATCTTCCAAGCAGCGAAAGATGTTCTTGGAGGAGAAGATGAGATCCACGAGGATGCAAAAGGGGGAGTGAATGGATCCGTTCCTTTCAAATCTTCAGGAAGTCCGATATCAGTTGGAAGTTGTAGGGCCAGCGCCTCAAGCCACGGAGATGGTAAGATTAGCCTTGAATTCAGTGTCATAAGAATGGCAAGTCTTTGTCCAGAGTATCCTGGGAAGAGAGAACTTGTTGGATTGGGAAGGGATGTGGGTTGCTCTTCAAAAGGAAGAGATGAGGCGAGACTTATTTAAGTGAAAGCTTGATGGTAGCAACAACAGTGGGAGGAAGCCCAAGAGGGAGGAGGAGAATGCAGCTCTTGCATCAAAGGGGCAACAAGAGCAGCGGAGGCGGAAGAAGGACGTCTCAAAGATCAAATGTTTCTGGTGTGGTGAGCTTGGTCACTATGCTACACAGTGTCCTCTCAAGAAGAAGGACAAGGAAGAGAAACATGATCCACAGGCTACAACCGCAAGAATCGAGGAGGAGGAGTTTTCCATGATTGCCCATATACCTCCAGGGCAGAGTTGGGGTGATCTAGTACTGTAGTTCAAAAGAGGTGCAGATGGGCAGGATCCTTGAGGAGTCCACCTCGTGGATCAATACCTTGCTACGGGAGCCCATATCATATGTAGCATGATGCACCAATGGCAGTTGGTGCAGAGGAGTGTCGTAGTGACAGCTGCAGTGGCTAGGAGCGCCGGAGACTTAGCAGCGCAGAGCAAAGTTGGCAGCAGTGCAGTTGGCACAGTGTACATTCAACAACAATGCAGAGGCTTTAGCGGGACAACGCAGAGACTAGCAATAGTCAGATCTCCATTCACAGATGCATCATGTTGAACACCTTTCGTTCAATATTTTGGATGTTTTTCTGTTGCAACAGTAGCAGAGTTGTAGTGTAGATACAGTTGGAAGCATTATGCAGGGTCAGCAATAGCATAGATGCAACATTTGCGCAGTAGTTGATGGGCAGCAATGTCAGACATCAACAGTGCAGAGGGAGATGTTACAGAGTTAGGGTGATGCTTCAGCAGGTTGTTACTAGAGCACATTCCTCGCTAAGAGGGAGTGTTGATTTCTAGTAGCATCAGATGTGCTCTAAGATTGAAAATTTACAAGGAGGCTTGGACACATGTATTCCATAATACCAGAAATCGTTTTGGGAAATTCCACCCAGAGACAATTTTATTAAAATAATTAATTATTTTTAATGGATACCTAAGTCTAAACTTAGGAAATTAAAATAATTAAAGGGTATTAATAGAACTGGGTGTGAATATTCTATAAAAAAGACGGAGATCAAGTCAATATGATCTGAGCCATTGATTAGAATCTAATCTAGGTCATTGATTTGTCAGCGAGAAGATTATAAGAAGGACTTTGATGGGCATTTGGAAAACACATCGAGTGAGATCAAGAGATCGATTTCTCGAGTGAGCAGCGCAGCAGTTGTTAGAGAAGTCATCGAGGAGATTTATTGCAGGGAGGGGCAGAGATAGTTTTTTGGTTGGAGATTTCATGAGCCGGGGATACAACGCAGAGAAGGCAGAAATAGATGTAGAAGAGGCAGCATAAGAGCCACGTTGAGCCTGTGAGGAGATCCACAAATTTGTTGAGGGGCAGATCAGATACAGTGCCGGGAGCCGGGGTGTGAGACCTCTTGAGAGGCTTATCAAGCCTCTTGGAGGGCCCTACGAGATGCATAGATTATTATTTGACCTCCTAAGAGGCTTATTACTTCATTTATGAGCTAGTTTGGTGGGCTTATCACCAAAAGTTAGTTAATTTGCACATTATTTTATTTTTAGGGCTAATGTAGTCCCATTAGGTAATTCAAACTCCTAATTGGTGTATAAATAAGAGTTGTATGCATTCATTTGTATCATCACTAGAATTGGGATCTCTCTCTCTTTAGAGAACTTCACATTTTTTTCTTGGAGGATATTTTTTGGATGAAGGATGAATTTTGATGTATGGTTTAGGTTCTTTCTATCTTGGAGATTCTTAATTGCAAATGTTATGTTCGTTGGATATACTCTCTAACATTGTAAGTGCAAATTTAGCGCTATTTTTCTTTTGCTGCATACATTGGAACTTCATTATATTTAGGGCTAATTGCTGCATGTATTTAATATGGAATTATGTGTCTATTTAGCTTATTCTATGTATGGTCCATTGTTAGCTGAATGAAATGTCCTAGAGGTCATTTTATCTTGATAATCTTGCACCATTTGTATGAATTATAAATTCTTAAAAGTCACTTTTCTTCTCTTTCCTCTAACATTGGACGAAGTTGACTTTTAGAGCCTCCTTGAGCAAGAAACAAAATCCGTCTTCACAATTCTCCTTGACTCCATATCCCCAAGAGGAATTAGGCACTCGTCCACCAAAGGGTGATCATTTCAACCCCACTTTTCACCTTTTTCCTCCCTTTCCTAGGTCTAGCCTCATTAGGTCACCTAGGGCATCAATTTCTCGGGAAACTAATCATATAAAAAATTCAATCTCCTAGGTTCTACTGCACTGGTGGGTCCCCTAGGCCTCCTCTGAATTTGAAGGAAATAAGATTGTGGAATCTTGGGATATCCCAAGCCCTAGCTCTAAGATCAAGTTTTTCCCTATTGTTCCCAAGGCTAGTACCTAATAGGATCAAGTTGGCATCGTTGGGTGAAAATTCTTGTTTGATCATTTCCCTCACCTTTTTCAGGGTAAGAACATCATCATTTGCTAGAATCCATCCCCTAACCTGAGTTAGGTCCACTTGGCCTCATGTGGTCCCATTTCTCTCCAAGCATTATATATCAAGAACTACCTAGGAATCCAAGTTCCAAAGGGATTTTAGGGATTGGGAAACTCCTTTACAAGCCATATTCTTCTCCCTCAACCCTCAAATCCTCATCCCCTCTCCCTGGAAAACCAATTCCCATGCTTAAAGAGCAAGCAATCTCCATCCTTCATCCTATTCTAGGGAAAGGGTCTAAGGGGTCACTTCTCTTATATTTGTTGATATATCCTCTATAAGTTGCTTCCTAAAACATCAGGTCTCCTCCCATAGGTGAAAGTCCATAAAGGGCAAGGTGCCTTAGCTGTGGTGACAGTGGGATAAGTCTCCATCGTTGCCCATAACCTAGCAGTTACCCTCTTAGGAACCCATTTTAGGTCCCCTGCTGTTTTGAGTGGTAACAAGTAGCATCAGCTTCCTCACCTGAAGAAGCATACTCCTTCCTCCAGTTTGTAGCTAGAGGTGTGTACATGAACTTACAATTCTCCATGTGAAATCTCTAAAGTATCTCGGTAGCATACTTGCCTTGAGTCACAAACAATTCACCATCACCCTGCAATACTTCCAGCATGAGGAATCAATGCATGAGACCCATGTCTCTCACCTCAAATTCTCTTGCAAGAGCGGATCAACTGCTCATCACCAGTCAATATTAAATCATCGACATACAAAAGAAGAATAACCAAATTACCATCTACCACAATGTGATAGAGGTTCGCTTCTGCTTCACTTTCGTTGAAGTCCAATCCAATGAGATAAATGTTGATTCGAGTGTACCATGCTCGAGGCGCCTATTTGAAACTATACAATGCTCTCTTGAGTATGCACACATGTGACTCTCGATCAGATGTCTCGAATCCTTATGGCTTCTCTATGTAAATCTCCTCCTCAACAACATCGTTGAGAAAGGCGGTCTTCACCTCCACCTTGTGGATTTTCCACCCCATCTGCGCGACCAATGCTAGAATGGATCTCATTGAGGAATATCTTGCAACTGGTGCAAAAGTTTCCTCATAGTCCACTCCCTCTATCTGAGAAAATTCTTTGGGCACGAATTTGGCCTTGTACTTGTCGATGCTCTCATCCACTGCATGCTTCACTTTGTAGACCCATCTCGAACAAACCACTGATTTCATTTCTCATCTCGACACCACCTCCCATACATTATTCTTCATGATGGATTTGTATTCTTCTACCATGGGATCAACCCAAACTGGTTGAGCTATAGCTTCCTCAAATGAAGAAGGCTTTGTCTCAATGAGCTCTATCATGGGAGCCATGTACCCAATGTACCTATCAAGTGACCTCCTCTGCTTGCACTGTGATGTGGGGGCTCCCACATTCTCCCGTGCATCCTGCAACAATTTAGCAACTTCTATAGTTCTATTTCTCTCCTCTCTGGAAGATTTTGGTTGAGTGGGTGCCTCCATTCTCCCTCTTGTCTGCTCCTCTGCATGTGGTTGCTCCACAACCTTCTGAGGCTCCTCCTTTGTATATAGAAGCTCTTGCTCCGATGGGATACTCAGCTCTCATTCCAGAGAGTATCTCATAGTCTTTTCTCATCGAACTTGACATCTCTCCTCACAATTGTCATCCTCAGTGAAGGAAAATAAACCCGGTAATTGTGTGGAGTTTCGGTGTATCCTACGAAAACTCACAACTCTGCTATAGGCACAAGTTTCTTCCTCGAATCCTTAGAGACATGGCAATAAACTGAAGCTCCAAGAATTATGAAATGAGACACATCATGCTTTCTCCCAGAGAAATATTCCTTCGTTGTGACCATTCCAAGTATCCTGTAAGGACTCCAGTTCTGCAAGTAGACTGCGGAGTTACATGCTTTTGCCCATAGATGTAATGGAAGCCCCTAATCATGCAACATGGACCTTGCTTCTCCCACTATGCTTCGGTTCTTCCTCTCAGCTGCCCCATTCTGTTGTGGGTTATGGGGCGTTGTCATCTCTCTTCGAATACCTTCTTTCACACATAAATCCTTGAAGGTATGCAAAACAAATTCACCTCCATTGTCACTCTTGAGAGCCTTCACCTTCTTCCCAATATCTTTCTCAAATAATGCCTTGAACTCAACAAATTTTGAGAAAACTTCATCCTTCTTCTGCATGAAGATTTAGCATTTTCTAGAGAAATCATCAATAGAAATAACATAGTACTTATGTCTTGTTGTGGAGGCTGTAGAAAAGGGTCCACAAACATCAAAGTGGACTCGCTCCAAGATTGCATCTGCTCTGCTTTCTCGATCATGGAAAGTGGATTTGACATATTTCCCCAATGTGCAACCCTTTCAAACATCCTGCTGGTCAAGGGAGTCTTTAGGGAGACCAGTGGTAATTGTTTGCATGATCTTTAAGGCACCATGGTGTAGACGACCCAATATCTTGTGCCAAAGTTCTCTAACATCGCGACTCGACACTTTTTCAGCCTTACTGCTCAATGCAATGCAATCTCCCACCTCAAGCTTGTAAAGGTTCTTCACTCGAACCCCGATCTACTTCACATTCCTAGTAGATATGTGTCTTAGAAAGGATTTCCCTTTACTTAAGATAACATCATATCCAAGATCCTCCACTACTGCTACAAATATTAGGTTCTTCTTTAACCTAGGTACAAACATAACATCTTTGAGGCAAAGAGGAGAGGTTTCCTCCCTCTCAAACATAACAGTACCAATTCCTATAGCACTGTACTGCCCATCATCCCCATTTTGATATGCATCTAGAGATCCTTCTTCTCCAGGCTATAGAAAAACTCCTTGCACCATGTCATATGGAATGAGGCACCAAAATCAAGGTACCACACACTCCCCATAACAGTGTTGGCCATGGATGCTGTTGAGAGTTTTAATTGGTGAATTAAAGCTCTTAATATTTAATTTGTCAATCCGGGCTCGTAAACATGAACTGCACTGCACTTCTTGATTCAGGTTGTAGGTCAGAGTTTTAATGATTCCTTATGATAATTAATTAAGAATTAAAACATACAAATACTCATAAACACGCAAATTGTAGAAAAGAGATCAGTTCATCATTCTAAGCAAGATCAATCATTGAATTTCACTTGAGCACTTAACCCTTTATTTAATTTATCTCGTGATTGAACTGAAATCAAAACCTAATGACTCTAAAACAAATACCTAGTCTTCAACAAACTTCGATTTAACAATTCAATATTTCTTGCAAAAATTCCAAAATCCTAATTCTAACTTTCATAAGCCACACTTGGAAGAAACTGATTAATCTAAATGCACCTACAAATTGATCTTATGCTCACATGATGAATTTACGATTACTAATGGTTTCCTTACTTAAACCCTAGGATAAGGCGCTTTATACCAATTTCACTAGTTTGACATCAAACAAGAGATTGCAACATCAAAACTGTTTGAAATGTTTGTTTCACACTTATCAACCAAAGCATAAAACTCAATCTTTCATACTTGATCTATGATCTACTCTATGGCAATTCCATTCAGCAAACCCTAATTCCATTTTTTCAAAGTCAACTAAGATGAACCTTCACTATTGAAGCATGCAACTGTACTCACGAAATCAGATTGTAACTACAGTTAACATCAATCAAAGCATTAAACCAAACTCTGGCAAGTTTACTGAAAAAACTTTCAACAATTAACACCCTGCTCTCCTAGTCAATAATCTGAGATATACTAATCGAAGAAAGCGCACACACTGTTCTAGATCTCGTAATGGGAACTAATTCAACCTAAAACAAACTAAGATTTTGATTAATAGCCCAATGAAAATCACAAATGGTACTCATTTACCTATTCCAATCAGTTTGCAATATAACTAATTTATGCAATGCTCTGGAGTCTTAAACCAACGATCAGTGCTAAACTAAGTTGTAAAAGCTCAGATCACTCATCACACTTCATTCCTATGAGCTAGAAATTCCCAAATTGCATTAAAAATTACAAACCCTAATGTGCTTTATAACTCAGAAAGGACCTTAAAACCTACCTTGCACATAGTTCTACAATTTCACATTCAGGTTGAATCCCTAAACTAACATTTCTATCGACTCAATACCTCTACTGGGAATGGAAATGAACACTGGCACTTGAAAAATAATTGAGAAATCTTGACTCAGTAATTCAAAAGGAAACACATTCTAAAAATGCATCTACAATCCTTCTTGTGGAAAACTAATGAGATCCTAGATCCTACTGCTCGACTTAAATGACAAAAATCAAATCCTATTTGAATTTCGGACAGCAAATGGTGAAGGCTATGTTTTTACAGCAAGTGCAGAGACATTAGTTCACACTTTGTTTTTTTAAATAAATCGAATTCCACTCTAATTGAAGAAATCAACAAATCAATGTTAAAATCGAATAATGGATCTGGATTTTCGATCTAATATTATATTTATGCCTTATGGTTTGATTGGCATGCTTACCTCTGATATTAATTTAGGAAATGATATTGCTGGACAAAAACACACTTCTCATCATTGCATTATGTTCGAATTCAGATTTTTAAAAGATGGAATTATCAGTCTTATCGTTTAATTGCTTCCATTAACCAACAAAACTATAAAATCTAATGCATTCAATCCACTCTCTGCCTAGTTGATCAATCTCAGAGGTTTATTCTCATCCCACGATTTTCTAGGAGACATACAAGGTTAATTCAAATAAAAAAATCAGAAAACGGAATTCCTGTTAACAAGACAATGCTGGTAAAGTTTGAGTGCAATTCTTAGGGGCAGCACTTGGAAAAAAGATTAACGCACACCTACATCACTAATTTCCAAAACCTGCACTATACAATTCCTCAATTCACACACTTAATCTATCCAACTATGTGCCAACACATGAAATCATTCATAAAAAAAACGCAATCCAATCATCAACGCATGAAGTAAAATCGATTTCTTAGCACAACTGTAAAAATTTAGGAGATTAATCAAATGCACCTACCGATTACCTCTATCTATGCTTACAGGAGTTGATTCGGTTGTGGTGGGCCTTGCCACACCCGGAGAAGCTTATGACTTCCAGAGGCGGACTACACTTCAAAAAATTGACTTCAAGAACTCATAATAATCGACACACTTCCGAAATCAAATTAACAACACAACATGGCAATTACAACTTCGGCTTTCATTAATGGAGGATTAAATCACAATCTTCGACCTTGATTACAAAAATCGAATTGAAATATCCACACCCCCAAACATATTACACATCCCAGCCTTTATAGGCATCGTGGAATTCACAAATAACATCAGTTCTCTTACATAGAAGGGCGTTGAAAACCAACGATGTGGAAATCCATGAATTACTCATATTTAGCATTACAATCTTCTAAATTTTAACTATCTTATTTCTAACAAAACTGCATACTAATATAGCAGCATGTTTCTCTAAATCTATCCACTGAACCCATCTGCGTGGTCAATGGCCATCTAGTCATTCCATCGACAAAATGACACTATTGGAGCATAGGCTGGAGTATCGAGCTTCTGGAATGCTGAGCTGGAGATTCAGGTATGCTAGATCATCATTAGCTAGAACATCGAGCTTCTGGAATGCTGAGGTGGAGCTTCAAGCTTTAGGTATGCTAGATCATTGCCTGGAGGGTGATTGGAGAAGCATAACTCTTCCAAATCGAGCCTGGGTGCTAGCTGAGCAAATCCTGTAGGAAATTCCACAACTTAGGTTGATAGATGATGCTATTTAGGCCATATGGAGGTTAAAAAAGGAAAAGAGTTCAAAATTGACCATAACAGGGTTGTTTGGGAGTTTTTGAGAAATTTGGAAATTACAAATTTTACATAAATTAGCCTCAAGCCCCCCTGAATATCTCCAAAACTGTAAGGGATTTGGAAACATTGTTATAGGGTTAGTAAATTGGCTATACTGGGATCAAAACCCATGTGCCATAATTTATGATTTCGCCTTCCTCTGAACAAAAATCGAGGTAGAAGTTGGCAATTTAAAATTTTTTACAGATTTCGACAAAATGGGTAATTTCCTTCTAGAGACCCATATGAGTGAGTTGGGTGGAATCCAACTTATGGAGAGGTATCATAATATTATTTTTGATAATAACCTCTCTCGATTTCTCCAAAAGCGCGCCGAAAGTGCAAAATCCCTAAATTAGGCATTCTCATACTTAGCTGGCTTGTGAGGGATTTCAACAATGGAACCCTGTAATAAATGTACTTCAACAAAACCATCATTAGTAAAACATGATATAATCATATTTAATCATATATAATTGAAGAAAACTGATGATAATCAACCATAGAAAGTATTTGGCGGCAAGTGATGGAATTAGGGTATAGAACGGGCTAAAAACCTAGGGTTTTAGGGTATAAACAGTGATGTTTCATGATGAAAACATGGGAATATACGAGGCCCAACATCCCCCCATGCCTCAGGTTTTTCATGTCCTCATGCAAAAAAATACTTTACTCATATCTAGGTTTTTATGGCATCATGGATTTTAGGTAGGGTTAGGTCTTGTGAAGCAGCACTGCATGAAGATTTGATTGCCATAGGTTTGATTTTAAGAGCAATACAAATCGAGGAAAAACAATAGATATGGTAGGAGGAAAATGATGAATAGGATGATAGGTGACAATGGAAATGATAGATGAGATGAGGTGGTGATGGAGATGGGAAGACATGTGCTTGCATGCTCTATTTTTGCAAGGCCAATGCTTATGGATGGTTTCTTCATGAAAGGCAAAAATAAATACATCCTCTATTGGATTCAATTGACAATATGTGTGAATATATGAGGGGAAGGAACCGTAGTTACTGCTTTTGTTTACATGA
Organism: Pinus albicaulis; assembly: GCA_034641835.2. Taxonomy (NCBI): domain Eukaryota; kingdom Viridiplantae; phylum Streptophyta; class Pinopsida; order Pinales; family Pinaceae; genus Pinus; species Pinus albicaulis. The sequence goes on along the minus strand of CM076577.1, from coordinate 1,040,553,492 downwards.
ACCATTATGATTATGACCTAGAGTAGCATGCAAATGGAAGGTATATGGAAAACCAGATATACGGAATATGTGGTGGTTAATCATCAAAGCTTTCTTAAATATCTTAATCAATTAAGGAATCTTAAGCCACCTCTACCTCAAGTTTTAACCTTGTTTTTGATGTCCTTGGTGCTACAAGATGAAATAAATGATGGAATGGCTCGAGCTTATGTGACCGTTGATATGAAGGGTCTCAATATCCACATTATCCTGAAAATGTTTATGAATGTGTGATTTCATACAGCTTCCTGAAATAACACAAGCACCATCATCAGTAATCCTCTTTATTGAAATAAAGGAAATAGGTTAAATTAGAGAATGATTACCTAATCATGCTCAAAACCCAACAATTGTGAAAAATGATAGTGAGAACCATGAGTAAGCATAGGGTAAAAATATGAATCAAACCTGACAATTCTCATCATTTTTTCCTAACATCTCTCCCCCCCATGCCTATCATCTTGCATGTCCTCATGCGAGAAAAACCTCTAACAGAGACCAAAGACTGAAGGGCTAGGGTTTCTATATTAAAGTCATGCTTCATTGACTTAAACCATAGGGCTAATTGTGAGAGCATGTAAGTAAGTTTCATCGGACGTCATCTTCCTTTGCATCAATAAGATAAGAAAAGCAGTGACCAGGGATCCAATGACATTAAGACTGAGTTTTATTATTCCAAAAGAGTAACTAATGCTAGGGCTACTAAAGGAATGCTTAACAATGTTGTTACTTTAGAAAAAATGCTTTCGGATTAATCACATTGTTAGGATTAGGCCGACGTTTCGAACCAGCGAATGTGGTTCATCCTCAGGACAAGGTGGAGAGACAATCGATCTCAAAGAATAAATAGAGGGGATGCATCATTACCCAGAGATAGCCTTTGACAAACTAGCCATTAAGATTGTTGTTAAGAATTAGCCGTTGGAGAATTAGTTAGTTAGTTAGTTAGTTGAAAATAAATTAATTAAATAAAATTTTATAATAAAGGGGTTTATAAAATATATTATGTTAAAAAATGGGGTTTATAATTAAAAATATATGATAGGAATGGGAGAAGATCTTAATTAATTAGATTAATTAATTAAATAAAAATTTTATAATAAAGGGGTTTAAAAATATATGACAGGAATGGGAGAAGATCTTAAATTAATAAATAAATTAAGACAGAATCAATTAATTAAATAATTAATAATTGAGATACAAATATATTAATAACTAAATTAAAGTATATAACATCTAAAAATTAAATTAAATTAAATTAAAAGAAGAAGAAGAAGAAAGAATTAAAGATATAAATATAAAATATATTATGTTAAAAAGGGGGTTTATAATTAAAAATATATGATAGGAATGGGAGAAGATCTTAGCTGATTAAATAAATTTATAATAAAGGGGTTTATAATTAAAAATATATGATAGGAATGGGAGAAGATCTTAAATTAATAAATAAATTAAAAATCAATTAATTAAATAATTAATAATTGAGATACAAATATATTAATAACTAAATTAAAGTATATAACATCTACAAATAATAAATAAATAAAAAGAGTGAATCGAAGGGCCCTAAAAAAAAAAAAAGAGAATAAAGAGAATTAAAAAAAAAGAAAAGAGGGGGGGTTTCCTAATTAAAAATAAATAAAAAATAATAATAAATTAATTAAATAAATAAATAAATAAATAATAATAATAAAAATAAATAAATATGACATAAAAGAAAAGAAAAATAATAAACAGAAACTACCTGGTGAGGGCCGAGATCCAACTCTTACTCAACTTCCAACCATCATCACGGCTGAGATTCGTAGCATGTCGCTCAATTTCGATCGCTTCCCTTAATTTCCTATGGTGGAAGTGATCTACCCTTGCAACGACTTTAGAGTCTTCAATACAAACATGGTGGCGGGATTTTTCCACATGTTCAGCAAGAGCTGAGGTACGGGACCGATTATATCTGAGGTCAGCAGCATGCTCTCAGATTCTTTGCCTAATGGATCGACCTGTCTCCCCTATATAGGGAGTTCCGCACGAACAAGGAATCGTGTAAACCCCCTTCATGTCCTTAGGGTCGATAGCGTCTTTAACGGACCCAAGAGAATTTCTAATAGTGCAGAGAGGTTTGAAAGAAGTAGAGATATTATATCTCCTAAGAACATGGGCCATCTTGTTAGTTGTCCCTTGGATAAATGGGAACTGGACTTTGGAAATAGGATCCACTCTAGTAGATTTTCCACTCAAACCTTTATATGCCTTTTGAAAGGCTTTAAGACCTTGAGATCTACTGTAACCATTCTTTTCAAAGACCTCAAGAAGATGAGATTTCTCTGATTCTAAGGAATTGTCGTCAGAGATTCTAAGAGCCCGAGTCACAAGAGTAAACAACACACCAAATTTTTGAGCAGGGAAATGATGGGAACCAGCATGAAGATACTGTTCCGTGTGAGTCTTCTTGCAAAAAACCTGGTGTGAGATGGAACCATCCTCATTCCTTGAGAGCAAGATATCAAGGAAAGGGAGACAACCATCTACCTCCACTTCCATCGTGAACTTGATGGAATCAGATAGCGAGTTCAGGTGCCCAAGGAACAGATCTAATTTCACCCGACCATGGGGCCAGATGACATAAGTATCATCCATGAACCTACTCCACTTCCTAGGGCGGAATTTAGCAGAGGCTAGGACTTTAGATTCAAAATCCTTCATAAACAGGTTAGCAACTACGGGGGAAAGAGGGGAGCCCATCGCAACACCACAGGTTTGCTCATAGAACTCACCTTGAAAACTGAAAAAAGTCGAGGAAAGGCAGAGGCTAACCAACTTAGAGGTGTCCTCATCAGAGATCCGCTTAATGACATCCACGGCTTCTTGGATGGGGATCTTGGTGAAAAGGGAAACAACATCAAAGCTAACAAGAAGCTCACCAAGCCGCAACTTGATGTTTTTCCACTCATTAATAAAGGAAGCTGAGTCCTTCAAAAAGGAATCGGTTTGACCAACAAGGGGTTTAAGCTTCTGGGCTAAGAATTTAGCCAGATGATAAGAGGGACCACCTATTGTATTAACAATAGGTCTTAAGGGAGCCCCTGGTTTATGAATCTTGGGGAGACTATAGATCCAGGGGGTAAGGGGATTGCTTTCAATAAGCTTCCTAGAGAAAGGATTAAGAGAAGAATCAGATTTAATGGTAAGGGAAACATTCTTACATACAGATTTAAGGGGATTCTTTTTAAGCTTAATATAACTACCACTATTGGAAAGATGGTCTACCATCTTGCTGACATAGTCAGTTTTATCCAAAATGACAATGGCTCCACCCTTGTCTGCCTTAAGGATAACAATGTTAGGGTTGTCCCTTAGGGCTTTGAGGGCAAGAAACTCAGGTTTACTCAAGTTTCTTTTAGGCGGCTTAGCCTTCCTAAGAATAATGGAGCAATCCTGCCTAATGGTCTCCTTAACTATATCTGGGAGATCCTTGTTGCCATATTCGAGGCTACAAATAATGTCATCAGAAGGGATCTTCTTTGGGGCAAGAGCAAAATTAAGCCCTCTATTAAGAAGACTGAAAACAAAAGGATCAAAAGAAAAACTGGAGAGATTAACTATATTTTTATTAGAATTATTATTATTATTATTATTAATGCTACTTAGATTATTAATGCTAGAATTAGAATCATTAGTTATATTATTATTATTGAATAATATTAAATTATTATTTAAATCTTTATTACCACTACTATTGTTTAAAATACTTAAATTATTAATGCTAGAATTACAATTATTAGTTATGTTATTATCATTGAATACTATTAAATTATTATATAAATCTTTATTATATAATAATAAAGAAGAAGACTCACATGGAACAATATCTTCATGCTGGTTCCCATCATTTCCCTACTCATAAATTTGGTGTGTTGTGTACTCTTGCGACTCGGGCTCTTAGAATCTTTGACGACAATTCCTTAGAATCAGATAAATCTCATCTTCTTGAGGTCTTCGAAAAGAATGGTTACAGTAGATCTCAAGGTCTTAAAGCCTTTCAAAAGGCATATAAAGGTTTGAGTGGAAAATCTATTAGGGTGGATCCTATTTCAAAAGTCCACCTCCCATTTATCCAAGGGACAACTAAAAAGATGGCCCATGTTCTTAGGAGATATAATATCTCTACTTCTTTCAAACCTCTCTGCACTATTAGAAATTCTCTTGGGTCCGTTAAAGACCCTATCAACCCTAAGGACATGAAGGGGGTTTACGTGATTCCTTGTTCGTGCGGAACTCCCTATATAGGGGAGACAGGTCGATCCATTAGGCAAAGAATCTGGGAGCATGTTGCTGACCTCAGACATAATCGATCCCGTACCTCAGCTCTTGCTGAACATGTGGAAAAATCCCGCCACCATGTTTGTATTGAAGACTCTAAAGTTGTTGCAAGGGTAGATCACTTCCACCATAGGAAATTAAGGGAGGTGATCGAAATTGAGCAACATGCTACGAATCTCAACCGTGATGATGGTTGGAAGTTGAGTAAGAGTTGGATCCCGGCCCTCACCAGGTAGTTTCCGTTTATTATTTTTCTTTTCTTTTATGTCATATTTATTTATTCATTTATTATTATTTATTTTTTTTATTTTTTATTCATTAATTAATTAATTTATTATTATTTTATTTTTATTTTTTTTTATTAGGAAACCCCCTGCTTCTTTTTCTTTTTTTTTTATTCTCTCTTTTTTTTTTTTTTTTGGCCCTTCCTTAATTCACTCTTTTTATTTATTTATTTATTATTTGTAGATGTTATATACTTTAATTTAGTTATTAATATATTTGTATCTCAATTATTAATTATTTAATTAATTGATTTTTAATTTATTTATTAATTTAAGATTCTCTACCATTCCTCTCATATATTTTTAATTATAAACCCCTTTATTATAAATTTATTTAATTAATTTATTTAATCAGTAAAGATCCTCTCCCATTCCTATCATATATTTTTAATTATAAACCCCCATTTTAACATAATATATTTTATATTTATATCTTTAATTCTTTCTTCTTCTTCTTTTTTTTTAATTTAATTTAATTTAATTTTTAGATGTTATATACTTTAATTTAGTTATTAATATATTTGTATCTCAATTATTAATTATTTAATTAATTGATTCTATCTTAATTTATTTATTAATTTAAGATCTTCTCCCACTCCTATCATATATTTTTAAACCCCTTTATTATAAAAATTTTATTTAATTAATTAATTTTAATTTATTTATTTAATTAATTAAGATCTTCTCCCACTCCTATCATATATTTTTAATTATAAACCCCCCTTTTTAACATAATATATTTTATAAACCCCTTTATTATAAAATTGTATTTAATTAATTAATTTTAATTTATTTATTTTCAACTAACTAACTAACTAACTAATTCTCCAACAGCTAATTCTTAACAGCAATCTTAACGGCTAGTTTGTCAGCAGCTATCTCTGGGTAATGATGCATCACCTCTATTTATTATTTGAGATCGATTGTCTCTCCACCTTGTCCTGAGGATGAACCACATTAGCTGGTTCGAAATGTCGACCTAATCCTAACAATGTGATTAATCCAAAAGCATTTTTTCTACATTATGGATCACAAAAGTCTTAGATCAAACAATGTTGTTACTGCAGAGATAATGTCATCTTACAATGATTAACCATAAGAATTTTCACAAAGCATCTCAAGAGTAATCCAAAGCAGCATGTCTTCACTTTCAATAGCCTCATTATTACAAGTAAAAGTGACTTTATTTAAAAACCAAGGCCTTAAAATGGATGGAAAATAGGGAAAAATAAATATTACAAAATGATACCTTCCAAGGATGATTGTCTTACCGTTACCCAAGCATATAGTTGAAGCTTCTCTTATTCAAGAAAAGTGAATCACCTGCACTAAGGATCCCACATCCATAAAAACCAAATCACTCCTGAAAGATAGAACTCCAATGCACACTACTGAAGGATATTAAAGCCATTCTCAAAGAGATATGATAGTGAGTTCAGGGAAAAGACAAAAACAACCAAGTAAATCATAGTGTAGGATTAACTTTGATACCACAGGCATGGCCCTGTTGCCAGCAGGCATCTATAGCCTCGATAGGGATGCCTTTTAACCTAACGAAATGTCTGTGTCCCACTTAGTAGATATAGATTCAGAGTTAACTTATTTGACTTTTAGATAAAGGCCACTATCCTGGCTTGGTAACCAGCTGATAGTAGTGCCACTCACAAGAAGTAACATGGATGAACAGGCCGGCTCGTGATGAGATCTCCTGTCTTCTAGCTTTTTGGGCTAAAAGCCATTACTCTGGCTTGGTGACCAAGAGCAGTAATGTCATGCATGTTAGGTCTCATGATCGTGGTAGGTCGGCTCATTACGAGACCTCCTATCTTCCCCTAAATATTTTTGTAGACTCTGATTGTGATTAACCTTAGAGGTTACTTAATAAGTGGGGAGACAAATCTACTCCTTAAGAGCGCAGGATGGCGTGAAAAGTTTTTAATTACTAATCTTTACTAGTTGATCCTTTTACCCTAAAGACTCAAGAAAAGAAAATAACTCAGATAATGACTGAAAGATTCCTCGAGTAGGTCATGCTAGGGCTCTTATGAGAGCTAATTAGGATTTTATAGGAGTGGTCCACCATAGGAAGCTTTTCATCCATATCTTCAAAGAGAAACTTGAAAAGGTTTCTTGGATGATAGTATGTTAAGCTTATGAATGGAAAGTATAACAATAACAATTCCCCTAACTAACCCAATGAATAATCTCGGCCAATTACCAGAGTCACTTTATAAAATATGATGCATTAAGAGTGAATTGATTCTAACAAGTCTTACCACAAGAGAGCATAATGACAAAAATTTCAATGGTTATGCCTTAGGAATTGCAATTTCAAGACCAAATCTAGAGAGAGGAAGTGTGTAGGAGTACTTCCAATGCAGCCATGTTCGTAACAACATGCTAAATATACTCACATTCAATTTGAAAGAATAAACTTCAACACATACCAATGTATGAGAAACCAGTTGTTTCAATTGATATGGTACCAAAAGTATTTGAAGATGAGAGTGGTATTTTGGCTGGATTGTGACCTGGAACCAATGCTCGATGTAATCCTGGTGGTATTGGCTCATTTCTTCATTTGGACCACTCTGAAATTCATCCTTAGTCATGCCAGAAAAACTTGGATAATCGGTCTCTAGAATGCACACAAGGCTTGTTGTTGGGCATGGTGAAATCCCTTCGATCTTAGGTTTGTAGAAATTTCTAAATCTTAATTCTTATGCAAAAATTATTTCTGTTAATCCGGTTAAGCTTCTCCTACTTGTACAAGTTATCAACTGAATAAATTCAAGTTAACATTAAATCAAAACACATAATAGATCTCTACCAATTCAGATCTAGAATAAGCACATGCACACATAGACAAAGTGACAGTTATTTCTGGACAAACTGTCCCCAGAAAAACCCAATGTGGGAAAACTGGTCTCTAGCTGCTGGAGGGCTCTATTATTAAGAATATTTCTGAATACACAACTCTGGGTTCTAGATCTGGAAAACCCTACAGAGAAAACTCTAGATCTGCAGCACCTGGCTGATCTAAGACCAACAATACTGACTGATGCACACCCTCAAACGGGATTTACAGAACTCAGCCAGATCTAGGCCTAGAAATCCCAAATCTACCCCTGAAAGACATTGTGTCAGCCTCTGAAGGCCTCCAAATGCTCAACGCTGTCACTGGAAGGGACTGTGTTACCCCAGACTGGGTGACGCAGTCACTACGCTGCCCTTAAGGGTCTCTGCGTAACCCTTGAAGGGCTTCCTGAAAATCACATTGTCCTTGCTGTTGCTGCTGCCGTCTACTGCTGTTGTTGCTGCCTTCCTCTGCGTTGTCTTTGCTGATCTCTTCTTTGCTTCTTGTGTATTCTAGACATCGGGATCAGATCATCCCTCGGTCTAAATTCCCCTCTCTGCAACTGAAACACTTCTGAGAATTCTTAGCAACCCCACCCTAGAATCTCAGCTTAGCTTCAGTGCTCTGCCTCTGTATGTCTTACAAATGACCTTAAGCCTTTCCTTTATACTTTTCTCATTGACAAATCAACGGCCAAGATTAAATCTTTAATTAATGGCTAAGATTAAAAGAAAACTTGATCCGTGTGACTTAAGACAATTTCATCACATGTTTAATTAAATTCACTTTAATTATTTTGTTTTCCTAAGTTTTAACTTAGGAAATACTTTAAAATAATTAATTAATTTAATATCTCTTAAACCAGATGAAATTTCCCAAATCCATTTTTGGGTCTTGTAGATCCAGTGTACTCTAGTCCCTCCACAAAATTTGGGACCTAGAGCACAAATGATGCTACCCCAAATACACAAAATCTCAACACTCCCTCTTAGCATCAAGGGTGTGCTCTAGCAATACATCACACTATGTATTACATGACTTTGAGCACTGGTTCCGTGTTGTTGAAGCTTGGCCTCCAGCGACTCAACTCTGCACTGCTGCTGCCATTCTGTACTGCTGCGCATGACTCTGCCATTGCCACTGCAACCACTGTACTGTAGCTCCCTCTCAATATGCTGCATCTGTGCTGCTCATAGCACTGCCACTGTTGATCTGCTGCACTGCAACTTCAGTTGTTGAGAGAAACAACTGAATCTCTTGCCCAATCTTTGACAAACAAGTCTGATGAGCTGCATCCTCATCACTGAAGCTCCATAGGCTACAGATCTATGCTGGCATCTAAAGAACGATGCACAGCTACAGCTCTGCTAGCGTAATCAAACTCCCTCTACACTACTGAAGTCACATTAGCTCCTTGTACTGAAATCTATCACGCTGCTGTTGCACTGTGCTATCCCTCTGAAGCTCTCTGCGCTGCTGCAGCTCTGCACTGCGTAAGCAGTACTGCATTGCACTATTGAAGTCACATCAGCCTCTGTGCTGCTACTGCTTCTACGCTACTGCTGCTATGCTCTGCGCTACTCCTCCCAACCTCCAGATCTGCCTCTACTTATGCCTCATCTGTGATCTATGCACCCACTGCTCCACTTGTCCTGCCACTGTCTTAAGGCTGCCGTAACTCGCTTGTGATCCAAGAGATGAGCTGCTCAAGGATCCCGCCTCACATTATGTAGATCCTCTACAGATCCATGTCGCCCCACTTTCGTGGTTCATGAGCGCTCATGGCTACATCATCTCCCGACCCATCATCTGCCACCGCTGTTTTGGAAGAAGATGCTTCCTTGTCCTTCTTATTTTCTAGACAATGGCTGGAAAAATGTCCCATTTCACCACATTGGAAGCACTTGATCTTAGAAAGATCCTTCTTCTTCTTCGGCTGCTTCTTTGATGCCAAGGCTGCATCTTCCTACTCTTCCTTCTTAACCTTGCTCAACGTAGGGTTGTGCTGCTTCTTGGTGAACCTTCATAGTTCTTCTTGCCGCAGGATCGACCACAAGCTGTCCCAATCTGGGAGGTCCGCTCTGCCCAAGATACTTTGGACAAAGGTTTCCCACTCATCTGTGATTTCATTGAGGGCAGTCCTGACTATCACTGCATCATCTACGGTTGCACCCGTTGCAGTCAGTTGATCTCTGATTGACTGCAATCTGAAGAGGAAATGCTCGATGTCTTCTCCCTTGGTCATCATGAATGACCTTATTTGGGCCTCCAACAACATCTTTCTTTGGACTGATTTTCCCTCATATAGGGAAGTCAAGGCCTTCCACATCTCATTGGTTGTCCTCTTCTCAGTTATGTGTGGCACAATATGATTCTTGATACTGTCCATTATCAGCCGCTTGGCACGCCCAGCAGCTTCTCTATGCTTCCGTAGGAGATCCGCATCTGTCGGTGTGGCCAGGGTTTGCTCTGCATGGTCTCTTAGACCATATGCCTCAAGGACAATCAGGATCCTAGCTTTCCATACCGAAAAGTTTGAGAGACCCTCTATCCTATCCTGATCACGCAGTCCATGAGGAGCCATCTACTCAGAATCTGTCGGAGCTCCTCTTCTCTACGCTAGAGATCTTGGATCTAGGGTCCTTTACGAACTGGGCATCCTATGCTCCCTCTGACACTTGATTTCCCTCCTTGGAAATATACCAAATCAACTATGATTCAGCTTCTTCTTTGATCCTCTAACCAACCTGTAAGTTTCTTTTGGCAAGAAACTCTCTGAGAAGCTGTTCTCTTCCCAAACTTTGTCACTTGTGCTAAGGTTAAAATCCTGAAAACTTCAGAAGTTTAACCCCACCAGCTCTTCTGAATTTATGCAACTTTTCTGCAGAATTTTTCTGGATCTGACAGATTTAGATCTGAATCACACTGGCTGGCTTCAGACCCAACCAGCGTTGTTTCTGAGCTGCCTCTACGCAGTAATTGCATGGGCTTGCTAGGAAATAGCGCTAGACAACGTCACCCTTCCCTCTGCATGAATCTCCTCCTGAAAACTGCGCTGTCCCTTTAGATATGCTTTTCTGTTGCTTTTCCAGTTGCTTTCTGCAGCTAGATTCTTCTGATGCTTCAGCTGGTGACCCTTCTAGATTTGCAATTGCTCCGATTCCATGTAGAAATTTTTGAATCTTAATTCTTATGCAGAAATTATTTCTGTTAATCCGGTTAAGCTTCTCCTACTTATACAAGTTATCAACTGAATAAATTCAAGTTAACATCAAAGCAAAACACATAAAAGATCTCTACCAATTCAGGTCTAGAATAAGCACATGCACACATAGACAAAGTGACAGTTATTTCTGGACAAACTGTCCCTAGAAAAATCCAATGTGGAAAAATCGGTCTCTGGCTGCTGGAGGGCTCTATTATTAAGAATATTTCTGAATACACAACTCTGGGTTCCAAATCTGGAAAACCCTACAGAGAAAACTCTAGATCTGCAGCACCTGGCTGATCTAAGACCAACAATACTGACTGATGCACACCCTCAAACGGGATTTATAGAACTCATCCAGATCTAGGCCTAGAAACCCCAGATCTGCCTCTAAAGGCCTCCAAATGCTCGGCGTTGTCACTGGAAAGGACTGTGTTACCCTAGACTAGGTGATGCAGTCATTACGTTGCCCCTAAGGGTCTCTGCATAACCCCTGAAGGGCTTCCTGAAAATCATGTTGTCCTTGTTGTTGTTGTTGCTGCCGTCTGCTACTGCTGCTGCTGCCGTCTGCTGCTACTGTCGTCTGTTGTTGCTACTGCTGCCTTCCTCTGCGCTGTCTTTGTTGATCTCTTCTTTGCTTCTTGTGTATTCTAGACCCCGGGATCAAATCATCCCCTTGGTCTAAATTCCCCTCTCTGCAACTGAAACACTTTTGAGAATTCTTAGCAACCCTGCCCTAGAATCTCAGCTTAGCTTCAGTGCTCTACCTCTATGTGTCTTACAAATGACCCCAAGCATTTCCTTTATACTTTTCTCGTTGACAAATCAACGGCCAAGATTAAATCTTTAATCAATGGCTAAGATTAAAAGAAAACTTGATCCATGTGGCTTAAGACAATTTCATCACATGTTTAATTAAATTCACCTTAATTATTTTATTTTCCTAAGTTTTAACTTAGAAAATACATTAAAATAATTAATTAATTTAAAATCTCCTAAACCAGATGAAATTTCCCAAATCCATTTCTGAGTCTTGTAGATCCAGTGTACTCTAGTCCCTCCACAAACTTTGGGACCTAGAGCACAACTGATGCTACCCCAAATACACAAAATCTCAACAAGGTTCAGCTGGATGCTCCCCATCATATTTGGTATATGATTCATCGATCTCCTTGGTTGATAAGCAAGAGGAATCAAGGGAGACTTCCAAATCCCTTTCTGGTTGTGGAGAGACAGATAATTTTTTGAATATGGAGAAAATCAACTCTTCCTGAGATGCAGATATCCCAACTACTACTAGGATTTGAGAAATTATTTCGAGGAACATTCTTCAAGCTCTCGGTCATTCTTGAATTTCTCTTGCTGGTTGATGTTCCTTGTCCACAACATGGATTAGTACAAAAAGAGTGCTCTTACAGCACCCCAAAAATGCTTTGTCGTTCAAACCCTGAATTTTTTATCTAAATGAATTAAAAACTGCTAATTGCAAGAAAACTAGCACTGGAAATAAATCTCTCTTTAATTGAGAGTTTTAATTGGCGAATTAAAGCTCTTAATATTTAATTTGTCAATCCGGGCTCGTAAACACGAGCTGCACTGCACTTCTTGATTCAGGTTGTAGGTCAGAGTTTTAATTATTCCTTATGATAATTAATTAAGAATTAAGACATACAAATACTCATAAACACACAAATTGCAGAAAAGAGACCAGTTCATCATTCCAAGCAGGATCAATAATTGAATTTGAATTAAGCACTTAACCCTTTATTTAATTTATCTCGTGATTGAACTTAAATCAAAACCTAATGACTCTAAATAAAATACCTAGTCTTCAACAAACTTCGATTTAACAATTCAATATTTCTTGCAAAATTTCCAAAATCCTAATTCTAACTTTCATAAGCCACACTTGGAAGAAACTAATTAATCTAAATGCACCTACAAATTGATCCTATGCTCACATGATGAATTTACAATTACTAATGGTTTCCTTACTTAAACCCTAGGATAAAGCACTTTATACCAATTTCACTAGTTTGACATCAAACAAGAGATTGCAACATCAAAATTGTTTGAAATGTTTGTTTCACACACTTATCAACCAAAGCAGAAAACTCAATCTTTCATACCTGATCTATGATCTACTCTATGGCAATTCCATTCAGAAAACCCTAATTCAATTTTTTCAAAGTCAACTGAGATGAATCTGCACTATTGAGGCATGCAACTGTACTCAAGAAATCAGATTGTAACTACAGTTAACATCAATCAAAGCATTAAACCGAACTCTAGCAAGTTTACTTAAAAATCTTTCAACAATTAACACCCTGCTCTCCTAGTCAATAATATGAGATATACTAATCGAAGCAAGCGCACACACTGTTCTAGATCTCGTAATGGGAACTAATTCAACCTAAAACAAACTAAGATTTTGATTAACAGCCCAATGAAAATCACAACTGGCACTCATTTACCTATTCCATTCAGTTTGCAATATAACTAATTTATGCAATGCTCTGGAGTCTTGAACCAACGATCAATGCTAAACTAAGTTGTAAAAGCTTAGATCACTCATCACACTTCATTCCTATGAGCTAGAAATTCCCAAATTGCATTAAAAATTACAAACCCTAATGTGTTTTATAACTCAGAAAGGACCTTAAAACCTACCTTGCACACAATTCTACAATTTCACATTCAAGATGAATCCCTAAACTAACATTTCTATCGATTCAATACCTCTACTGGCAATGGAAATGAACATTGGCACTTGAAAAATAATTGAGAAATCTTGACTCAATTATTTAAAGGAAACACATTCTAAAAATGCTTCTACAATCCTTCCCGTGGGAAACTAATGAGATCCTACTGCTCGACTTAAATGACAGAAAGAAAATCCTATTTGAATTTCGCACAACAAATGGTGAAGGCTATGTTTTTACAGCAAGTGCAGAGACATTAGTTCACACTCTGTTTTTTTAAATAAATCGAATTCCACTCTAATTGAAGAAATCAGCAAATCAATTTTAAAATTGAATAATGGATCTAGATTTTCAATATAATCTTATACTTATGCCTTATGGTTTGATTGGCATGCTTACCTCTGATATTAATTTAGGAAATGATATTGCCGGACAAAAACGCATTTCTCAGCATTGCATTATGTTCGAATTCAGATTTTTAAAAGATGGAATTATTAGTCTTATCGTTGAATTGCTTCCATTAACCAACAAAACTATAAAATCTGATGCATTCAATCCACTCTCCGCCTAGTTGATCAATCTCAGAGGTTTATTCTCATCCCACACATTTGCTAGGAGACATACAAGATTAATTCAAATAACAAAATCAGAAAACAGAATTCCTATTAACAAGACAGCACTGGTAAAGTTTGAGTGCAATTCTTAGGGGCAGCACTTGGAAAAAAGATCAACGCACACCTACAACACTAATTTCCAAAACCTGCACTATACAATTCCTCAACGCACACACTTAATCTATCCAGCTACGTGCCAACACATGAAATCATTCATAAAAAAATGCAATCCAATCATCAACGCATGAAGTAAAATCAATTTCTCAGCACAACTGTAAAAATTTAGGAAATTAATCAAATGCACCTACCGATTACCTCTATCTATGCTTACAGGATCTGATCCGGTTGTGGTGGGCCCTTGCCACACCCAGAGAATCTTAGGACTTACAGACACAGACTACACTTCAGCAAATCGACTTCAAGAACTCATAACAATTGACACACTTCCGAAATCAAATTAACAACACAACATGGCAATTACAACTTCGGCTTTCATTAATGGAGGATTAAATCACAGTGTTCAACCTTGATTACAAAAATCAAATTGCAATATCCACACCCCCTAAACATATTACACATCCCAGCCTTTATAGGCATCGTGGAATTCACAAATAGCATCAGTTCTCTTACATAGAAGGGCGTTGAAAACCAACGATGTGGAAATCCATGAATTACTCATATTTAGCATTAAAATATTCTAAATTTTAACTATCTTATTTTTAACAAAACTGCATACTAATATAGCAGCATGCTTCTCTAAATTTATCAACTGAACCCATCTGCGTGGTCAATGGCCATCTGGTCATTCCATCTACAAAATGAAACTGTTGGAGCATAAGCTACAGCATCGAGCTTCTGGAATGCTGAGCTGGAGATTCAGATATGCTAGATCATCATTAGCTAGAACATCGAGCTTCTGGAATGTTGAGTTGGAGCTTCAAGCTTAAGGTATGCTGGATCATTGCCTGGAGGGTGATTGGAGAAGCATAGTTCTTCCAAATTGAGCCTGGGTGCCAGCTGAGCAAATCCTGTAGGAAACTCCAAAACTTAGGTTGATAAATGATGAGATTTAGGCCATATGGAGGTTAAAAAAGGAAAAGAGTTCAAAATTGACCATAACAGGGTTGTTTGGGAGTTTTTAAGAAATCTGGAAATTACGAATTTTACATAGATTAGCCTCAAGCCCCCCTGAATATCTCCAAAAATGTAAGGGATTTGGAAACACTGTTATTGGATTAGTAAATTGGCTATACTGGGATCAAAACCCATGTGCCATAATTTATGATTTCGCGTTCCTCTGAATGGAAATCGAGGCAGTTGGCAATTTAGATTTTTTTACAGATTTGGACAAATTGGATAATTTCCTTCTAGAGACCCATATGAGTGACATGGGTGGAATCCAACTTATGGAGAGATATCATAATATTATTTTTGATAATAACCTCTCTCAGTTTCTCCGGAAGCGTGTCGAAAGTGCCAAATCCCTAAATTAGGCATTCTCATACTTAGTTGGCTTGTGAGGGATTTCAGCAATGGAACCCTGTAATAAATGTACTTCAACAAAACCGTCATCAGTAAAACATGACATAATCATATTTAATCATATAGAAGTGAAAAAAACTGATGATAATCAACCATAGAGAGTATTTGGCGGCAAGTGATAGAATTAGGGTATAAAACGGGCTAAAAACCTAGGGTTATAGGGTATAAACAGTGATTTTTCATGATGAAAACATGGGCATATACGAGGCCCAACAGATGCTATTATGTTGAATCCTAATTCAAATTGTGAAGCCAGTGCTTCACCTGCTGCTCCTCCTAAAGGCTTCTTGGTAGACTTCTTGTGCAGACATTTTGTTGCATAGTGCCCGAACTCATGGCAGTGGAAGCATTTTATCTTGCTCATGTCTTTCTCCTCGCCATTATTTTGGCTGGACTCATATTTTCTCTGGGTCTTCTTCAATTTTCCCTTATTCCCCTTTCTAACCAATGAAAATTCTCTTCATCCTCAACTTTGGATGATTTTCCATCTCGGTTATTTCCCCTGAACTCTTCTTGTGCCAATTCGTACCACAACCTTTCCCAATTTGGTGATTTTTCCCTTCCATTCATAGAATCTTTGGTAGTTGTGACAGGATTTTGGAAGGCCTAGAAGAACTAGGCTCACCAAGTCATCTTCTGCAACATTCACACCAACCCCTCCAAGCTCATCCCGAACTTGTGTAATTCTAGAGAGATACTGTGGAATAGTATCATTCTTCTGCATCTTTATGTTTCGAAGTTTGTCTTTCAGGGCCAATTTTCTATGTTCACTGCTATTTTCAAATAGCTCAGTCAGCGCCTTCCACATAGCAAATGGTATCTCTTTGTCGTGGAGATTTGAGACCACATGGTCTCGCACACCTTCCAAAAGAATTCTCCTAGTCCTTGCAACATGCTTCTTCCATTGGGCTAATTGTTGTGCATCCGACTATGGAGGTTTTGCAGTGTCAGTTTTAAAATATTCTAATACACCATTTTCATCGAGCACTACTTCCATTTGATCGTTCTAAGCTATGAAATTCGAGCTACCCTCCAAGGCATACTCCAATCTCAGTCTGTTGAAAGACATCCTCCTGATCCTGAAGAAAAATTGTAGTAGGAAGGCTGCAAATTCAAAATTCTTGAGAGACAAGTTCGAAATATTGGTTCTAATGTGGATTTTGAGGCTCTTATACCATGTAGAAATTTGATAGAATCGCAATTTCTCAAGAAATTTAATCTAAAATCAAGAGACACAATTCTACTCTACTGATCTACGGAATGAAATTCACAATTTAGAACAACATGCATAGACATGCAATAAGAAAAACCATAAATACACAGTGATTTCTAGGGGAAACCAACTCGGAAAAACCCTTCAAGCCTCTTTTCATTAATCAAATGAATAGAGAATCTATTACAATTGCTAGCTCCAGCTTTGAGTTGAACCTGCAAAAGAATAATTGTTCTCTTTGCTCAATGAACAATTTTGGCCAACACTTGCCAAATATCAACTCACCTAGCCTCCTATTTCCTTTCGCAATTTTTTAGGAAATTAGCCCCTATTTTTTAGGAATTTTTCTTCCAATTGATTGCACAATTCCCAAGGATTGATCACCTCACTGCATGAAACACTTGTACACTCAAACTAGTTTACAACTACTTGTTACACTGCCTTGTCATCTCCACTTCAGGTGAGGAACTCGAATTCTATGCATGCACTAGCTATTTTAGGTTGATTGATTAATTATCTAACAAATCTCTGAGTCAGACTATTGTCTCACTACACAACTAACCTTCAACTGACTCTAACAATAGTTAGAGGTCAGTTAACTGAGTACAACTGAAAATAATTGAACTAAATTACTAAAATTTAGCAATCACACATGCATAACTAAACTCCAAGCCCTCTAATTCGAATTTACTGAGATAACTGAGTGACAAGATCTATGTCACACTAGTTAACTACCTCCAAGTTGTCCTGATGATGTGGAAATTCGATTTACTCAATTTGACTAAGGCTAAAGTCAAATTGAGCCTTTCTTGCTACATTTTTTCAACACACAATCTAGTAGGGGTCCCACGAGGGATACCTATGCGACAACTAATAGACCAAATGACAATAATGGATATAGACCCACTGTCACCTCAGTCAATGTCCCCTACTCTTTATGGACTTCCACTGATGGGAGGAATTCTGGTATAAGGGAAATCACTTGAATGATAGGATCAAATGGAAAGGTGTGATGTGATTTCTGAAGCCCATTCAAAGAAGAGGCTCAAATAATAGCTCAATTTTTTAAAAGAGAAGCTAATGGCCCTCCAAGAAAGGCTTATGAGGAGACCTAGACCTAGGAGGAAGGGTTATTTTATCACAAGGGACACTCCTAGACCAAAGGCTTCCTAAGGAGGCAATATCTTTCATAGGGATTTGTAAGATAATGACCATATAAAGGTTTGGAACCACAAGAGAGACCTATAGAAGATCCAAGCAAGGCCTAAGGCTAGAAGATGAATTTCAAGGAGATATATAGGTCAAGCAAGGATGAAAAAGGTCAACGAATGATTAAATTCCTTTGAGTTTTCAAAAGCATATGACCTTTGGAATGCCACTAACCAAAGAAGTTTAAGGATATAATCGATTTTGGTGCTAGGGCTTGAGATTTCTCTCAAACTAGCCATGGGAATTGCTTCAAATTTTGAGGGAAACTAGAGGAAACCACAACACAGTTGCCTACCAACTCGCACCCCAATGAGACCTCTCTAATGCAATTCGCACTAGGCCCTAGTTGATCTTCTAGGGTTGGGGCATAAAAATTGAAAAGGAGAGAAAAAGAGAATGGTTTAGGGTTGATCAACTAGGATTAGGACCAGTGCCTAGTCAATATAGAGAAATGGAGTCAAAACTTTTTTTTATGAATGAATTTCTCTCTATCAAGGAGACCTATGCAAATTTTGCTAACCCTAAGAGGCAGCAACTTGGCTACAAAAGGTATTTATACTTCATTTGGCAGGAAGTGATGGAGTTTCGAGGATGCAAGATAAAACAATACTGTGGGAACATTCATTCACATTTCCTGAGTAACACATGCAATACTTCCATAATCCAGTGCTTTTCATGAATTTTCATCAAATTAGGGTCGGATCTATTTTTGTAGATCTTTTTTAGCAGTCTTTGGGGAAAAATTTCAATTCATTACCCATCTAGTAGTAGAATTTCTGGGTAGTGCGAGTTATTAGTTTGAACCATTTCCAACACTTGGGTCTTCACATTTCCACCTAGGTTTTGCATTGCTTGCATGAGCAAGCCCAGGTTCCTTTGTCCTCACTCTATTGTACCCAATTTCTAGTGATATTAATAGAATGGCTCAGCTTTCTTGCCCAATTTATTTGGTTTACTGATTGTGCATGCATGTTTGAAAAAATTATTGTTGTAGCTTAGTTCATGTTCTTGTTATTCACTATTATTTCCTAGTTGGAATATTATAGTGGTATCAAAGCATGTTCTTGGCCAGTTTTGGGAACTAGAACAAGTGATGCCACCCAGATACGTTGGATTAGTGTTCCATAGAGGTAGAGGCCATGGCAAGAGAGGTCCTGGTAGAGGAGAAGATTTTGACCGCTTTTAAGACACTGAGATTGAGCACAGGAGGGAGCGTGAAGCTTGCGATAGAGAACACATGGATAACTAGGAAAAGAACAAGCAACCTAGACATGGTGGTCAAGGACATGTTTTAGAGGAATTGATGAGGCAGAACAGAACCATGATAGAGATGCTACAACAAATTATGGGAATGAAAATACAGAACCAACAGGGTCAAATCAACAATGGGGAAGGTGGTTCCCGAACCAGAGAAGGAAGCCATGCACATTTTAGCAAAACGCCCATACATACGGCCAGAGTAGTCGTCCTACCATGCCTCATTTTTTGGATGAACCTGAGAGGGAGAGAGAGACAAACACCTTTGTAGATTTGATGAGGTGTTTCGCAGATGGGATTGATGAGTATGATGCATTGGACCCCAGGATCAGGAGGGTTTTATCATCTGGAGACTTTTGTCATCTGAAAGAGAAGCACAGATCAAGAGCAAGAACATTATATAGAGTGTGTCAATAGAATCAAAACCAGGATGCATAGAAGTTGGCAGGGAAGATTACACTCCCAAATTTTTGATGGGTTAGCCAAAAGTTCGGCTAGGGCATGGATACAGAAGCTAGACACCTACCACCATTTACACCTCATGTGAGAGACGGAAGCTATCAGATTCGCCACTCTACACTTGGAAAAAGATGCACAGGCGGATGCTATCAGGTTCGCCACTCTACACTTGGACAAAGATGCACTGGAGTGGTGGTACCACAGGTTGGCTACATTGGGGCATGCCACCATCACATCCTACACTAAGTTTACGAGGAGACTTATAGAAAGATTTGACCGGAAGGACCCAGAGCTATACTTCCAAGAGATGGCTAACCTGAGAAAGACAAAGAGTGTTGAGGCGTATATGGCAGAGTTCCAGAGACTAGCTATGATGGTTTCTAATATTTCAAATTCGATGTTGATCATGCTATTTATTGAGGGGTTAGTAGAACCATTGTGTGGTTGGGTGAGGGCTTACAAGCCCGAATCTTTGTAGGATTCCATTAACCAAACTAGGGACATGCTCAACGCGGTTCCTAAGACTAGAGCACTAGTGCCTTCCAAACCTGGCTTTCCTCAGAAAGGTAAGGACATTAGACCTCCTCAAAAGGAGTGGACCGGCCGTGGATAGCTAAACAATTAGACTAGAAGATACCTCTGAAGGAGGAAGTTGTGCTTCACATGCCACGAGTCGTGGACATCAAGACACTAGTGTGCCACAGCCAAGGCCCATTACATAAAGGTTTTCTCAGACAACAAGTCAGAGGATGAGGTCGAGCTTGAGGCAGGCAGAGGAGAGGATGGGCCACAAGGGACGGGAGGAGACCTACCTTTTTCAATTCCCACGGGAGGTGTCATTGCCTCACTTATTGGAGTACCAAAGTACTTGACACTACGTATCAGAGGCATGGTTCAGGGACAACGTGTGTTGGTGTTAGTTGACAGTGGAGCTACCCACAACTTTATTGATGCATAGATGGTGGAGCGAAGAGGGATACCCACACAAACTTTTGAGGGGTTTCTAGTGCTAGTGCTCGGACACCAAACTATGCAAGTGTACTAGATATGTCCCCAAGATGACTGTGACCATGTGGAACTATTCTATGACAGACCATTTCTTTGTAGTTAACGTGCCAGACACCAACGTGGTGATGGGTGTCCAATGGTTGTACCCCCTTGGGCGTGTTACTAGAGATTGGAGGGCACTAGAGATGTAGTTTATGGGGCCAGATGGGAAGTTGGTTGTATTGAGGGGCATGCATTCATATCTTCTACAAACAGTTTTAGGTAACCAGATGGAGGTCAATCCGCTACATGGTGACAAAGTGTGGGAAGTAGAGCTCGGGATTTCAGAGGCAGGGGATCAAGCACGATAGCCACACCAAGATATTTTAACACTGTTAGAGAGGCACCAAGCAGTATTTGGGATCATTCCTCCAGGTTGTACACCATATCGGGGGTTTGAGCATAGGACTGAGCTAGAGGAGGGGGTACATGCAGTCGTTACTACTCCCTAGAGACATCCCAAGGCTTACTCGGATACAACTGAGCGAGATATACAAAATTTATTGCCTTTGGGCTACGTCAGGTCGAGTTCTAGTCCCTTCGCTTCTTCAGTAGTGCTGGCGAAGAAGAAAGGTGGGACCCTTCACATGTGCATAGGTTACCATGCCCTAAACAAGAGGACGTTGAAGAACTGATACCCCATACCGCGCATTAACGAGTTAATGGATGAGCTTATAGGAGCCAAATATTTCTCTAAGACAGACTTGCACTTTGAGTATCATCAAATCCACGTGAGGGAGCAAGACATCCTGAAGACCACATTCAAGTGCCACTATGGACACTTTGAGTTCCTAGTTATGCCCTTTGGGCTAACCAATGCTCCTACTACCTTCCAGTCTTGCATGAATCATGTTTTCCGCAAGAAGCTGCACAGATATGTTTTGGTCTTCTTTGACAACATCTTGATATATAGCAGGACTTGGGAGGAGCATCATTAACACTTAGAGGAGGTGTTATGCATCCTAAAGGAGCAACAATTGTACGTCAAGATGTTTCAGTGTGAGTATGGGATGATAGAGATGTTATATCGTTGCCATGTGATTGGTGAGGATGAGGTGCATGTGCATCAGGAGAAGATCAGGGTGACTCTAGATTGGATTACACCCAGGAACGTGATAGAGCTGCGGGGGTTCTTGGGTATATATACCTACTACATGCAGTTTGCGAAGGGGTTTTCATAGCTGCCAACACCCCTCATATATCTCATGAAGAAAGGGGCTTTCGAGTGATCAAATGTGGCATAGGAGTCCTTTGAGCGCCTCAAGGGAGTAATGAGCAGTTGTCTAGAATTAGCATTGCCTAACTTTTCACAGCCTTTTGTTTTGGAGTGTGATGCATCTGGTGAGGGCATTTGGGTCGAGTTGATGCAGCGAGGACATCCTATAGCTTTGAGAATAAAAAACTCCAAGATTATGAGAGTTCGTATTCTATATATGACAAGGAGATGTTGGCTATTATGCACACCTTGGCTAAGTTATGGTAGTATCAGGTGGGAAACAGGTTTAGGGTGAAGACTGATCAGAACAGTCTTTGATTTTTCTTGGAGGAGAAGGAGCTGCACAAGAGAGCAGAAGTGGGTCAGTAAGAGCTAGTCCTATGACTTTGAGATTGAGTATGTCAAGGGGAAGCATAATGTGGTGGCATACGCACTATCCAGGAGACTCGTCACACTCTCACTCATGGAAATCACCCAGAATTGGAGGGCGCAGTTGTTGGTGGAGTACTCCAAGAATCAACAAGCATGCGAGATCCTGGATGCCACATTCGGGGATGAGTGGTATAGGGTGATGGATGAGGTGATATATTATAAAGAAATGATCTACTTGGTGTTGGGATAAAAGATGCGAGAGAATATCATGCATGCGGCCCATGATTTACCTATGGCAAGACATCAGGGGTTCCTCAAGACTTACCAGACTACGAGGGAGCATTTTTCTTGGATAAGCTTAAGGAGAAAGTGATGAGACATGTTCAGGAGTGTAGTATTTTCAAAGGAACAAGGGCAAGAAGACACATCCGACTGGGTTGCTTCAACCTCTCCCCATTCCCGAGAGGAAGTGGGAGAGCATTTCTATGGATTTCATCACAGGACTTCCAGTTGTCTAGGGGCGTGATTAAATTTATGTGGTAGTGGACATATTGACCAAATTTTCCCACTTTTTCCATCCAAATGCTTAGCTTCATGGGTGGTTGAGCTATTCTTCAAAGACGTGTTTAAGTTGCATGGTCTTCCCAAGACCATCATCAGTGATAGGTATAGGAAGTTCATGGGAGGATTCTAGTAGGATATTTTCTAGTTGGTGGGGACCAAGATCACACACAGTTCTAGCTACCACCCCAAAACCGACAGACATATGGATATTGTGAACAAGTGGCTGGAGGGTAACTTGAAAAAATATGTGGCGGGGTAGCAGCACGCATGGATGAAGTGGCTACATCTTGGGGAGTACTGCTACAACACTGCCTACCATATGTCCATTGATATGTCACCTTTCCATGCTCTCTATGGTTATGATGCTTTGTCTTTTGTCAACATGGTTTTTGGAGACAAAAGGGCATGTTGTCACACAGAATGTCTAGACACCGCAACAACGGCTCAAATCAGGGGCTGTCACCCTAATCCCTAATCTCTCTATTTAAGCTATCTCCTTGCAAACTAAGGGGGGTGGACCCTAATGAAACGAAGAAGGAGAACTGATTGGAAACCAACCAATTCAGGAGACACAGTCAAACGACCAAGTATTTGTTAAGATTTAACGAGATTTTACAGATTCAATTAGATTAAAAGTTTAAGACCAGTGCCTTGTGGAGTCAAATTATCCCATTACAAAATTAAGATCAAATCATTGATAGGTAACTGCTACTAAAAAGGACAACTATCCTGCTATGAAAATACCAATCCACCACGACAATATTCAATTCTTCAATTAAATGCTCAATTTATCAAACTGGAAGATAAGCCCTTTTCAACAATGCAATTTAACATTCGATAAAACACTTTCATAATCATGCATCAACAATGTTCGATCTAGGAAATAAAGACATGCAATTTATCATCACTTGAAATATTCTCAAAGTTGACCAAGCAATTAATCACCAATTTCAAGCAATTTAAAACAACAATTAAAGCTCATTAAATGACCATCAATCCCAATGAATGCTAAGCATGAAAATATTTCGAACCAAATGCAATCTTTAAACAATTTAAATTTCGAAAAGATATTATCATGAGAGGACCATCGAATTTAAATGCTAGACATTTCCAATAATTCTGAATTAAAATGATATTCTGGGCAATTCCAATCCAGGATTTTAAATTTAGTCTATAGTCAAACTTCAGATATTAAAATTAAACTTTCATCCTTGACTATGCAATAATTTAGATCTAACATCCAAGACCACTTCCAAACAAAAATTCAAAACAAAATTTTCCAAAGTTAAAAAATTTAAAATTTTAAAATTTTTTAAATTTTTTAAATTTTTTATTTTATGAAAAAATTTTGAGGCTTTTTCCTTTTTATAATAAAAAATTCTAAATTTAAAAAAAATGAATCTAAATGAAACTAAAGTTAAATTTTATACAAAATTTAAAATGAAATGAAACATTCTTTAAAATAACCCTTAATCCTAAAGTTAAGAATCTAAAAACAAAAAAATGAAACTAAAATCTAAAACTTAAACTATTAATTGAAATCAAATTAAAAAAATTTAGAAAGTTAAGGAAATTTAAACGTTAATGTTTTATGCGTGAAGAAGGTAAGCCGACAGCGCGAAGAAGGTATCGGACGGCAGGAGTGGGATGAAAAGCGGGAGAGGAGAGCAAGAAAGGAGCCGCACGCATGTGAGCAATGGAAAGGCTGCACGAATATGGCAGCAATGGGGAGCAAGGATAGACGCGGATAGGGATGAAGGGATATGCAAATCGAAAAGAGGAAATGCGTGGAGAATGATAGCAGTGAGCAGAATGGACGCAAAGGGTATTTGGGTGATCTACAACGGATGTCGCAGGAAATGAGGAAGGAACAGCGTGAAGGGAGGAGAGGAGATAGACGCGACGGAGCAAGGTTTGCGAAGGGAGATGAAGGTTCGAACAGCAGGTGGAGGAAGATGAAGCACGATGGGACAACGTATAGGTTTGGAAGAGAGTAGCATGCAAGCAGTGAGGATAGTAGCGTTGGGCAGATGAAAGGAGATGAAGCACGATGGGGCAGCGATGAGGGCATCCGGCAAAGAGATGTGGACAGCATAAAGAAAGGCAACAGACAGGCAGCGAAAAAATGCAGGCACACAGATTTTTGAATTTTTTCCTGACAAAATTTAATTTAATTTTGAAAACAGAGATCAAGCCCAGATCTGCAACCAGATTTGATCCCGAGACTAGATCTTACCCTCCAGGGCCTAGATCTGACTTAGATCTAAAAAATTTCTTTGAAAATATCCCAGTACAACCTGCACAAAACCAGAAACAAGAGACTCAAAAACCCAGTATATGTACAAAATAAAACCCCAAAACCCCGGTGAGTAAAATAAAAATAAGCGGGATTTACAATGCTATATTACAGATCAAAGCCCTTATGGCCAGATTTAAAATCATTCTACACAATTGAAAGAGATAACTTAAGGGAGAGGCACAAACCCTAAAAGGAACCCTACAAAAATTTAGAATTTAAGATAAGCTTGGGGAATTAGATCTGGAGGGCTCTTCAGATCTTATTTCCTTGGTAGTCAGCTGGTCCAGCCGAGGACTTCCCTAAACGCCCAAATCTAAATCCGTAAGATTTCTGCACACTTAAATTTAAACTGTCAAATTAATAGAGAAATAAGACAAAAGATAAAATTTTCAAGAGTTAGAGATAACTGCTAACTCAATCCAATTAATATTCTTGCCCTAAATCTAGTAACCTAAGCAAGATACCTATGCAATAGATTACTCTACAAAAGCCATTAATCAACAATTCATTAAAATAATCACCAGCAGAATATAAAGAACAAGTTTACCGTAAAATACTGAAGAGGAACACCACCATCAAAATAAAACCCCAAAGACTTCGTTTTGTATTATTCCAGAAAATATTACAGGAGAGTTTCAATAGCAAGTACTCAATCAAGAGATCGGATCTCTGAAAGACTGACAAAGACCTCTAATTTATAGTATAAAAATCTCCAACGGCTAGTTCAGCTGATCCATGTCAAAGTAATCTCGACCGTCAAAAAATATTTAATTATTTTTTAATCTCATCCATCGAAATTATAAATTTTTGAGGAAATTTGAACTTATTATTTAATTCCCTTTTATTTAACTCAAAAATTACCTCAAAAAATTGTCTTTGACTTAACCACCAAGGCCCAAGGGTCCAAAATTTCTCGAAATTTTCAATATTCCCTTGGCCTGGGACCTTTAAAAATTTATTTTTTAGGGACCCACGAATTTTGCCTTTGAAGAATTTTAAATCACCTACGATTAAATTTCTGGCCTAGGATTTTTAATTTAATTTGGCCAGAAAATTTAATTATTTGACTGAGCGGGGAATTAATTATTTTTCCAACCCTCTTTATATAAGATAAATACATTTTGACACTTGAAGGGGGAAAACCTATTTGGAATATACCCTCAAATAGCTACCCAATTCTGCGACTAAAAACATGATCTAGTAGACCAAGTAGTTTGTAATAAAATAATCTAGCCAATTAGCTAGGATTATTCCCAAACTACTTTTACAAAGACTCGATAGAAAACACTAAGACTCACTTAGTATCTTGACAACAAAATCCACCCTAGCTTTGGGGTTAGGCTGGAGGGAAAAACTCTACCGATCACTTGTGTCGAGAAACACAAATGAATCAGTGAGACAAAAAACCTCTTAGAATAGAAATTGTCACCAAAATACTAGACTTACCTAGGTTGTTACATACATGATGGTCTTACTTAGATCATTTACACCATAAACATGCAGAATGGGTTTACATCGTTTACAAAATTGCCGACTAATGATGAAATCTAAATGGTGTGAACACCTTAAACATGATGAATCCCATTTGCAAAAATAGGGGTGTACTGCTATGGGTTTGTTGACACAGAGTGGCCAACATCTGGCTCTACTTGGGGACACGTTGCTTCATCAGAGGAATGTGAGAATCCAGAATCTGTATCTAAGAAACACACAAAATTACATAAGTAACATCCATCCAAATATCATCATATAACATTAACACATGAAAAATAGAAGCTCTTCTATCATTTATTATTCTAGTTACATGAAAAGTAAATCTACTCTAACTACAAAATGAAATGCTGAAATAACAAGGTGCAAGGTTAGAGATACAATAAAAAGGATGCTCTGTGGCTCAGATGTGTTCAATATAGTGCATACTGAGCATTTGCCTACTTTCGAGCAAGTCTATAGGTTTCTTTTCAGATGTGCCATGCCCGATTCTGCATATTGTAGGACTCTGTCTTATCCAAAAGTCAAGTTGCTTTTAGCCATCAGACGCATCTAGCCACTTAATTCTTCTTTTCTGCTTTTTCTCTTTTTCTGTGTGGGTTGTGATGTCAGCAATGAGACCACTGTAGATTTCTTGTCCTTATCTTGAAGATGCTTGTACAAAATATCTGATGAACCTGGAGTGTGACCAATATTATTCTGAATATACTTTGTCAATGGTGACACATAAGTTTGGTCTTTCTTAACGTCCTTTGTAACCATATTTAATTTTTCCTTAATGGGAAAAGTGACCTCCGTGTGATGAGATGGGAAATGCTTCAGCAAACCGGGAGGCCTATGATCTGTTGACAATTCTGACTTGGGTTGGAAATTATGCATGTATGATCTTTCCTTTTTTTCCAACTTATTCTGAATAACAGTCATTTGATTAGAATGATTAACCTTTACAACACTAATTTCCTTCACATGACTCTCTTCAACAACCAACAATTTGTGTTGAAGGGACATCTGACTAATTTCCATGTTTTTTATCGCTTTATCATTATTCGTTTTCATGGCCATGAAGCAATTTTTCATATAGTTCATCTCTTTCTCAGTATTTGCTTCCATGATGATCAAATGATTCGAGTGATTAACTTCCATGATCGTCATTTCCTTGATATGTTTTTCTTCTAAGGCCAATAACCTGCTCTGCATAGAACCAATTTCCCTGGCATGATCCGCTATTAATTTTTCTTGATTAAGTTCCATATTCTTAATGAATTGAGCCTGGTTGACCTCCATATTCTTGATTACCTGAGCTTGATTTAGTTGCATATCCTTAACCATCTGAATTAATTCCTTGATAAAATCTTTTTCAACTTCTATAGTTTCATTTACCTCAACTTTTGCTTTTACCTTTTCTTTATCTCCATATTCATTTTCAAATGCCTTAATGAGTGATTGGAAAGAATCAAAAGTGTTTTTGGGGGAGTCAACGAACCACTCCACAGCAACACCAGCTAAGGTGAGAATGAAAAGCTGCATCTTCACATCTTCATGATAAGAATATGGGCAACACTTGCTCATACAGAGGTTGAAATTATGAATGTGCACCTCGGCAGTAAAAGCATTATTGTCACTAAAAGGGGGCATCTCATTGAGAGTCAAACTAATCGAAAGCGGGAATTTGTGTGGAGCACCCTGAAAGTTAGTAAGGTCAAGAGGATAAAAAAAATCATCCATGATGACTTGCTTGAACGGAACAGCGAAATGGATGTCAGAGAAATAGATCCTAGTTCAAGAAAGGTCAAGAGGTCCACAAGAAGCGAGCTTCTTAGCAGGAATTCTTGTAAGAGATGAAAGAATTGGAGTCACCACTTGAACATGAACCTAATTCTAAAACAGAAAAAATAGTCGAGAGAAGCAGATGGATATCAGGGGGGATTCTTTTCTGGGAGTAAATAGATGAATAAGTGGAGTCGCCACCCAAACAAGAAGCCAACCAAAATGTCCAGGTGCTAAAGGTGCAAATAATGAAAGGATTAGTGAGATGAAGAAAGATAAGGTGATGAAAATATGAAGAGATGAAATGACGGCAAAAAATGTGATCTCGTGTGACAGGCTAATGAATGGCGAAAAAATATTAGAAGATTATAAAATGTTGTTAAGACCAAGGACAAAAAAACTCTATCCCTGGCAACGACACCAAAAAATGTTGTCGCACGGAATGTCTAGGCACCGCGACAACGGTTCAGATCGAGGGTTGTCACCCTAATCCCCAATCTCTCTATTTAAGTTGTCTCCTTGCAGACTAAGGGGGGTAGACCATAACAAAACGAAGAAGGAACTGATTGGAAACCAATCAATTCAGGAGACACAGTCAAACGACCAAGTACTTGTTAAGATTTAACGAGATTTTACAGATTCAATTAGATTAAAAGTTTAAGACCAGTTCCTTGTGGAGTCAAATTATCCCATTACGAAATTAAGATCAAGTAGTTGATAGGTAACCGCCGCTAAAAAGGACAACTATCCTGCTATGAAAATACCAATCCACCACGACAATATTCAATTCTTCAATTAAGTGCTCAATTTATCAAACTGGAAGATAAGCCCTTTTCAACAATGCGATTGAACATTCAATAAAACGAATTCATAATCATGCATCAACAATGTTCGATCTAGGAAATAAAGACATGCAATTTATCATCACTTGAAATATTCTCAAAGTTGAACAAGCAATTAATCACCAATTTCAAGCAATTTAAAACCACAATTAAAGCTCACTAAACGACCATCAATCCCAATGAATGCTAAGCATGAAAATATTTCGAACCAAATGCAATCTTTAAACAATTTAAATTCCGAAAAGATATTATCATGAGAGGCCCATCGAATTTAAATGCTAGACATTTGCAATAATTCCGAATTAAAATGATATTCTTGGCAATTCCAATCCAGAATTTTAAATTTAGTCTATAGTCAAACTTCAGATATTAAAATTGTAGTTTCATCCTTGACTATGCAATAATTTAGATCTAACATCCAAGACCACTTCCAAACAAAAATTTAAAACAACATTTTCCAAAGTTAAAAATTTTAAAATTTTTTATATTTTTTATTTTATGAAATTTTTTTGAGGCTTTTTCCTTTTTATAATAAAAAATTCTAAAGTTAAAAAAAATGAATCTAAATGAAACTAAAGTTAAATTTTATACAAAATTTAAAATGAAATGAAACATTCTAAATGATAATTTAAATCTTTAATATAACCCTTAATCCTAAAGTTAAGAATCTAAAAAAAAAAATGAAACTAAAATCTAAAACTAAAACTATTAATTGAAATCAAATTAAAAAAAAAAAAGGTTAAATGTTTTTTTTTTTTTTAGTTTTTTTAATTTTTAGATTTTTTAAATGTCAAACTATAAAAAAAAATTAAAGTCGAAGGTCATGAAAAAAAAATTAGAAAGTTAAGGAAATTTAAATGTTAATGTTTTGTGCGTGAAGAAGGTAAGCCGATAGCGGGAAGAAGGTATCGGATGGCAAGAGCAAGATTAAAAGCGGGAGAGGAGAGCCGGAAAGGAGCCGCGCACAGGTGAGCAATGGGAAGGCTGCGGGAATATGGCAGCGATGGGTAGCAAGGATAGACGCAGATAGGGATGAAGGGATATGCAGATCGAAAAGAGGAAACACGTGGAGAATGAGGGAAGCAAGCAGGATGGATGCGGAGGGTACTTGGGTGATTTGCAACGGATGCCGCAGGAAATGAGGAAGGAACAGCGCGAAGGGAGGAGAGGAGATGGACGTGACGGAGCAAGGTTTGCGAAGGGAGATGAAGGTTCGGACAGCAGGTGGAGGAAGATGAAGCATGATGGGACAATGTACAAGTTTGGAAGAGAGCAGTGTGCAAGTAGTGAGGATGGCAGCATTGGGCAACTGAACAGAGATGAAGCACGATGGGGCAGCGATGAGGGCAGCCGACAAAGAGATATGGACAGACTAAAGAAAGGCAGCAGACAGGCAGTGAAAAAATGCAGGCACACAGATTTTCGAATTTTTTCCTGACAGAATTTGATTTATTCTTTAAGACAGAGATCAAGCTCAGATCTGCAGACAGATTTGATCCCGATACCATATCTTACCCTCCAGGGCCTAGATCTGGCTTAGATCTAAAAAAATTCTTTGAAAATCTCCCAATACAACCTGCACAAAACCACAAACAAGAGACCCAAAAACCCAATATATGTACAAAATAAAAACCCCAAAACCCCGGTGAGTAAAATAAAAATAAGCGGGATTTACAATGCTATTTTACAGATCAAAACCCTTATGGCCAGATTTAAAATTGTTCTACACAATTGAAAGAGATAAATTAAGAGAGAGGCACAAGCCCTAAAAGGAACCCTGCAAAAAATTGGAATTTAAGATAAGCCTAGGGAATTAGATCTAGAGGGCTCTTCAGATCTTATTTCCTTGGTAGTCAGCTAGTCCAGCCAAGAACTTCCCTAAACGCCCAAATCTAAATCCGTAAGATTTTTGCACACTTAAAGTTAAACTATCAAATTAATAGAAAAATAAGACAAAAGATAAAATTTTCAAGAGTTAAAGATAGCTTCTAACTCAATCCAATTAATATTCTTGCCCTAAATCTAGTAGCCTAAGCAAGATATATGTGCAATAGATTACTCTACAAGAGCCATTAATCAACAATTCGTTAAAAGAATCACCAGCAGAATATAAAGAACAAGTTTACCATAAAATGCTGAAGAGGAACACCACCATCAAAATAAAACACCAAAGACTTCGTTTTGTATTATTCCAAAAAATATTACAAGAGAGCTTCAAGAGCAATTACATGATCAAGAGATCGGATCTCTGAAAGACTGACAAAGACCTCTAATTTATAAGATAAGAATCTCCAATGGCTAGTTCAGTTGATCCATGTCAAATAATCTCGACCATCGAAAAAGATTTAATCATCTTTTAATCTCGTCCGTCGAAATTATAATTTTTTGAAGAAATTCGAATTATCATTTAATTCTCTTTTAATTAATTCAAAAATAATATTTTTGAGTTAATTACCTCAAAAATTTGACTTTGACTTAACCACCAAGGCCCAAGGTTCCAAAATTTCTATGTTCTCTATGACCCAACTCGAGTTATAGGAAACATAGAAATATTAGCATGCATATGAGACCTGCATATGATAGCTACATATGCATGTATCACGTGTACTGCACTAGTACATGCACTAATCAATTATAAAAAAATCTCAGTATAGACTAATGAGTGAATTATTGAAGTATTGAGAAAATACCTAACTCACCAGAATATAATGAATGTATTAGTTATACCTACCATGATCATAATATAAACTAATATTTTGTTCAAAGAAAATTAAAAGCATTGACTTATGCAAATAAATGATGATATTTTAATAAATCCAAGATATTTATTAAATAACAATATTTTAATAAATCTAAGATATTTATTAAATAATAATATTTTAATAAACCCAAGATATTTATTAAATAATAATATTTTAATAAAACTAGGATATTTTAGAAATCCAAGATATTTATTAAAAGATGATATTTTAATAAATATCTTGAATGGAGTTTGTGTATAAAATGAGAAGAGGGGTAAACTTGATGGGCATGGGTAGTGAGTGGGTAAACTGACTTGGATGCTATCAGAGGAGTTCTAACTGCGTGAGACATGAGCAGTGAGTTCTAACAGAGTCATGGTGTGATCTCGATTGTTATTGGAGTTTTGGGCACGGGGGCCAGAAGACTCGTCTTCTGGATCTGGGGACCGGAGAGGTTGACATCAGATAGGCTGGGAGGAAAACAACTGTTTGGTGACGGGAGCTGGAGCCATGGCGGATCAGGAACATCTTCAAACACGGTTTCAGGTAAGTATTAATTAGTCAATTGATATATATTCTGCTTCAAAAATCCCACTCTGAATTGTGCAGTATGAATTTTGTGAATGATTGTTAATTTTGAAAATTAAGGGCTTTACACATGATACCCATGTGTAAAGCCCTTAATTTTCAAAATTAACAATCATTCACAAAATTCATACTGCACAATTCAGAGTGGGATTT
Organism: Pinus albicaulis; assembly: GCA_034641835.2. Lineage (NCBI taxonomy): Eukaryota > Viridiplantae > Streptophyta > Pinopsida > Pinales > Pinaceae > Pinus > Pinus albicaulis. Next base: position 1,040,520,708 of record CM076577.1, on the reverse strand, counting down.
TTGAAGCAGAATATATATCAATTGACTAATTAATACTTACCTGAAACCGTGTTTGAAGATGTTCCTGATCCGCCATGGCTCCAGCTCCCGTCACCAAACAGTTGTTTTCCTCCCAGCCTATCTGATGTCAACCTCTCCGGTCCCCAGATCCAGAAGACGAGTCTTCTGGCCCCCGTGCCCAAAACTCCAATAACAATCGAGATCACACCATGACTCTGTTAGAACTCACTGCTCATGTCTCACGCAGTTAGAACTCCTCTGACAGCATCCAGGTCAGTTTACCCACTCACTACCCATGCCCATCAAATTTAACCCTCTTCTCATTTTATACACAAACTCCATTCAAGATATTTATTAAAATATCATCTTTTAATAAATATCTTGGATTTCTAAAATATCCTAGTTTTATTAAAATATTATTATTTAATAAATATCTTGGGTTTATTAAAATATTATTATTTAATAAAAATCTTTGATTTATTAAAATATCATAATTTATTTGCATAAGTCAATGCTTTTAATTTTCTTTGGACAAAGTATTAGTTTATATTATGATCGTGGTAGGTATAACTAATACATTCATTATATTCTGGTGAGTTGCGTATTTTCTCAATACTTCAATAATTCACTCATTGCTCTATACTGAGATTTTTTTATAATCGATTAGTGCATTTACTAGTGCAGTACACGTAATACATGCATATGTAGCTATCATATGCAGGTCTCATATGCATGCTAATATTTCTATGTTCCCTATAACTCGATTTGGGTCATTACATTGTCTTCCTTGGACCTTGCCCGATCTGCAACTCGGAAGCCTCACACTCCTCCATCTGGAGGTATAGCTTCTATCAATGAAAACTCCTCCAACCTGGAGTTCAACTCCTCTATCTCTCTCGAAGTTGTTGTCAGTTGCTGCCCCTTCTTGTCCTTCTTTCTTTTCAGACACTGGGTGACATAGTGACCAAACTCACCACATCTAAAGCATTTGACCTTCCACAGGTTCTTCTTTTTCTCCCCTCCCTTTGAGCCTTGTCCTTAGTTGGGACCCTTCTTCGCCTTTCCTTTAGTAGCAAAGGCAACATTCTCTTCCTTCTCTTTCTCAGTTTTCGGTCCTCTGCTACTGCTAGTGGAAGTACCCTCAACTAAGTTGAGCCTTAGCTCCTCTTGTGTGAAATCACTTCAAAGGCGTTCCTAATTTGGTAGCTAGTCTCGTCCATTGATCCCCTAAACAAAGGTTTGTAAACCCATTCAAAGCTATTTGCACAAGCTCCTTGTCTTCAGGTTTCTCCCCTATAGCTGTGAAGTCATCACAAATATTCTGAATTCTAGTGAGATAAGAGGTGACGCTCTAACCCTTCTGCATTTTTATGGTCCTCGGATTCTCCTTGAGAATCATATTACATTTATTATATGGATCATGGTATAGCTTCACAATGGCATCCCACATATCCTTTGTTGTGTTTTTCCCTAAAATATGTGGAACAATATGATCTCGGACCCCATCCAAGACCATCCTATTTGTCTTGGCCATCTCTTTCAAGAAGGTAGCCAACTGTTGTGCATCTATTGGCTCTTCCATGACATTCGTCAGGAACTCCTTCAAACCATGCTCATCGAAAAGAAACTGCATTTTGGCCTACCAGATGCCAAAATTAGAGGCTCCATCAAGTCTATCTTGATTCTTGAGTTGTGTTGAAGCCATCTCTACGAAAACTCAAAAACTGGGAAATAAGCTGAAATATCCTCTCTTTCTTGCAACCCTGCTTCTGCTACTTACACTTCCTCATGAAATGCACAAATTTGTAACTGCTTGCCTCGGGATCCATTAGTGGGCCCAGAGTTTATAAAATTCCATGCACCTACAAAAATTCTTATATTGGCCAAACTAGTAGATCCATTAAAACTCGTCTGAAGGAACACATAGCCGATACATATCATAATCACTTTTCACAGTCTACCCTTGTTGAACACTCCTACAAATATAAGCACCTCATATGCTTTGACCAAGCTAAAATCCTCACCCTTGTGTTAGTTTTTTATGGATATGGCAACGTCTGACAGGTTTTCTAGTCTCTAAGGTATCAAAGAGACTAAGGAACACAAGGACTCCAAAACCCAAAAAATATTTCAAGAGAAAACACTCAGAAGCCCCTCAATTAAGTTAATTGATCAATAATTAAATAGTTCCTAATTCTAACTTAGGAAAATTGATTAATTAATGGGTATTAATTGAGGAAATTGATTTTGCTATAGAGACTTCCAGAAAAGTGATTTGAAAAAATCTAAGATGATCTGAGCCATGAATCATGGTTATAATAGCAATTGGATGGGGTTGGAGATGGACACAATTTATAGGTTTTGAACAAGGAAAATCGAATTACCTTGTTCACAGTATTCAGTGAGGGCGCAGTTTGAGCCAAGGAAAGAGGGAGCAACAAAGGTTTGGGAGCAGAGATCCGAAGGATATTTTCCTCAGTTTCCCAGCATCCAGAGTCAGGAAAAGAGGAGGCTGAATTGTTTGTAGAAGAGGTTGATTTGTGCAGTGCGAGTTAGTCAATCTGGTACTGTGAGTTGCCAGAAGAGGTTTGATTCAATTGTCAGAGGTCGGATCAGTGTCAGGAAGGCAGAGCAAATTCATTCGAAACGCAGGAGGCTAGACGTCCCAGTTGGAGGAATATCTAGGATTGTGCGAGTCACTCAGATCCAATAGTGCACATTTCAAGCAACAGTGCGAGTTGTGAAAATTTATGAATCTAAACCAAAAATCCTACTGCAGAAAAATTGATTTACATTATCTAATTGTGTTTATATTAACAAGTTATTTTTCTGAATTCTTCAATAAAAATATTAATGTAAATACACTGCAACCTACACCAATATACAAATCAAGAACTGAAAAATAAATGAGACAATCACACAAAGGACACACTTATTTTCGGACAAATGTCCCCGGAAAAACCTAATGTGGGAAAACCGATGCAACAGATCTGAGGGTTTGTATTATTAAGCAGCAGTATTTTGAGTACAACTAGGGTGCCAAAATCCGACTCACCCAATAGAGAAAAATCCTTGGCAGACAAATAAAATAGTGAGTTTTACCTTACACTGCAAGTCCCGGCTGATCCGGATCAGAAACTGGTAATGTTATGAAACTAGCTCCAAAAATAGAAGAAAAGAGAGATCAACACCTTATAAATAGCCACTTCGACGGGGCAACCTCCAATACATTACATAAATGAACACTTCTTGGATGATACAAATGAAAAACCTCGTTCTATAAATAGGATTCCATGGGGTTACAATATAAGCCTAGCCGACCTAACAATAATAATTTAAGGGCACAATAATAACAATATTGAGGTTACAGGTGTACGACAATAACAATAAGGGGGTTACACTAACAATAATAAGGGACTATACTAGTAATATAGGGACCTAACATGCCCCTCTCCTTCAAAAAAGTGTTGTCCTCAACGCTTGAGTAGCTCTGGATGCTTCTGTATAAAATTATCATCCTCCCATGGAGAATCTTCAGTGGGTAAGTTCTTCCATTTGATGAGATACTCTGAAATTGATTGATTTCGTAGCTGTCGAGTTCTTGTTTCCGTGACTGCTTTAGGTTCCAATATGATTTTTCCTTCCTCATCAAGTTCTGGCAATATTGTTTGAACTAAAAGTTTGTCCCCTATAACCTTCTTTAAGAAAACATGGAAAACTAGATGCACTCGCGAAGAAGCAGGAAGCTCCAATTTGTATGCCATAGTACCAATATTTTGCAACACCTTGTAAGGACCATAGTACTTTGGCGATAATTTATTATCCTTCTTAGCTTGCTTGAGGGACATTTGTTTGTATGGTTATAGCCGTAAAAATACCCAATCTCCTACATCAAAACTTCTCTCACTGCGATGTTGATCTGCCTGTTGTTTCATTCGATTTTGTGCCAAATTCAGGTTATCCTTTAAGAGTTGGAGAACTTCTTGTTGATGCTCTATGTGATCTTCCACTGCTTGAACCTTCGAATTTTCTCTTAAATATGATGTGATGGATGGTGGATGATATCCATAAAGTGCCATAAATGGGGTCATTTTTGTTGCAATATGGAAGGAAGTGTTATACCACCATTCAGCGAGAGGTAACCACTTGACCCATTGTGTTTGTTTATCAGATACAAAACAACGAAGATATCCTTCCAAACATTTATTTACTATCTCAGCTTGACCATCAGATTGAGGATGATAAGATGAGCTATGAGCTAATTGAGTACCCAAACAAGAAAATAACTCTGTCCAAAAATTTCCAGTAAAAATGGGATCTCTGTCACTCAAAATAACCCTTGGGCTTCCATGTAGCTTTTGAATTCTGTCCATAAATGTAGTAGCAACCATACTTGCTTTAAATGGATGAGATAATGCACAAAAGTGTGCATACTTGGTAAGTCTATCAACTACCACCATGATGACACTCTTTCCTTCAGACTTAGGTAAACCTGTGATAAAATCCATTGAAATCTCTTCCCAACGTTGACTTGGAATGGATAAAGGTTGTAGAAGTCCCGGGGTCTTAATTGTTTCCACTTTATTCTGCTGGCAAACCAAACATTCCGCCACAAACTTTTGAATATCAGATTTAATGCCATCCCAAAAAAATTCTTTCTTCACCCTGTGGTAAGTTTTTAAAAATCCTGAGTGTCCTCCTAAAGGAGAAGTGTGCAATTCCAGAAGAATCTTTTGTTTTAGTTGGGAATTCTTACAAAGATATAAGCGATCTTTGTACCATAAGGAATCATTTTTCCAACTAAATGTATCAGATGTACTAGGATCTTGCCGCAACTTTTGAATGAGTGTCCATACATCTTTGTCCTTCTTCCATTCATCTCTTGCTTCGGTTATCCAATCTGGTTGGATAATAGAAATGGCACAAAGCAATGCTTCCACCTCTTCATTCTTTCTTGAGAGTGCATCTGCAACAACATTTAGCTTCCTTTTTTTGTATATTATTTCAAAGTCATAACCCAACATCTTTGTGACCCATTTTTGCTACTCTTCTGAAGATAGTCTTTGTTCCAAAAAGTGTTTAAGACTATCATGATCAGTTTTTACCTTGAAGTGTCTTCCCATTAGGTAAGTTCTCCATTTCTTTAGTGCATGCAGTATTGCTAACATTTCCTTCTCATAAATAGGTTTCTGTAAATACTTGCCTTTGATTGGACGACTTTCAAAAGCAATGGGTCTTCCTTCCTGCATTAAAACTGCACCAATTCCATTTCCTGAGGCATCACATTCCACAATAAAGGTTTTTGTGAAGTCTGGCGTAGCTAAGACCGGTGCTAGGCACATTGCCTCTTTAAGATGTTCAAAGGCCTTAGTTGCTTCAGGAGTCCATGAAAATGCATCATTCTTCAATAATGTTGTTAGAGGTGCTGCTATTCTCCCATAATTCTTAACAAACTTGCGATAATACCCTGTTAACCCGAGAAATCCTCGCAACTGCTTTATGGTTGTGGGAACTTTCCATTCCTTAATGGCTTTAATTTTGTTAGGGTCCACTTTAACCCCCTCGTGAGATACAATATGACCCAGATATTCCACCTCTTGTACTCCAAAAAAACATTTGGACTTTTTTGCATATAATTGTTTCTCCTGCAATAGTTTGAGCACCCTGTCAACATGTTCAACATGATCCTTCCAAGACCTGCTGTAGATTAGTATATCATCAAAAAATACTAGCACAAATTTCTAAGGAAGGGTTTGAAAATGGAATTCATCAACCCTTGAAATGTAGAAGGTGCATTGGTAAGGCCAAAAGGCATGACCAAAAATTCATAATGACCCTCATGAGTTCGAAATGCTGTTTTTGGAATATCTTCAGTCTTCATTCTAATTTGATGATATCCCGAACGAAGATCCAACTTGGTAAAATAAATTGCTCCATGTAATTCATCCAATAATTCATCAATCACAGGAATGGGAAATTTGTCTTTAATGCTGAGCTTATTGAGCTCCCTATAATCCGGACACATTCGCCATGATCCATCCTTCTTGTGTACCAATACTACAGGAGCAGAGAAAGAACTTTGACTAGGTTGAATTATACCCGCCTCTAACATTTCTGCAATCATACGTTCAATTTCGCTCTTTTGGAAGTAAGGATATCTATAAGGCCTGATGTTTTGAGGAACACTTCCTAGAATCAAATGAATAGCATGATCATGATCACGAATAGGTGGGAGTCCTTTGGGAGTTTCAAACACCTTGGAATGATTGTCCAAGACTTGTTGGAGATCTGCAGGAATAGATGATTTTGATGTTGGAATTTCTAGTGAGCATAATTGTGCAATTACGCCTCGTTGTTATTTCTTTAGAAGCTTTGTCATGACATTAGAGCTTATTATCCTTCCTGGCTTCCCTGCAATACCTCGTAATTCAACTTCCTTTCCTTCTGAAAAAAATTTCAAGAAAAGTTCTTGAAAATTAAAAGCTACCGTCCTCAAAGATTGTAACCATTGTACTCCTAGTACAACATCAGCACCTCCCATAGGAATGGAAAGCATTGGACTAGTCAATACATATTCCCCCATGGTTAGCTTGATATTGTGGCATTTTCCAGAGCAATTTATAGTTCCTCCATTTGCAACCATCACTTGACATTTTGGTGTTGGGTATAGGAAACAATTCAATTCCTTGGCTACCTTACAATGAATAAAATTATGGGTACTACTCAAATCAATCAACACTATTACCTTTTTCTTCTTGATATGTCTTCTATCTTGAGAGTTTGAGGAGTGGTAATTCGTGCCAATGCATTACATGATATGGTCGGACTCATTTATTCTTCTTCTAGGGTTGGTTCCTCGTGTATATCCTCTTCTTTTGAAGTTTCTTCTTCATTTTCTTCCTCCTCTTCACAATCTATGTAAAATAATTTCTTCTCAGCACACTTATGACCTTTAGTGTATCTTCTATCACAACTGTAGCAAAGCCCTTTTGCTATTTTTACTTCCAATTGTTGTGGTGTCAACCTTGTAGGTTGTGGAAGTCTAGGAGTAGCAACATTTCCATCTTTATAGATGTGAGTGGTAGGCTTCCTTGTCGCCATAATTTTACATTCAATTTTTCTTGCCAACCTGAATGCCTTCTCCAATGAATTAGGTTCCCAAATGCGAACTTCATGTTGGATGTTATCCTTTAAAGTCCCTATGAAGGCATCAATCATGTGTTCCTCTGGAATATCAGTTACCCTTATATTCAATTTTTGGAAGTCCTCAATGTGCTCCACCACTGAACCCTTTTGCTTGAGATTTATCAATTGGCTAAAGAAGCTGTTGCTCTTTGTATCCTCATAATGTCCTATCATTTCCTCCGTAAAAATTGACCAAGTGACAATTATTTTATGGGAGCAAAGCTATCGATACCATACAAATGTATTTTGTTCTACATGTAAAGTTGCAATGCATACCTTTTGTGTGTTTTGCACATTATTGAGATCAAAATATTTCTCCATCAGTAGTATCCATGTTACGAGATCCTTGCCATCAAAACTCCTCATATCTATCTTTGGAATATGGTGGTTCTTCAATCCAACATTAGAGTTTATGAAATCACGATTAACATTTATTTTGTTCTCATCATGAGTTTCCTCTACTATCGTTTCGCCATTAGGAATCATTTCTTGTATTAACCTTGTCATCAAACCTTCCATGTCTGCTTTTAGATCATTCTTCATGTCTTCCATGTTGTCTTTCATTTTTTCATCGATCTTAGCTTCCATGTCATCCATCTTAGCTTCCATGCCAGCTTCCATGCCATCCATCTTAGCTTCCACACCATTCTTCAAACCATCCATCTTAGCTTCCATGCCTTTGTTCAAAACTTCCATTTCATTTTATGTTGCTCTTTGCGAGAGCAAAATCTGGTGCACTTGCTCTTGTAATTTTGATATGTCATGTAGTGCTTTTTCCTCTTCATGAGTAATAGTAGAGTCTTCTGAAGGCTTAATGGGTGTTGAATTCTTTTTAGGTGGCATTTTAGAACCCAATACTGATATCTATGCTTCAATATGCCCTTGGAATCACTTCAAACTGATTTTTCACACAAGACTTATGCAATTCGGAAAAAAAAATACACACTTTTTTCTTGCTTTTGAGGAGCTCGATATTGAAACTGAATTATCTTTGTGATTTTGAATCTTCAATATCTAAAATTCGGCCATGAAGTAGCCCTCTGAATCTTCTTTCGAATGCCACAAAAATGACCTGATTTGGATTCTTCAAGGCAAAGATATGCCCAATCTCCCACGATGACCTAATTATGGACTAGTTCAGTAGAGCGAACTTGTACGACTTGCCACATGTCACTGTTTCCTCCTTCGGCTCTGAAATTGATACAAAGGAAACTAAAATCCATGTACTTGCGACCACTTTTTACAGAATTCCAATCCGACGCTCAGAAAGAGAGTTATGATGGTTTTCCCGCAGTCGCCTCTTTGAGATGAAATTCGGGAACCTGAATATTGCGAACCAAGATCTGAAATTTTTACAGGAGGTTCCACAGGATTTCGGCTTCCCCCTGTAAAAATTTCAGCTTCTGCAACTTCATATACAAAAATTTATAGCGCAAATGCCACGATAACCTGTTTTAGTTGAAATTCGGGAGCCTAAAAAAAACCTAAATTCCACAGATCATATCTTCGAAAATATTGCGAACCAAGATCTGAAATTTTTACACGACGTTCCTCAGGATTTCGGCTTTGCTCTGTAAAAATTTCAGCTTCTGAAACTTCATAGAAAAAAAAGGTATAGCGAAAATACCATGATGACTTGTTTGGAGCAGCGAAACCTAGAATCCAAAGCTCTAATACTAAATGTTATGAAACCAACTCCAAAAATAGAAGAAAAGAGAGATCAACGCCTTATAAATAGCCACTTCATGGGGGCAACCTCCAATACATTACATAAATGAACAATTCTTGGATGATACAAATGACAAAACCCCCTTCTATATATAGGAGTCCTGGGGTCACAATATAATCTTAGCCAACCTAACAATAATAATGTAAGGGCACAATAATAACAATATTGGGGTTACAAGGGTACACCAATAACAATAAGGGGGTTACACTAACAATAATAAGGGACTATACTAGTAATATAGGGACCTAACATGAAACCCCAGCTACCTTTGTGCAGTAGATGCGTAGGTCTGCATGGATTTGGCTAAGAGCTGTGTCACACCTTCTCTGCACTGATCTGCCTCTCAGAAAATCGAGTTTCAGCCCTCCCAGCCCAGAAACCCCGATCTTCAGCTAAATATGGACTATCTCTCGAATGCTCTGCGTTGCCCCTGCATGGGCCTGCGTCAGCCCCTTTGGGGACTGCATCACCTCTCCTAGTGGCTGCGTTGCTTCCTCTATTGTCTCTATTTTCCTTGCTCTGCTATGTACTCTTGGTCCTCCGACCAATAACTACTTCTGCCCCTCGCTGCAACTGAATCACTTAGATCCAATATTCGTCCGAGAACTGCTCTATCAGAAGAATTCGATCTCCAAATTCACTGTGTGTATTCTCCAACTAACCCTCAAGCCTTCCTTTATACTTTTCCTGTTGATAAATCAATGGTCATGATCTAATCTCTAATCAACAACAAAGATTAAATTAGATTTGATCCTCGTCACTTAGAAGCTTCTCACCCACATGTTAAATTAATTCACTTTAATTATTTAAATTCCCTAGGTTTTAACCTAGGCTCCATTTAAAACAATTAATTATTTGAATAACTTTCACTCCAGGTGGAATTTCTCCAAACGATTTATGGGTCTTAAAGATCTCATGTGTTCTAGCCCCTCCACAAAGTTTTAGAGGTAGAGCACATCCGATGCTACCCAAAAATCAACACTCCCTCTTAGCGAAGAATGTGCTCTAGTAATACTTCTCACTGGAAGCATCACCCTTATCCACGACATAAGTCCTCTGCGATGTTGATGCTCGGTTGCTGACCCTCATCCACTGCGCTGCTGCTATCTGTACTTCTACTCATGTCCCTGCCACTGACAATGCTACATCTGTACTGTAGCTCCCTCTCAAAATATTGCATCATGCTACCCATAGCACTGACAATGCTAATTGTTGCACTACAACTCAATTGCTGAGAGTTATGCAACTGAAAGACATCCCAAAAACTAACATACTAGTCAGTCTGGATGCACCTCGATGCTAGAACTACCTCTGCTGCTAATCTGCGCTGACCCTCTGATGCCTTTGTGCTTCTGCTACTCATCACTGCATAATCGCTGCACTGCACCACTGTGCACTGTGTTTCTACTGCTACATTGCTACTGCCTCTGCTCTGCGTTGCTTCAGGCTTTGGCACTCTAGCTCTGCCACTGTCACTCCATCATCTCTCACACCAACTGACTCTCGTCATTCTGCTATTGTCATTAAGGGCTCATGTAGCCATATGTGATCCAAGAGTTTGGGCACCTCAAGGATCCCGCCCCTCACATCTGAAGTTGAGCTACAGTTCCATATCACCCCACTTCTTAGGTGCATGAGCACTCATGGCACATCCATCATCATCATCATCCTCATCAGCCTGAGTTGGAGCAGCCTTTGAGTCAAATTATTCCTTGCCCTTCTTCTTCAAAGGGCATTGCGTGGCGAAATGTCCCAGTTCCCCAAATATGAAGCATCTGACCTTCGAGAGGTCCTTCTTCCTTCTCTACAGCCCTTTCTGTCCCTTACATGCGAGAGTTGCATCTTCTTCTTCCTCCTTGACTTTGATCCCTTTACTGCTGCTTCCCGCCTTGGTTCACCGTCTGATCTCTTCTTTTCAAAGAGTTTCCCACATCTCTTTCCAGCTTGGAAGAGTGGCCCTGCCCAAAATACCTTGGACAAAGGTCTCCCAGTCTTCAGTGACTGCATCAAGGTAGTCCTGACCATAACTCCACCATCTAGTGTAGCCCCTACGGAAGCTAGTTGATCTCAGATCCCTTGCAATCTGATGAGGAAGGGGTCAATCTCTTCTCCCTTCTTATAAAGACCTTAACTTTCAGAATTTAACCATCATTAACAAAATTGATACTACACAATCTAGAATGGGAATTTTGAAGCAGAATATATATCAATTGACTATTTAATACTTAACCTGGAACTGTGTTTGAAGATGTTCCCGATCCGTCATGGCTCCAGCTCCTATTACCAAACTGTCGTTTTCCTCCCAGCCTATCTGAGGTCAACCTCTCTGGTCCCCAGATCCAGAAGACAAGTCTTCTAGCCCCCGTGCCCAAAACTCCAAAAACAATCGAGATCACTCCATGACTCTGTTAGAACTCACTGCTCATGTCTCACGCAGTTAGAACTCCTCTGACAGCATCTGGGTCAGTTTTCCCACCTCACTCGCTCATGCCCATCAAGTTTCCCCCTCTTCTCCTTTTATACACAAACTCCATTCAAGATATTTATTAAAATATCATCTTTTAATAAATATCTTGGATTTCTAAAATATCTTAGATTTATTAAAATATTATTAGTTAATAAATATCTTCAATTTATTAAATATCTTGGATTTATTAAAATATCATCATTTATTTTCATAAGTCACTGCTCTTAATTTTCTTTGAATAAAGTATTAGTTTATATTATGATAGTGGTAGGTATAACTAATACATTCATTATATTCTAGTGAGTTAGGTATTTCCTCAATACTTCAATAATTCACTCATTATTCTACACTGAGATTTTTCATAATTTATTAGTGCATGTACATTGCTGTACATGTGATACATGCACATGTAGCTATCATATGCAGTTCTCATATGCATGCTAATATTTCAATGTTCCCTATAACTCGAGTTGGGTCATTACATACACCCCTCTTTCAGAAAACTTCATCTCGAAGTTAAGTTTTATGTCGTATATCATTAATTATTTAAGTGATTAGTATAATCATATAAGGGTGGTGTACCTTAATTAAATTTTTGTTTAATGTGTGAGAACACTTTAACATTTATGTTTTGATCATTATTGGTTTACAAATTTTAGTAGTCACATCTTGCCCCAATAGTGTTCCCAAGCTATTCTAGAATCATCCTATCCTCCCAAATCTCTTCCGCTCCCATCCTATCTGTCCTCTACAGGAATATGCCATGGCATCAATTTTACTGATCCAACCATCCATAGACCTTAGGGGTGTCAGCGTCGATTACGTCGACCAGATTGACCAGTAGACATCCAGCAATCATCATCACACATTTAGGGGAGTGTGACTCGCATAGCCCTCCCATGACTCCAGGTTTTAGAAGATAAACGGTGAGCAACACCTCCACCCCTCCTAGTAGGACCATGGTTAACAACCTATCATAGAATCTCAGTGCATCTCAATTGTTCTTGGAGTTTTGTCATCACGCGGTCGGTTTGGTAACGATATCATCTGCGATGTAAAACACTTGTCCACAAATTATAACATATGTATCAATATGTTCAAAGCAAATTGTTACCCATATAACAATTTCTACACATTCCAAATATGTTGCTATCTACGATATTGATCCTTGAGTTCATATAACATACTTGGTTATGTTTATCCAATAGATCTGTAAATTCATTTTCACCTTGAATAGTCAAGTGCAATCACTCTTTTATTTCTATCTCATCATTTATGTTGATATGTAAAATTATAGATACCATATCCACAACATAATTCATAATTTATATTAATATCCCTGTACCAATAATGTTTAAGCAAAACTTTCTTCATATTGGTATCCATGTACTAGCAATGTTTAAGCAATTAATATATTCTCACATGTCATAGTACAAAATGACAGTCTTAAGTATCCATCCAAAATAAGGTAAGATTATACAAAATAAGTTTTTAAATGCTTATATATATAACCCACAGTTATAAATGTCACATAGAATAATCGAACACAGATATACAAATAAGGGTGTAGCCACTATTTTCTATACTATATTAACCGATTAACCCTATAAAAGTCACAAGTTGAGACTCTAAATCGAAATGGAGGGATGCTCCAACCTTTGCATATATAGAAACGAAATGAATTGAAACAAGAGCACAAAACACTTACTGTTTAGTCGAAACATGATCTAATTTCTTATACAAAATGATTAAGAACTCTAAAACACAAAACTACATATGGATCCAGCCAACCTTTTAATTCTTATTACTTATTTGTCTTTTAAGTCTAATTATCTTTGATCTGTAATTTGGATCCCAAGAGATAATAATAACATTAACTTCTTTATCATGTTATTTCAGCTCATCTTCAGCCTAAAATCTAGAAGCCAAGGAGTAGGGTTTTGTAGGGCTAATCATTAGGATTATGCTGGAAATGGGGGAAGAGTTAATTAACTACTCTAAAGATCCCTTAGTGAAAGGTTTATTTTATAGAAGGAATTTGTCACTGCTTGAAAATGCATTATTCACTTTGCATTATACTTGGTCTACTAAGAATGTCATGTTTTCAACAAGCTGTCAATTGTTGAAAAATTATAATTTCCTCTTTTAATAAGAATTTCACAATTTACAAAATATGCATAGTCACATTATCAGTATGTTACAGTTTTTATATAGTCTCTTTACTTGCAAGTTTCACCATTTAGAGTCTTAACTCTAGCTAGGATATTACTAGCTTTACCATCATTCCTTAAACCATTGTTTCATTTCTATTATATTGACTCATCTAATCCAAACACATAACACATCACTGGTATATTCTCTCTTTATTCTTCACAATAATCGTTTTCTCATTAGTGCTTAGGCTTCATCTCATCGCCAAATGTATCTTCTTTTCTAATGGTGTACAATTATTATCTTTAATATTTATCTTTAAACATTTTCCCAATTTGTCACTTGTTATTCTTAACAAATTAGGAGTATTCACAACTCTTTATAGGTCATTGCTTTGAACTTTACCAAATCATGTTGCTCATATCCTTAAGAAAATTCTTCTTGATAGAAAACATCCCTTCACTTCCTTATACCATATATTCCTAATATTTCAGGTCCACTTCAATTTGAAAAAGAACATATTTATCAAATTGACTTTGTTTTCTCACCTTTAGTCATCATGGTTTTCTTTTCTTCTCTTAATGCATACAATTTTTACACTTGGAAATGTCGTTACTATTTCCCAACTTGGGTAAGACCCTATAAATAAATTCAATAACGTGGATATCGAATGTAATCTACTTATCATTTTAGGTTTTAATGCATCACGGGATAGAATTTCCTAATCATACTCCATGATGTCCATAATCCCTCATAATCCATGGATATAGTTAGTCACCTAAAGAAAACTTTATAATGTGACTCTTCCTTTAGAGGGAGAAACTATTATAGATGTCGCTATGCACGTAAATCTATTCTCCAATCGATCAATTTTATTATAGATTTACTCTTTAATCTAATGTCATTGACTTCTTATATTGATTTGTGAAACTTCCACTCACTCACTTCTAGTGCGTTTTTTATTGATCTCATTATTTTAATTTGATCACGATAACTAACATTCATTATCATCATTAGACGTTTGCAATTTGGTTCCTTTCTCGTCCTCCCTAGGTACTATATTGATTATATTATGGTAACAATGGAGATCAACCTTTGAAATTTTCCGCTGCACTCTCTTGGTAACTATATCGTCTTGTTTTAATAGTGCGTTTACTACCTTACAGGGTGGTTTCTTACCATCTTAACATATGTTTCATCCATTGTGTCTTCGATTGATGTGTACCTTTAGTGAACTATACTTTTACTCTCAAGTTGATTACTCATGATTTCTCCCAACATTTCTTGAATAGTTAGTGTCCTCTTTCACCCATTAATTTACCTCAAACTAGCTTAGCCTTTTATGTAGTTGTATCTTAATTTACATCTAACGGTCTTGTCATATTGTCCATAGTCATGCTTTCATTTCCATTCTTCCTTTCTTCCTTTCTTCCAGAGTTTACTCTGCCAACTAATATTTATATATGTCTAAAATAATTACCATGAATCATCTTATACAGTGTCATAATGTCTCTAATTTCTTTTTCCTAAACCACATTGTTTTCCTTTCCATGAAAATGCTCTGTTGCCATACTATTTTGTTTTGGACATCGATATATCCTTACAGTAAAAAATGGCTAATTACCTATCTTAACAATGACATAATGGTTGAATATCAAAACGTCCAATTTAGTGTATATGAAACTATAAAATTTAAACCTTCACTCTACTCCTTAAACCACTTACATATATACTTGGATAGTAATTAAAGTATTAACATAAGAAAACGGTATAAAAGATAATTGCATAAATTCATATCATCAATGGTTATAGTTATCAGCTAGTAAGATATATATATGGAAAGCTCAACGTCACTTGAAGAATGAAATGTTTCAATTGCATAAAAACAATTAGGATAGTTTCCATCCTAATGTTCAAAAGTTACAAAAAAAGTTTAATGTCTAAAGTGATCTTAATGTGCCCATTTTAATATAATAATTTGAATGTACTTCAAACTCTACTTGCATGCTATACAAAAATCTTAAACATCATTGTGGAAAAAATTGCAGCTGATTTCCATGAGTTATCTCAACTCCTTTGTCGGATGGAATGTAATGTAAAAAGTAATGGATTAGGAATCAAGTGGGATTGAACTTGATATATTTCTTTGATATATAGATTAGTATTAAATATCCCATCTCTTCTAACAAAATCAATCATCCTAGGGTTCATAGCTTTCGAATATCGAATTATATAAAATTTAATTTTATCATTGTTAAAAGCTTCAATTTCTTCCAAAAGTTGATAACCACTTTTCTTGTCATTGAATATTACATAACTCTAAATACTTTGAGTAAATTATCAAGAATGACTCGGAGTAATACACTTTGGGTCATATTAAGATTGTTGTTATAATTATGAAAATAAGGTGGTGATATCCAAGAGTCAACACAAGATCTCGGAAATAGTTAGAAACTAAGTTGTTTCCCATTGTGATCATTCATCCTAGTACTTTTAACCTAGTCTAACTGACCCCAAGATTAACTTTGTAATCCTCAACACTTATTCTTATGGACTGAAGTTCTCCTAAAGCCATTTACCAGGGATTCTCTACTCAGCCTGTTGGAAATCTCCATCAGGGATAGTGCCATGTTTGTGCAAAAAAATGATGCACATTTAAGCACCATAAATATGCCGCCTCCTTGAGGGATATGTATCCAACATCGCCATGACCATACCTTGAATGGGAGCATTTGGATGAACCATTCACCTTTCTGGAGCCACATGTGCCACTTGGAGTTTAAATGGCTTAAGTATACTGTTGTTATAACTTGCTCACTGCTGTAATTTCTGATCTTTTATGCAAGTTTTATAACAGCCTTTTGTAATTTTCAGACCTGGACTATTCTAGAATTTTTTTTTTTTTGAATATTCACTTAATTAGCTCTCTAAAACAACCCTAAAGTGAAATAAACTCAGATTTGGAATTTACTTTGAATAACTACCTAATCCATCATTTGTTTGATACATTTAGTTGGTGGTAAATTGGGTAGCTACCTAAGAGACCTTAGACTTGATTGTTTCTTGTCTTAGTAAACCTAAAGGCTACTAGGGAAGCCTTCCATGTGATGGGTCCACCTTCACTAAAACAAGAGAAGTTGCCAGCTGATAGTGTTAACACTTCTATATTCCACCCATTTTGTATATTTGTGAAAGCTTTGCACTAAGGTGCAAGATTGTGTGGTAACGCAATAAACACCAATTGCCATTATAGCATATGCCCTTCAACATCCAAGTTCACAAGTTACTAAAAGTAAAGGAGCTGGAAGTCCAATAAACCAAAACTAGCTAAAAGCCAACCAATACTGCAAAGGAATAAAGCAACATGTGACTCAACCTTTGGAGAGATGAAGATATGTAAATATGGTGATTGCAACCATAGTCGAGGACTCTTTCTTGGATACTTGAAAGACAAGATATTTGCTTCAATTTTCCTTTTACACATGTGCGATGAACTTGATGGTCCTCTCTAAATTTTACTCTTGCGATGAACTACTCTTTTGTAGCTTTAATGCTTATAAATACATAGACAGTCCTCCAATTATGTTTTATGTGATCTAAGAAGCTTAATAAAATATTTCATTTCCTTCACATCTAACAAGATAGTACATTGTGCTAATTACTTATTCTAAACATTCTTTTGTGTCGAGAAATAACCAAATACAAACATTGAATTTTTCATGATTACTAAAAGACGCACATGAAATGTTAAGCATCCTTACTATCAAAACTATATTGAAAGATTGTTCAAACTGAATTGTCCATCTCTCGATCATTCCTGACGGATTGCCAATAATATTGCTCTCAAGTTCATTCTCATCACTTTTCTTTTTAACTCTATTTATAATCTAATAATAAAAAAAATCGTATATATACTATTTAAATAACACTGCTAATAGACACTATTCTGAGGAATCCATGTCAGCTTCCGCTCACAACTTAGAAATTGACATGCAAGCACCCAATCCAATCCGAGCGCTGGAAGTTTGTGTCGGGACGTGAGGTTTTTTTTTTTGTGATCGAGGGTCCCATCTTGGAAACCCAAATGCTTGGGGTTTAATTCATAATTACAACCTTTATTCACATTTTAAATAATTTGATCCTTACGACTTAGTCGGGCTTTGAAAGCCAGTCGGCCAGTCAGTTCAATGGCGATTAAAATATGGACATGCTTAGTGTTCATATTTCTACTGTGTTTTGTGGGAAAAATTCAGTCGGTCCCTACTTGCAGTGAAATCTCGATGCCTGCACAGTCAACGGTGAACCATGACCTTTGTAGCAGGACCACTTCATTGCGATTCAAGCTGGCATACGTCTGTTCATTCCCGGTGCTTTCTTGCCATATGGGTTCAAGACCGCTGTCAATGCGTGGCATTTCTCCAGCAGATACACCACAAGCTCCTAGTTTATGCCTAGGAAGGAATATACTCCAGATAGAGACGAAATAAGCCAAAGATCTGAGGGGTTTAGAAACGGCTACCAACCTAGAAACACCACTTTAGAAATGGCTGCCAATCCGGAAAGATTGCGTGGTGTGGTGAACGAAAGAATGGCAGATATATAGCTCTCTGGTAGATTTATGTCAGGGTTTGGCTCATGGACACCTTTTCGTTGTATTGCACTTGAATGACACATCATTCGGTTTCCCAACCAAAAATTGAAAAGGAAAAATGGTAAAAAAACATACTCTGTCATGCACAATCAAACATTACAGAAAATAAAAAAAACATTGTCGCATATACTAACAACTTACTAACAGGGTATGTGATGCTGGGAGCTTTCAAACACAGCTAAGAAACGGCAAGCCCTATAATAAACAAAAAACTTTGCGAGCAAATACATAAATGCTAGCCTGCCTAATAACTCAGTTGAAGCACTACAAAGAGTAGACTTATCATCTATAGAATATATAAGCATGGATCACTGGTCCCAAGGGTCATTTGAGAGCTCACGGTAATATTATTGCACGAAAATTACACTTAGCACTACTAACATACTACCCAAAACAAACCCTTAATTTTACAGATAAAAAAAATAGAAATCCCCAAATTCCAACATCTGAACGTTTAGCCAATTACTCAAATAACAGTAGTATGAGCCCTGGTAGCATTTTTGCTCAATTAATTCAACAGTAAAGCATACACACGACCATTTTTAAAACTCTAAATAAGATACGTGCAAACTTTAAATATCACTTGAAACTTTAGTTTTTTCTTGAAACATAAATTCTGTGGCTTGATTCAAAAAATTTGCGGCTTGATTCAGAAATTCTATGGCTTGATTGATGGAGATTATCCTGTTTGCGGCTTTTACTCACTTGCCCTCGAACTATTGCTCCAGTCTCCACAAAGACTTTAATGTTCAGTGTTGAATTAATCACTGGAGGTCCATTAATGTCCCGAAGGCTTCAATATCAACACTGGAAAGAAGAAAAAAACAAAAACAAACGAAAAAAAAACCTCTGGTATGATATGTTGAGTGCAGGTTTTTTCTCAAATTTGGTCAATCATCCCGCAAATTCAAAAGTCAAGAACCCAGGGCAGGGCATGCCCAACCCTCTCGCAAATTAAAAAAAAATCAAGAACCCAGGGCACAGCCCAGAAGAAGCCAAAGGATTATGAAAATACTTCGGTGAAATACGGAGATCTAGAAAAGGAAAAGAAACGAAGGCAAAGGGCACACAAAATACCTTCGGCGTAAATACGTGGTGATATTATGTTAGTTCCCATCCTTTGATTGCCACTAGAGGAAGTTGTTGGGCAGGGAAGAAATTTTGTGCATGCCTGTTAGTAACTTTCAGTAAGTATCTCGGTCAAACTTTTCTCTTTAGTTAGAACTTAGCATCCATATCGAAAGAGGAAATCCCCTATACAACACCTTGGTCATTACTTTTTTTTTTTTCATACCAATTCTAGGCTTGGCATATGTTTTAGCTCCATATTGAGCAGAGAACCAAATCTGCCAAAATTCTATCTCTATATTTCATTTTGTGTAGACATTGGGGGTGGTTTCACCCATCACAACTTCTTAATAGCCCACACAACAACAACTCGGCATAAGGAATGAATATTAATATCTTGTATAGTAGAGCCAACACAAACTTTCCTTCTGATCCTTTTGCTAACCAAATCAGATTTTGTGCTTCTCGCTGGTGATGCGCTGCCTCCCTTTGTCTTGCCCTGCTTTTTCTTACTCTTGCCTCCTTTTCTGAAGCATCCTTTCCATTAACAAAAGTAAACTGAGCCTCATCATGATAAGTTACTGCTAATTGACATTGTTCATTTTCGGCATTATTACTTTCAAAGTTTGAAGGCTGACATTATTGTATCTTTCGACAGGAAACTATCTTCTCCCTAATGAAATCTTCCATGTCTCTCTCTAATCATGAAAACAAGCTTCATGAATTGGTTGCTCACTACGTGTATATTCTAGAACAATAGTTGTTGTACTCTTTATAGCTTTTTGTATAGAGGGACAAAGTGTCAATAACTTAGCAACCATCATACACACTTACACAGCTTATGAAAAATAAGGACTGGTATAAATAATCCAGAACTGTTGGAACAAGGAATGGAACAGGATAGCTTGCAGCTTAAACATTGGGTTTCAAGGGCCAGATTTTGAATCTGGCTCTGATACCATGTGTAAAGACCTTAACTTTCAGAATTTAACCATCATTAACAAAATTGATACTACACAATCCAAAGTGGGATTTTTAAAGCAGAATATATATCAATTGACTATTTAATACTTACCTAGAACCGTGTTTGAAGATGTTCCTGATCCGTCATGGCTCCAGCTCCCGTTACCAAACCGTCGTTTTCCTCCCAGCCTATCTAAGGTCAACCTCTCCGGTCCCCAGATCCAGAAGACAAGTCTTTTGGGCCCCGTGCCCAAAACTCCAATAACAATCAAGATCACTCCATGACTCTGTTAGAACTCACTGCTCATGTCTTACACAGTTAGAACTCCTCTGACAGCATCCGGGTCAGTTTTCCCACCTCACTCACCCATGCCCATCAAGTTTCCCCCTCTTCTCCTTTTCTACACAAACTCCATTCAAGATATTTATTAAAATATCCTCTTTTAATAAATATCTTGGATTTCTAAAATATCTTAGTTTTATTAAAATATTATTATTTAATAAATATCTTGGATTTCTAAAATATCTTGGATTTATTAAAATATTATTATTTAATAAATATCTTGGACTTATTAAAATATCATCATTTATTTGCATAAGTCAATGCTCTTAATTTTCTTTGAACAAAGTATTAGTTTATATTATGATAGTGGTAGGTATAACTAATACATTCATTATATTCTGGTGAGTTAGGTATTTCCTCAATACTTCAATAATTCACTCATTACTCCACACTAAGATTTTTCATAATTGATTAGTGCATGTACTAGTGCAGTACACGTGATACATGCATATGTAGCTATCATATGCAGGTCTCATATGCATGCTAATATTTCTATGTTCCCTATAACTCGAGTTGGGTCATTACACTTCTGCATTTGAAATAATCTCAGCTGGTTCTCAAGCAACATCTTTTGCTGGATGGAAGATCCCTGGTACATAGTGGTCAAGGCCTCCCACATCTCCCTTGTTGTGTTCTTCTCAGCAATGTGCGGGATCACATGATCCTTGACTCCGTCCATGATCATGCACTTTTCTTTCGCCTGAGCCTCCTCGTACTTCTTAAGAGGATCAACATCAACTGGAGAAACAATCGTGTTCAAGGCATGATCCTTGATGCGATGTTCATCGAAAATTGTTAGGATCCTGGCCTTCTAGATGAAAAAATTGGATGCTACATCCAACCTGTCCTAATCCCTCAGTCTTTGTGCGACCATCTTTGCTCAAATAAGTGACGAACAAGTTCTCTTCTCCCTCTTTTGTTGCTGCCCCAGCAAAAACTCGGATCTGGATTTCTTTGGTGCTAGAAACTCTCTAAGGAACAAGCTCCCTTTGAATTTTGATTTCCTTCATGGAAATCCTTCTACCAACATATGTCGAAACACTCCTCTCTGATTTTGCTTTGTTGCTGCTCAGCACTAGATCTAGACTTCTTGGTAAGAAATCGTCTGAGGAACTACTTCCCTCTACTTTTTTTTGTCCCACTAGACATTGTTCTGCACCAACAGAACCAATGCCCCACCAGCAACTCCATATATAAATCATACTGCTCTTCCAGCCATGGCAACCGGACAACTGAGGCTCAATAGCCTCTGCATTGGCCCAACAACAACTGCGCTGCCTCCTGCAGCTACAATGTCACCTTAGTAGGCTAACACAGGCTCTATGTGAGCCCCTCTGGAGACTGCATCACCATTCCTCCGCCTTTCTAGTTCAATGCTGTCACCCGGGATAGTTGCTTTTCTGTAACAAATTATTCTCTGCCCTTTTGCTGATGGCTTCAGTCCTACTTGATCTGCAATCGCTCTAATACCATGTAAAAATTTATGAATCTAAACCAGAAATCCTACTGCAGAAAAACTGATTTACATTATCTACTTGTGTTTATATTAACAAGTTATTTTTCTGAATAGTTCAATAAAAATCAAGGTTACTTGGGAGCGGGAGCGGGAGTGCCATTTTCAAAAGCTCCCGGTCCAGAGAATTTCGAGGAGCGTTTATATATATATATTTTATATTTTGATGCATATATGTCAACAAAAGCATGTAGAATGATGAATTAGACATAAAAAACATAAAAACATAGATTGAATCATATAACATCAATCATCTAGAAGTTATAATCTTCATCGACCACGCCCACAAGTTGGAAGCATACAACATATTGACTCTTGAGTCTCGCGAATCATCAATATGAAGGTTTCAAGCTTTCAAAATTCAATATATAACATTTATCATCATTGATTTCAAATTTCAATATCTAACATTTATCATCATTGATATATATCATAATTCATTTATCATCATTGATTCATTGATTTCAAAATTCAATATACATTCATCATCATTGATATATATCATTTATCATCATTGATTCATTGATTTCAAAATTCAATATATACAATTTATCATCATTGATATATAACATTTATCATCATTGATTCATTGATCACCATATAACTTTCATGAAGCATCATATTCATAATTAATAATGACTTGTAAACTTATAAATGCCAACTTCAAAGTTTCACCTTTCAAATTCAAACTTCAAACTTAAATTGTCATTAAATATATGAAAGAGTCAAGTTTCAACTTTTCAACTTTCAACAGTTATAAAAGATAAAAACTACTAGAAAATAGAAAATACTAGTAAACAACAAATCTAATTTATCTATTGGCTGGACCCTTGCCACGCCCACGAGAAATGTCTAATTTGTGCGAGCCACGAGGAAATGATGGTCTTCTAGTACTCTCAGGAGTACCACGTCCACGACCATGACTAGAAGGTGGAGGCTGAATCTGCAAAGGAACAATAGTTGGATATCGAGGAGTGGCACTGGCACTGGCACTGGCACTAGCACTGGCACACGCACTACTACTGGATGGTGGGACTGGCTCTCTGTGTGGCAGTGCTGCTGATGCTTCATCATCATCCCTAAAAAGTTCTGCTTCCAATTCTTCCATATGTACCGTGTCGTCCTCCAAATTATCATCCTCTAGGTTGTTGTCCCAGACTCTGTATGATTGATCCTCATATGCCCGATCACAGTAATGGCTCAACAACCTCAAGTTGTAATGCACATAAACCAAGCTTTCAACTCGGTTTTCATTCAGCCTGTTTCTTCTCACATTATGTATGAAGTTGTAGGTGCTCCAACACCTCTCTGCAGAAGAAGTATTCACAACTTGTGAGAGAACTTTTTTTGCCAACTTTGGCAAAAGTCCCATGCCGCCATATGCTTCCCACCATGTGAGAGCATCAAATCTATCTCTGTCTTCCATTGCATGGAAAGAACCAAAGTTAGCAGTGCAACTGAAGTATTTGCCTAATTCAAGGCGCAATCTAGCACACTCCTCCCTGTCGAGTACCAACTTGTCTAATGCCTTCATGTATCCCTGTTGTACCTCTGGATCTGTGTGAGGTTTGATCCTAACCCCACCTCCAGGTGCAGGTTGGCCCAAGCAAGATGGAGAGTAGTATTTTGGCATTAGGATATATGCCAAGGCATGTAGTGGAACATTGAGTTTATTCCACCGTGCACACACACAGTCGTGAATCATTGCATACAAGTTGGGATCATTATCCTTAACAACATCTTTTATTTCGCCCAACATGCTATCCATCTGCTCATAAACCTCCCCAATCATTGGTTTATCTGTATCTGCAAACCGAATCATGTGATAAATGGGCTTGGTGAAGTTCAAAATTTCCCTCACACGTGCCCAAAACAAAGGGTCAAGGGCGGTCTCCTCCACATGTTCAAAACCTTGCCTGTCAACTATTGTCGCTATCCTGTCCTTTAATACTTGCCATTGTGGGCTTGATACCATTGCAGCCAATGACTCTCTTACCTTCAAAAGGCACCTGAAGGTGAGGTAATAGCTAGCAAATCTAGTCTTTGCTATCTTCAACAAATTCAATTTGGAGTGAGTACGGAAAAGCCCATGGGTATTGCTATGATTTGTAATAAGTTTTATCATTTTTTTACCTCTCTTGTACAAATCACCAAGCCATTTGAATTGAGGTTGTTTGTTTTTAATGATATCATGCATCAAAAGGTTCATTGTGTGAACCAAACACCCAGACCAAAATATGTTGGGGTATTTATCCTACTGCCTTACAATTAGCAGCATTATCTGTGATGACTTGTATGACATTGTATGGCCCAGTCTTTTCAATTATTGCAAGTAATGGTTCTGCAATGTTAATGCCGGTCTTGAATTTGTCTGAATAATCATATGCTTACAGGAAGATTGCACCACTAACCGACACAACCAAAACACTTATCAATGGCTTTCCTTTTACATTGGTCCATCCATCAGAGACAATGGACACCCCATGCTCATTCCACGAATTTGTCATTCTAGCCAAAGAATGGTTTATTTTAGCTTTTTCATGATCAAGACCCATGGTTTTGGCCTTGTCATACCCAGGGCTCCTGTATCCTTTGGGGGCATCATTAATGGCATAAACCATTTCATGCTAATAAGGTGAGTAAAAACATTGAATGGCATCCCACATGCATATAGAAACCAGAAATTTTTTGAATCCACATCATTCCTACACCCTTCGTCAAGGAAATCAGATATGGTTCTGCGCCTTAATCCAGTTGTGCCACTGCCTCCATAACCACTGCCATAGGTGGAAGTTGATGGACTTCTTTGTCCATGATGTGATGCACCTGATGGTGTATAAGAATCAACGAAACCCCTAGATCTTTTAGATCTCTGTAGGGCAGCCTCCTCTTCCTTTCTATATTTCTCTCTCTATGTTGCTGGCACACTAACACAAATTTTGATTCCCAGATTTTTGTTTCCATCCCCTAGCATTTTCCCACAATGGTGCCTTCTCGCATGGGTGTATGAACCATGGTATTCTTTATTGCAATGGGGGCAAAGAAATTTAGTGGTTCCACCACCTTTCCCTCCTTCCTGCTTCTGAACATATTTCCACAAAGGTGTCTGAGTTTGGTCTTGTCTAGTTGGGGTATCTGTGGCCTCATGTTCTCCACTTCCCCCTTCCTCCTCAGCATAATCCTCCTCCTCTTCAGGATTTTCATCAAATTTACCATAACCCACTTCTTCATCCTCCTCTTCTCTAATGTGTCTCTTTCTTCTACTCTTCAACACCATTATTACAAAGAAAGGAACCAACATGAGGAAAATCCCTAGCCATATAGCCATGATGTTTCAAGTTTCAAGTTTCAAGTTCTAGCCTGCAAAACAAATGGAGAAATGCCAAATGGGAATAGAAAATGCAACATAGGAAAAAAACAATTCAATTTTTAAGTTTTCAACACAATAAAATGCAACATTCAGGAAAAAAATCAAGTTTTCATTTTTGAACAACTTAAAAATTCATCCTAGAAAATACAAAACTAGATTAGAAGACCTACCTCTTTCTTGCTATCCTCCTGTTGCTCTCTTGCAGCTTGCTCCTTGCTCTCTCCTTAGCACTTCCGCAGCTCCACTCTCCAAACTCTTAAGCTCTCCTTCTTGCTCCTCTTGCTCCTCTTGCTCACTCAACTAAAAACAATAAACAAAATGAGGGGAGGGTGGGCTTTATAAACCCAACCCTCCTCCTTCCAACTCCAAAAAAAAAAACGATTTTTTTTAAACAAATTTTTTTCACGCCGGCGGGAGACGTTTTTTTTGCCAGGGAGCGTTCAGGAGCGAACGCTCCCTGACCGCTTCCGGCGTTTAAAAAACACTCCCGAAGTGTTTTTTAAATGTCGGAAGCGCTCAAGGAGCGTTCCCTCCCGAGCGCTTCCGAAAACGCTCCCGAAAAGGCAGGGAGTGTTTTTACAGGCTCGAAAGTGCGCTCCCGAAAACGTTCCCCTTAGGAAGCGTTTTCGGGAGCGCGTTTCCGAGCGCTCCCAAAACGCTCCCGAACAGAGCTTGTTTCGGGAGCGGGAACAGGGGGGTGAAGCTTCCCCGCAACCTTGGTAAAAATATTAATGTAAATACACTGCAGCCTACACCAATATACAAATCAAGAACTGAAAAATAAATGAGACAATCACACAAAGGACACACTTATTTTCGAACAAATGTCCCCGGAAAAACCCAATGCGGGAAAACTGGTGTAGCAGATCTGTGGGTTTGTATTATTAAGCAGCAGTATTTTGAGTACAACTAGGGTGCCAAAATTCGGATCACCCAACAGAGAAAAATCCTCGACAAATAGTTAAAATGTTGAGTTTTACCTCACACTGCAAGTCCCGGCTGATCCAGATTAGAAACTTGTGAAACCCCAGCTGGCTCTGTGTTGCCTCTGTGCAGTAGATGCGTAGGCCTAGGTGGGTATGGCTGAGGACTGCGTCACCCCTTCTCTGCTCTGATCTGACTCTCAAAAAATCGAGTTTCAGCGGTCCCGGCTCAGAAACCCCGATCTTTAGCTAAATCTGGATTGTCTCTTGGATTCTCTGCACTGCCCTTGCCCAACCCCTCTGGGGACTGCGTCACCTCTCCTGGTGGCTGCGTTGCTTCCTCTGCTGACTCTGATGCCCTTTCTCTGCTATGTACTCTTGGTCTTCTGACCAATAATTGCTTCTACCCCTCGCTACAACTGAATCACTTAGATCTTATCTTTGTCCTATGAAAATTTCTGAATCCTCTAAACAGAAATCCTATGCAGTAAACCTGATTTACTTCTCCTACTCGTTCATTTAACTTAACAAGTTATTTTATGGATAATTCATGAAAACATTGAAGTAAATACAATGCAACCTACACAATTATACTGATCAAGTACTGAAGAATAAGCAACCAAGCAGACAAACGACACAAATTTTCGGACAAATGTCCCTGGAAAAACAAAATGCGGGAAAATCTATGCAGCAGCTCTTGAGGGTTTTTATTATTATGCAAATTTCTGAATACAAACTAGGATGCCAATGTGGCTCACCCAACCAAGAATTTCCTCGGCAGAAGTACCTCTATCTAGAGACAGATATTATGGTTGATCCAACATCAAAATGAAGAACCCCACAGGTGCCTATGCAATCCCCAGCAAGCTCTACGCTGAGACTACGTCACCCCCTTCCTAATGGTTGCGTCACCCCTCTGGTATCTGTTGAATCTGAGCCGGATCCGCCCCACAGAAACCCCAACACTGTAGCCTCTAGCTCTGCGTCATTTCCTCTTGGACTGTGTCACCCCTCTGGGCCTGCGTGAGCCCAACTGGGCCTCTATCACCCTATCAAGAGATGCGTTGTCTCTCCTGGGTAGATCTGCCTCTCTACAATTGTATTCTCGACCTTGGTTTCAAAATCCTGCTGCCGAACTACCTCTCACTGCACTGCAAGCTCACTCTAAATTCTCAACAAACCACGCCCCAGAATTTCGACTTAGCTCAAATGCTGCTACTCTGTGTGTGTTCTCCAACTGATCCCAAGCCTTCCTTTAATACTTTTCCAGTTGACAAATCAACGACTGTGATCTAATCTCTAATCGATGGCTAAGATTAGAAAAGACTTTATCCTCGTCACTTAGAACATTCTCAACCACATGTTAAATTAATTCACTTTAATTATTTAATTTCCCTAAGTTTAGACTTAGGGTCCCTGCTATCACTGGAAAATCGGACAAAAAAAAGAAATCATGAAATGTCAAGCAAAAGGATTTACAGGGTTGAAAAACATTAGAGAATTTGGAAAATTTAACTTTCTCTAAGGTCAAGAGGCAAAATTATCAAATTGCGCACAGAAGACACTGGCAAAGTGCACTCCAGGTGCACTTTTCTTCGATAGTAGTGCTGGTCTCCATGGCTTTCCCTCAATAAGTCGCGCGTTCCTGAGTATGGCGGAAGGTCACCATCCGAGACCACTTTGCACACTTCAGGAAGAAGATTTTCCACTTGAGGTTGCCCAAGGACAGCCGCCTAGAACCACCTTGAGACCTCAAGTGAGCACACAATGGAATCAACCACCACTCTTGGGTCACTATCCACAATTGTACCAAGAGAGGGAAGAAGATTTGAATTTTTCCTATAAAAGGCCACCATGAGAAGAAAAATTCAGAACACATTGTTATGTTGGCCAAATTTCCCATGAGCAAACCAGCAGTGTGTTGTCCAAGCAGCAAAAGAGTGAAGGGATTCAGTTGTTGGCCATCCAACATCTCAATCCCAAAGGAAAAGTGCATCAGTTGTCCGATATCCAATCACTCATTCGAGGAGAAGAGAGAGACCTGCAGAGAGCTTAACGGGAGAGCCCTCCTTGCTTTGAGTATTAGAGCTCCATAGCTCTAAGGACTCACTGCAAGTGTTTTAGCATTCTACCTCTTTTTTACCACCAGCAACTAATAAAAGGGGATTCGTTCTCCGTTGGTATTATTACTTTGTTTACTCGATATTGAGCTTGTGTTTAGGGGGTTTCATGTTTCCTCCTCTTTTTGTAGTATGCTATGTTCCATAACTAGTTTTTCTACATGTTATGATGCTTCACTAACCATCTAACAACTCATTTTTGCCCTGTGACATTGCTTGTAGGCAAGCAATCAATCCCATCAAGCACCGGTGTTAAAGAGGCTCCTGTCGCAAAGCCGGTTAAAGCGAACAAGAAAACCCCTAAAAAAGGAAAAAAGATAGAAAACCTCGTCATGCCAAGGGAATTACAAACTTGTGCATTGTGCGATATTGTAGGCCACCCTACCAATATCTGCCCAGAGTTGGACGAATTAAAACTGCTCCTAAGCTCTAAAAGGAATATCGTGGCCACGTGTTCCCGTAAAAAGGAACTAGCCACAAAAAACCAAGGCAAAGCATTACATACCAACTACGCATGCACTATCTGTAACAATTATGGGCATTACACTCATCATTGTCCAGAAATACCGCGATATAGGGATGCCTTACATGCCCTAGAAAAATCATATCAAGAGGATCCCCCCATGCAGTCAAATGGGGAAGAACCTCGGGTCAGATTATACCTTTAGGAAGCAGGGCTGTCACCAGAAAGAACCCCCGTTTGCCCCTCCTCCTCCTGTCCAACGCTGTGCACTCTACGACGAACGCGATCATTTCATCGCCGGATGTGCAGCCTTGGAGCTGTTTCAAAGATGGTATCCGGTTAACCGTGTATACTATGTTGGCCTACGAGCAGCCCAATATTCATGTCAGATTTCTGGCGATCGCCCAATACGCCATTGCCATTATATCCCTCGATTTCGCTTAGCATTAACCAGTTTACGCACAGCCATAATTCACCTCTCCTTAGAAGACGGCTCAGATACAGAATCCATGGAAAGCTCAACAACGCAAGAGGAGCTGACAAGCAGATCCATTCTCTTTCTGTCAGCAGAAAAGCAGTCAGTTGGCGAACCCATAGTCACCCCCAACCACCCTCCACGGAGAAGACCAACCTGTGCGTTATGCAACGCACGCAACCATTTGGTCACCAAATGCCTAGACTTAGAATCGCTTCGCAGATGGTATTAAATCGCCTCACCATCTCTGAGGGAAGGGAATACCCAAGAAAGACATTCTTGTCCAGTATGTCAGGGCAACCATCATGCTCAGCACTGTACTTACATACCTCGAGTGCGCCCGCTAATTAACATCATACGTGCATTAGAAACGCACCGTCGTGATATGGTCAGTCCTGAGTTTAGAGAATCTTATGTAAGGCAGACTACCCCCAGGCAGCCTACCCCATATCAATACCAAAACAGTGGGCGAGTCAGAAAGACGCACCCGCCTAACAGGACCCATGTGCAGCCTAGGGCGACATGCGGCCTATGCGACAAAATCGATCACTAGGTCAATCAGTGTAAGGAACTGAAGCACCTCACGAACAGCTTTCGCACAGTCTCCCCTATCCCTCAGAAACATCTCTCTGACCAAGAGAAGATCACACACTACTATTGTAGGATCTGCTCACATTTCCACCATACAATGAATTGTGAGCACCTCCCAAGGCTGCAAGCGACAAGAGCAGCGTTAAGTCTACACTCCCTAAGAGAGCTAGATCTCCCAAAACCAAAAACTCAGAGATGGCCGCAGCAGAATCTTTCCCCTATGCCTGATCCTTTCCGAGCATCCACTTCAGGGACGAAGAGTAGTGTTGGTTCTCACACCATCTACTCAATAGGCACCGTGGTACCATGCAACATTTGCACCGGCCACCAAACATAGCCAGCACACATCGCTATGCTAGATCAGTCACCGACAATATAAGGATACACCCCTCCGAAAAGGGCGCCCTGCCACAATGATGCTCTGACCAACGCTTGAGCGCTACCGTCCCAGGCAGGAGTGGATGGGGGAGTGCCTCACCCTGAGGCAGCAAACCGGTCACAAAATATATATCCATCTTCAGACGGATATGAACGCCGTTCCCTCGCAACACCATCACTTTGCGTTGCCTATTCTAACAATGGGCCAGGTAACACAGTAGGCGATCCTACGACCTCAAGAGGTCATTCTCAAGAAACTTGAGGAGACCCCATTGAGCTAGTTGCTGACAAGCGTTGGCATCCTGTGCCGTAGCCATATGCAGATCCGACCAGTCTCTCTCTCTCTCCACAACATCCTGTCACCAAACAGACACACATCAGTGGCATCAAAAATTTCAAAAACTTGCCTTTGCTTTTCGACATGCATGTTCCTCAGATAGGCGCGTAGACCGCGCGTCTGTATCCTAGACAGACGCGGAAGTCGCGCACAAAAACGCCCACAGGCGCGAAATCTCCACGAAAATCCTCAAATTTCCGCAAAGGTCTCCGCGCCTATACCTTGATCGCCCGCGCGGTCCAGGCCAAAAACAACTAGGGTTCCGTACAAACCTAATTTGTACGGACCCCTCAATAGTAAAACGGAAAAAATTGAAATTCTAGACGTTCAGGGGCCTACCTGACACTAACAGTGCAAATCCCTAGTGCACAGGCTGACCGCAATGACAAGAAGGGCTCAACAGCAAGCTTTGACCTCACAACTCTCAAACAACACAAATGAACTGAAATGAGCCATATTGACCTATATATAGCCCTTTTCAAATTGTTTGAAGGACCATAACGGGAGCTCAAAAACCCCAATTGCGGAACCAAAAGCAGCACTTCATAATTCCCAAAGGAGGCTTCACACATTCACGCCTCCGAAAAAATAATTTTTTTCAGTTCCGACAGGTTTGCCCTCTCTTATCATTTTTTCATTCAGCACATTTGTCAATATATTCGAATGAAAAAGATGCTTTCACTTGGGGTATTTGTTGTAGGTATTATACAGTACGACAAACCACCTGTTGCCCCATTCACTGAAGGTTCCAGAACAGGTATTATTCTGCCCTCAGCATGATAGAGTCCTAGAGAAACTTTGCATATCCTGACATCATTTCTCCATGAACCATAGGTTCCTAACACCCAACCATGTTTATCATCTCCCCACCTTGCACATGATAAACATCCTCGTCGGTCGATAGAGCCTCCCCCTCCATGGCATCCACAACTCAAGTAGACCATGCATCAAAAAATATGATGCCATGGCCATAACTCCGCATTCATCCATCATGCATCAAGTCAAGTTTTACCATATCACGATAAAACCCCTTTCTCGGACTACCATTATCGCAAGCAGATTGAACACACACCACCATGTCTCGCATTTGGCCTACCATCCCTCCATCAGCATAGCCCATCTACAATATTTTCTATCCGCTTCATCACCCCCGCACTGAGACTAACCAATGGGGTCCCCACCCTCAGCAAAAACAACTTCCTCACATCATCAGTGAGTGATTATTTTCATGTTTTTTGGGGCACCCGTCTCCGTGTTTGTACAATCCAAACCCATTTTATATTCTTTTGGCAAGTGTAAAAAGATTGTTTTTAGGAGAACATCCCCTACCCATCCATCCACTATTTCTCCCATGGCAGCAGTCCCTAATCACCCTTGGTCGGAGTTTTACACCATCCACACAAAGCCACCACGACATTCATAACAAACATATACCCACCCTAGACGTCCTACCAACTCCAGGGCTTTCCTCATTAGAAATCATTATGATTGCCGCCAAACTAATTTTTTCAAGGTCCGACCTTGGGCCACTAAACTCCCATCATCAGTTTTCAGTCATTTCTCGCCATCATGCCTATGTTAAGCTATCATATTAGAGACCCTAGTCCCTTGCATTAGTATTTATTTCGATCGGTTGAGGCTTCCTTCTTGTCGACTTCAACAACCATTTTCCAAAAAGGAAGCAGTACCTTGGATGGCTCCTCACCTCAATAGGGGCAACCTCGGATGGCACTATGGGAATCATCATTGGCCATTGATGTCATCGATCCTCCTGACATTCGACTACAACACAACCTTTCATGTCAAGATGGTATCGTACTTCACAACCATTTCACTTTGTCAAAATTCATCGAAGACCCGTGCCATTATAAGCATCTATTTCAGCAATGCTTACATGGGAAGGTCCCAGCAATACAACCATGCATACAATGAGCATTTATTCTAAAATATGCCATACCAAGAATATGCATGTGCACACTACATTCAACTTATCGTTGAAGAAAAAATGCCCCTGAGGGCGTCAGCAATTGTCGTCATCAACCAAATTAGCAAATCACTACCATATAAGTGACACGAACATAACCTTTATCTATCAAATAGGCTTTAACTAGACAAAGCATCACAAGCATGGGACATGCCTGCCTCATATAAATATTGTATTTATTGTATTATACTATCTCTTGCAGGTTTCCGACAAAACATGGTCCCTCTTTTTCTCACAGTAAGGGGTCTCCAACCTTAGGCTGCCGCAGGTCTCTCTCTCTCTCTCTCAACATGGGTTATGCAAAACAAAAACTATAATGTATTTCAGATATACAGTTCTTCCTAGACCTCACACATTAGGGGGCAAGTGTTATCACTAGAAAATCGGACAAGCAAAAGACATTATGAAATTTCAAGCAAAAGGATTTACAGGGTTGAAAAACATTAGAGAATCTGGAAAATTTAACTTTCTCTAAGGTCAAGAGGAAAAATTATCAAATTGCGCACAGAAGACACTAGCAAAGTGCGCTCCATATGCACTTTTCTTCGATAGTAGTGCTAGTCTCCATGGCTTTCCCTAAATAAGTCGCGCAGTCCTGAGTATGGTGGAAGATCACCATCTGGGACCACTTTGCACACTTCAGGAAGAAGATTCTCCACTTGAGGTCGCCCAAGGACAGCCGCCTAAAACCACCTTGAGACCTCTAGTGAGCACACAATGGAATCAACCACCACTCTTGGGTCACTATCCACAATTGTATCAAGAGAGGGAAGAAGATTTGAATTTTGCCTATAAAAAGCCACCATGAGAAGAACAATTCAGAACACATTGTTATGCTGGCCAAATTTCCCATGAGCAAAACCAGCAATGTGTTGTCCAAGTAGCAAGAGAGTGAAGGGATTCAGTTGTTGGCCATCCAACATCTCAATCCCAAAGGAGAAGTGCATCAGTTGTTCGATATCCGATCACTCATTCGAGGAGAAGAGAGAGGCCTACAAATAGCTTAAGGAGAGAGCCCTCCTTGCTTTGAGTATTAGAACTCCATAGCTCTAAGGACTCACTGCGAGTGTTTTAGTGTTCTACCTATTTTTTACCACCAGCAGCTAATAAAAGGGGATTCGTTCTCCGTTGGTATTATTAGTTTGTTTACTCAATATTGAGTTTGTGTTTATGTGTATTTGTTGTTTCTTGTTTCCTCCTCTTTTCTAGTATGCTATGTTCCATAACTAGTTTTTCTACATGTTATGATGCTTCACTAACCATCTAACAACTCATTTTTGCCCTATGACATTACTTGTAGGCTAGCAATCACTCCTATCAAGCACCGGTGTTTTTCGTAAACTTGTGTACTAAACACACCAACACAGTCCCCATTAAAATAATTAATTATTTGAATAACTTAAGCTTTGTGTGAAATTTCTCTAAACTATTTCTGGGTCTTAGAGATATCATGTGTTCTAGCCCCTCCACAAAGTTTTAGAGCTAGATCACATCCGATGCTACCCAAAAATCAACACTCACTCTTAGCAAGGAATGTGCTCTAGTAACACTTCTCACCAGAAGCATTACTCTAATCCATGGCATTGGTCCTCTGCACTGCTGATGCTCGACAAGTGCCCCTCATCCACTGTGCGGCTGCTATCTATACTGTTGCCCATGTCACTGCCACTGACACTGCCTCATCTGTACTGCAACTCTCTCTCAAAATGCTACATCATGCTACCCATAGCACTGTCACTACTAACTGTTGCACTGCAACTCAGTTGCTAAGAAGTAAGAAACTGAAAACACAACCCAAAATCCCGACATACAAGTCATTTTGGTTGCACCTCAATACTGAGGCAACCTCTACTGCTAATCTGCGCTGACCCTCTGGTGCTTTGCGCTGTTGCTGCTCTGCACTGCGTAAGCACTACCTCTACGTTGTTGCTACACTATTCTTGCCTCTGCTCTGCACTGCTCCAGCCTTCAACATCTTAGCTCTGCCATTGTTGCTCCATCCTCCTCACACCAACTGACTCCAGTCATCCTGCTACTGTCATTAAGGGCTCTCGTAGCTCGTATGTGATCCAAGAGTTTGGGCACCTCTACGATCCTACCCTTCACTGCAGTTCGAAAGAACTACAGATCAATGTCGCCCCACCTCTTCTACTGAGGCACATGAGCACTCATGGCTACATCGTCATCATCTCCATCATCGTCCTTAGCTGCAGCAGCCTTCGAATCAAAGTCTTCTTTGCCCTTATTTTTCATAGGGCATGTTGCGGCGAAATGTCCTAATACACCACACCTGAAGCATATGACCTTTGAAAGGTCTTTCGTCTTCTTCCTTTGCTGCCCATGATGTCCTTTAGGTGTGAGAGCCGCATCTTCCTCCTCCTCCTTGATCTTGATCCCTCCACTGTTGATGCCCGCCTTGGTCATTCTCATGATCTCTTCTTGTCGAAGAGCTGCCCACATGTTTTCCCAACTTGGAAGCGCTGCTTTGCCCAAAATGCCTTGGACTTCTCCCACTCATCGGAGACTGCATTCAGAGCAGTCCTCAATAAGACCTTCATCAGGTGTGGCCCCCATGGCAACCAACTGATCACGGAACACCCTCAATCTAATGAGGAAGGGGTCGATCTATTCTCCCTTCAATTTCTGGAATAATCAAAGCTGATTCTCAAGAAGCATCATCCTCTGAACATAAGTCCCCTAATACAATGTGGTCAAAGAAGTCCACATCTCATGTGCTGTGTTCTTCTCAACAATGTGTGGGACCACATGATCCTTGCCTCCGTCCATGATCAAGTGCTTAGCCTTTGCTTGAGCTTCCTCATACTCCTTAAGCAAATTAGTGTCAACAGGAACAAAAATTGCACTCTCGACGAGATGCTTTATACGATGCTCATCCAGTACTGATAGGATTTTGGCCTTCCAGATGACAAAGTTGGATGCTCCATCCAACCTGTCCTAATCCCTCAGTCCATGTGTGGCCATCTCTGCTCAACAAAAGATGTCGAACTGGTTCTCTTCTCCCTCTTCTGCTGCTGCCCCAATAAAACTCAGATCTAGGTTTCTTGGTGCTAGAAACCCTCTGAGGAACCATGCTCCCTCTGAAAAATGATTTCCCTCTTGGAAATCCTCTGTCAACTGATGTCAAATCAGCCCTATCCGATTACTCTTTGCTGCTGATCAACACTAGATCTAGACTTCTTGGCGAGAAGTCTTCTGAGGATCTAGTGCCCTCTACTTTGTCATAGCCTGACTAGGCATTGTTTTGCACTGACAGAAATAATGCCCCACTAGCAACTCCTTAAGAAAAACGAACTCCTCTTCCAACCACGGCAACGGGAAATACGGAGGCTCAACCCTCTACGTTGGCCCAATAAACACAACACTGCCTTTGTTGCCGCTACAGAGTCACCCCAGTTGGCTAACGCAAGCTCTACGTGAGCCCCTTTTGTCACTGTGTCACCCTTCCTTGCCTCTTCCTGGATCTGTGTTGTCACTCGGAACAGCTGCCTTCCTGCAGCAAAATTTTCTCTTCATCTCTTCGCTGATGGCTTCATCTCTACCTAATCTGCAACTTGGCTTTGATACAATGTGAAAATTTTTGAATCCTCTAAACAAAAATCCTACTGCAGTAAATCTGATTTGCTTCTCCTACTTGTTTATTTAACTTAACAAGTTATTTTCTGAATAATTCATGAAAACACTGAAGTAAATATACTGCATCCTCGACAATTATACAGATCAAGCACTGAAGAATAAGCAACCATGTAGACAAAGGACACAAATTTTTCGGACAAATGTCCCTGGAAAAACCCAATGCAGGAAAACCGGTGTAGCAGCTCTTGAGGGTTTTTATTATTATGCAGATTTTTGAATACAAACTAGGGTGCCAATGTGGCTCACCCAACAGAGAATTTCCTCGGCATAAATACCTCTGTGTGGAGAAAAATATTATAATTGATCCAACGTCAGAATGAAGAACTCCACATGTGCATACATAGTTCCCAGCAAGCTCTGCGTTGAGACAACGTCACCCTTCCTAGTGGTTGCGTCACTCCTCTGCTATATGTTGAATCTGAGCCTGATCTACCCCACAGAAACAACAACGCTGCATCCTCTGGCTCTGTGTCACCTCCTCTTGGACCGTGTCACCCTTCTGGGCCTGCGTCAACCTCTGCCTCAGCTCTGCGTGAGCCCAGCTGGGCCTACCTCACCCCATCAAGGGCAACACTGTCTCTCCTAGGTAGATCTGCCTCTCTGCAACTATACTCTCGCCCTTGGATTCAAAATCTCACTGTCGAACTACCCCTAACTGCACTGCAAGCTCACTCTGAATTTCTCAGCAAACCACGCCCCAAAATTTCGACTTAGCTCAAGTGCTGCTACTCTGTGTGTGTTCTTCAACTGACCCCAAGCCTTCCTTTAATACTTTTCCAGTTGACGAATCAACGGTCATGATCTAATCTCTAATCGACGGTTAAGATTAGAAAAGACTTGATCCTCGTCACTTAGAACATTCTCACCCACATGTTAAATTAATTCACTTTAATTATTTAATTTCCCTAAGTTTAGACTTAGAGTCTCCATTAAAATAATTAATTATTTGAATAATTTAAGCTCCAAGTGGAATTCCTCCAAACGATTTCTGGATCTTGGAGATCTCATGTGTTCTAGCCCCTCCACAAAGTTTCCGAGCTAGAGCACATCCGATGCTACCCAACAATCAACACGTCCAAGCACTGCTCCGTCAAAAAATTCGATCTCTAGATTCACTGTGTGTATTCTCCAACTGACCCTCAAGCCTTCCTTTATACTTTTCCTGTTGATGAATCAACGTTCGTGATCTAATCTCTAATCGACGGCTAAGATTAAATTAGACTTCACCCTTGTCACTTAGAAGCTTCTCACTCACATGTTAAATTAATTCACTTTAATTATTTAAATTCCCTAAGTTTTAACTTAGGCTCCATTTAAAACAATTAATTATTTGAATAACTTTCACTTTGGTGGGAATTTCTCCAAACGATTTCTGGGTCTCGAATATCTTATGTGTTCTAGCCCCTCCACAAAGTTTCGGAGCTAGAGCACATACGATGCTACCCAAAAATCAACACGAGTTTCTAGGATGGGGTGTCAGCAGGCCAAAGGAGGCCGGGTTGATTTGCAAAGGAGATCTTGGATATCCAAAATATTTTTCTATTGCATTGTCGAAGGTTTTCCAGTTGGGAAACCAATACTAATTATTTTCTCAAATTGATACATAATAAAATAAAATCTGCATCTACTACACCTGTTAGAAATTAATTAATGGAGCAATGAAATACATAAAAATATTGCGGAAACACAAATACAAAAACGCATAAAACAAGAGAGACACAAATATACGTGATTCACCCAATTTGGGCTACGTCCATGGAGAAAAAGCCCTTCCTTCCTTTTATATTATCTAGCAAACTGAAGAGATACAACCTACAATAGATCCGCTGTAATTTCTTCTTCAATCTCACACAGTCTCCTCTCTCTTTCTCACTCATAATAATAATACACAGTTGAAATACAATTCCCTCATATAAACCTAGGGTTTCCTTCTAGGGAAAAAAACCT
This sequence comes from Pinus albicaulis, assembly GCA_034641835.2. Classification (NCBI taxonomy): domain Eukaryota; kingdom Viridiplantae; phylum Streptophyta; class Pinopsida; order Pinales; family Pinaceae; genus Pinus; species Pinus albicaulis. Next base: position 1,040,482,396 of record CM076577.1, on the reverse strand, counting down.
TAAATTAACATAACTTCTATAGTCATATCATTTGCCTAATGAATGACCCAGATTGACTACGAAATTACAATATTTTACAAGGCAATTTTTCATCAATTTTTAGCTTCGGGGGCACTGCCACTAAACCCCCGTGGGGGGGAAAAGTCCCTACTGCGTGGAGGGGTGTACAGTCTTCCTGAGGCATACACATGGCTAAAACAAGACCTCTAAATCAGGAATATAATCATGCCCCACACCCAACAACACCAATTTTCCCTTCAAGGTTTTTCCAGGGACTATTTTCCAAAACAACAGTGTAATTTTATTGTGTGTGCATCTATTTCTCAATTCCACATTTTTATTTTTTGTGGCATAATTTTAATTGGTGAAGAATTGAAGTGTGGTTTATTCGCTGTTTGTCATTAATAATTTAACAGAAGAGAAATAAACTGTTAAGTTAGGAGAATAATACTCGGTTGTTGTAGTTCAAGTAATTTTCATATGGAATCAAAGCATAGTTAATCAAATTAGAGGTTCAAAGGAGAAAGGAAGATAGATCATGCAATTTCAAAGGGAGATATGAAGCACTGCTTCCAGATTTGCGCAAGGCAGCCAAGCAGTGCGAGTCACAGAGACACAAAAATCTATTTCTAGTTCGGGGTGAAGGAAAAGCTTGATTTTCCTCAGGAGCAGTAGCAACAGGAAGTAGGATTACTGGAGAGAGGGTTCCAGTGAGTAGATTAGTTGATTCATAGAGTAGATCTAGCGCAGTGATTTTGTAGCAAGGGTTTTGCAGTTGCATATCAGCGCAAGATAGGAAGAGAAAAGCACACAAGGGGAATCTCTAGAGGAGGAAAACAGGCCATAATTTATAGTAGCAGAAGGTCGTAGTAGACTTGCCAATCTAGACTCTGCATGTTTCAGGGTCAGCAGTGCATGTGTCGAATTCCAGAGAAGGACTTTCGGGAGATCGAGTTACCCGGTAGAAGCAGTAGGCATTGCGAATTCTGGGAAGGACATCGAAGGCAAGTGTAGAAGAAGATTTGTGCATTTCAGGGAGAGTGTGTGTAGCAGAGAGAAGGCCGAGTTGCTGGAAGGAGGATATTTCCAGCATATAGTTCTCCAGTTTATTTGAATTTCATAGAGATGCCTGCAACGAGACTTAGAGATCAACACAAACTTGACAAAGCCTCAAATTTTTGTGTCTGAAAGGCATCAATGCAATTCCTATTGGATGAGCAGGTTCGATGGGGAGCAGCAAGAAGTCTAGATTAGATCCAGTTATCGTTCACATAGGAACAACACCTTTGCTATAGGGGGCCATAGTAGTAAAGTAGCAAGAGGATTGAGGTGTCAGCAAGGCGCAGTAAGATCTCGAGGGATAGTGCAGAGCTAGTTGAAATCAGATACTTGAGAGGTTGTTACAGAGCCATTTGGGCGTAGTCAGGTCAATAGATAGTGCAGAGCTAGTTGCAGTTGGAGACTCAAGGGACAGTTATAGAGCCAGTTGCAGTGACACAGTAGATCAAAGAGAGTTTGAGACTCAAAGGGAATCTAGCTTCAAAGGGAGCAGCCCTATGAAAGCTTGATCTTCAGGTTTTAAGTAGCTCAATACACATAGTTGCAAGCACAGAGGCAGTGCAGATGCAGTCATGTGGGGGCACTAGCCATGTGGGATCAAAGATTGATTCAACTATAGTTGGTGGTAGATGAATCAGAGTATGCACAATAACATGATGGACAATATTTGCCAGATTGAATTCTTCGTAGTGATTTCCAATGATAAGGAGTCAGAGCAGTTTAGTTGAAGAAAGGAGGTACAACAGAAGTCAGACATCGACAGTGTGTGATAGCCTAGCTACAGTTTCTTCATCAAGAGAGATGAGCAGAATGGATAAGTAGAATATTGTGGAGAACACCTTCCTCACTAAGAGGGAGTGTAAGTTTTTGATGGATACGGTAGCATCAGACAGGTGTTCTAATCTCTAATGTGTTAGAGAGGCTAAGGAACAAAAGGACTCTAGGACCCATAAAAGGTTTCAAGAGAAAACACTCGAAACCACTCAATTAAATTAATTGAACAATAATTAAAAAGTTCCTAAGTCTAACTTAGGAAAACTTATTGATTAATGGGTATTAATTTAGGAAATCAATTTTGCTCTTGAGACTTCTAGAAAAGTGATTTAATAGAGTCTAAGATAATATGAGCCACGATCATGATTAGCACTTGGCTATTGATGCTCCAGCAAGAGATTATAAGAGAAATTCAATGGGGTTGGAGATGGACATTGTTTACAAGTTGTGATCAAGGAAAATCGAAGTCCCCAGTTCACAGTATTCAATGAGGACACAATTCGAGCCAAGGAAAGAGCATCGAAGAGAGGAAACAACAGAGGTTTGGGAGCAGATATCCAAAGGAGATTTTTCTCACTTTTCTAGTGTCTAGGAGGTAGGAAAAGAGGAGGCCGAATTGTCTGCAAAAGAGGCCAATTTGTTTAGTTCGAGTTAGCCAATCTAGTAGTGCGAGTTGTTGGAAGAGGTTCGATTCAGTTGTCGATGTGAAAAATCCTAGATCTGGATTCCTATTGCAACAAATCTAAATTACTTCTCCTATTATTTTTCACAATTATTTCATTACAGTGAAATATCGAAGTAATTATTGAAGCAGTCTACACAAATAATGTTGCAGAGTAAATCTAAGTGCGGAAACAAACTGAACAAAATACAATGAAAAACATCCACATTTGACACAGTTATTTTTGGACTAAGTCCCCGGAAAAACCCAACTCGGGAAAACCGGTGCAGCAGATCTGAGGGTTTTGTATTATTAAGCAGCAAAATCTTGAGTACAACTAGGTGCCAATATCCGGCTCACCCTTCCGAGAAATCTAGACAACAGATGAAATTGTGAGATATACCTCACTCTGCAAGTCCCCGGCTGATCCAAACAGTGCTGGTGAAGCCCCTCTCTGCCTCTGCATGATTGCCTATGCTGGAACTGCGTAAGCATGTGTGGGAAAGCTGAGAAACTGCGTCACCTCTCCTCTGCCACTGATCAAGCTGATCTGAGACTGAGTTTTGGCCCTCCTGGCTCAGAAACCCCAGCCTCTAGCTATCTTTGGACTGACTCTGGAAGGCACTGTGTCACTTCTGCGTGATACCCTTCAGGGACTACATCACCCCTTCAGAAAACTGTGTTGCCTCTCTCTAAAATGTACTCCTGGTTCTCCTGACCAGTTACTGCATCTACCCCTCTCTGGAACCGATCACTGAATCAAATCACTTAGCAAACCCGGCCATAGTGATTCCATCTTGATCAAAAAGTTGTGTCTCTCTCACAAGCTCGAAAATGCCAAATGCTCAATGTGCTCAATGTGTTTTCCATGGGCCCCTCACCCTCCTTATATTCTTCTGTTGACCCTTCAACGGCCAAGATTAAAACATAATCAAGGGCTAATATTAACTTGGAGGTGATCCATGACTTTATCTAGGCTTTAATTAATCAGTTTCCCGAAGTTTAGACTTAGGAAAACATTAAAAAAAGATTAGTTAATTTAATTAAACCATCTCTAAGTGGAATTTTCCAAAACCATTTTTGGGTTTTATGGAATACATGTGTCTTAGCCTATATACAAAGTTACAAGGCTAGAGCACATACGATGCTACCATAAATCAACACTCCCTCTTAGCGAGGAAAGTGCTCTAGCAAGACAACTCAATGTGTTGTTGTTCTGACTTCTAGAACATCTGTTGTTGTGTTGTTGATTCTGCTCACCAACACTACACAAAATGTTGCATCTGTACTGCTGCTAACTCTGCATGTTGCTGCCAACTGCACTGTACTACAACTCCCTCTGAATTCTGCAACCATGTTGTTGCACGGCGTGAGCACTGCTTTGCGTTGCTGCTGCTCATTTGCTGCCGCTGCTGCTCATCTATTGCTATTGCTGCTTATCTGCTGTTGCTGCTGCTCAACTACTGTTGTTGTTGCATTGTTGCTAATTGCAACAGAAAAACATCTGAAATTGGACAAGTAAATCTGCAACTGAAAAATAAGACTAACTGTTGCTAGCTTCTGCACCAGCTCTCTGAAAATACTGCGTTTTTGTTTCTCTGCACTGCGTGAGCACTGCAATGCACTGTGCTGCACCAGTGTGCACTGTGTTGCTATTTCTCAACTGTTGATGCTATTGCTCCCTCTCTGCGCTGATCAGGCTCTAGTACTGCTAGCTACTGCATTGTCTTCTCATCCTTCACTGCAATTGTCCATCCTGCTAGTGTCTTTATGCTGTCGTAGCTCACATGTGATCCAAGAGTTTGAAAATACTCAATGATCCTGCCTAGCTGTAGATTTTGGATCTACAACTCCAAGTCAGCCCATTTCTCTCCTTTCGAAATATGAGCTAACATAGCACAATCTCCTTCTGCCTCAATCTTGGTAGCTCCTACTTGAGGATCTTGCTTCTCCTCTTTATCATTTTTCTTAAGAGGACACTGTATGGCACAATGTCCCATTTCCCCAGACCTGAAGCATTTGATCTTGGACAAATCTTTCTTCTTCTGCTTCTGTTGCCCCTTTGATGCAAGGGCAATGTTATCTTCTTCCTCCTTGAATTTTGAACTACTACTGCCATCCTCAATATGGATTTTAAGGGGATCTCTCCTCAACTCTTCTTGCTGCAAGGCTGCCCACATCGCTTCCCATCCTAGAAGCTTTTCTCTGCCCAAAATACTCTAGACAAAGACCTGATAGTCTTTTGAAATGGAGTTCAGAGTGAGTCTTACTAGCTCTAAGTCTTTGGGAGTTGATCCCACTGCTGACAACTGGTCTCGATTATCCTGAATTCTAGACAGGAAGGAGTCAAAACGCTCTCCCTTCTTCATCCTGGTATTACGCATCTTCTCCTCCAAGTACATCTTCCGCTGCTCGAAATATCCTTGGTATAGCTTTTCTATCCCTACCCACATTTCTCTAGCAGTGTTCTTTGCTGCTATGTGAGGTACGATGTGATCCTTCACACCATCTATGATCAATCGCTTGGCTCTTGCCATATTCTTCTTGAATGCTCTCCAAATGTTGCCTCTAGAGGTTCTGAAACTGCGCTATCTATGAGGGCCTTTAGATCATGCTCATCAAGGAGAAACAAAATCCTTGATTTCCAAATGACATAGTTGGAGGCACCCTCCAATCTATCTTGGTCACGCAATCTGTTGCTAGCCATCTCTTCAATTGTTGATATCTTGCTCTAACCCTCTACTCAACTAGACTTACGCACTCCTTGTGGAGTAAGTTACTACTTCTGCTGCAGCACGGGAAAAATACTGAGCTTCTTTGAGTAAGAAACTCTCTGAGGTTAAGAAATCCCCAATCTATGTTTTTCAGAAATTTTCTGATGCTTATGCACCAGCTCTTATTGTTGTGCAGTAATTGTGTCCTTCAGCGACGCTGGTCTACTACATTGCCTCTTCTGCAACTGAAAAAACTTACCCCTCTGTCAACTCTCTCAGAGGGAGTCTTTTCTACGCTGGATTTCCGTCCTGGCTTGGACAACATGATTTCTGGGAGGATTTGTTGCTGTTTACGTAGATCCCAGTCTCTTTAGCACTGATCTGCTGGTTCACCCTTGTTTCTCCTGCACTTCAGCTTAAATAAGCTCTGATACCATGTGAAAAATCCTAGATCTGGATTCCTACTGCAACAAATCTAAATTACTTCTCCTATTATTTTTCATAATTATTTCATTATAGTGAAATATCGAAATAATTACTGAAGAATTCTACACAAATAATGCTGCGGAATAAATCTAAGTGCTGAAACAAACTGAACAAAATACAATGAAAAACATCCACATTTGACACAGTTATTTTTGGACTAAGTCCCCGGAAAAACCCAACGTGGGAAAACATGTGCAACAGATCTGAGGGTTTTATATTATTAAGGAGTAGAATCTTGAGTACAACTAGGGTGCCAATATCCGGCTCACCTTCAGAGAAATCTAGACAACAGATGAAGTTGTGAGATATACCTCATTCTGCAAGTCCCCGGCTAATTTAAACAGCGCTGGTGAAGCCCCTCTTTGCCTCTGCGTGATTGCCTACGCTGGAACTGCGTAAGCCTATGTGGGCAAGTTGAGGAATTGCGTCACCTCTCCTCTGCAACTGAGCAAGCTGATTTGAGACTGACTTTTGGCCTTCCTGGCTCAGAAATCTCAACCTCTAGCTATCTTCGGACTTACTCTGGAAGGCACTGTGTCACTTCTGCGTGGTTCCCTTCAGGGACTGCATCACCCCTTCAGAAAACTGTGCTGCCTCTCTCTGTGTCACTGCTGCCTCTCTCTAAAATGTACTCCTGGTCCTCCTGACCAGTTACTGCATCTTCCCCTCTCTAGAACTAATCACTGAATCAAATCACTTAGCAAACCCAACCCTAGTGATTTGATCTTGATCAAAAAGTTGTGCCTCTCTCACAAGCTCGAAAATGCAAAATGTTCAATGTGCTCAATGTGTTTTCCATAGGCCCCTCACCCTCCTTCTTATATTCTTCCGTTGACCCTTCAACGGCCAAGATTAAAACATAATCAAGGGTTAATATTAACTTAGAGGTGATTCATGAATTTATCTAGAAGATTCACACTTAGTTTAATTAATACCCTTTAATTAATCAGTTTCCCCAAGCTTAGACATAGGAAAACATTAAAAAACGATTAATTAATTTAATTAAACCATCTCTAAGTGGAATTTTCCAAAACGATTTCTGGGTTTTATGGAATACATGTGTCTTAGCCTATATACAAAGTTACAAGGATAGAGCACATCCGATGCTACCATAAATCAATAGCCGAAGGCTGGATTAGTGTATGGAAGGCAGAGCAAATTCATTCCAAAGGCAGAAGGAGACTAGCATCCTAGTTGGAGGCATATCCAACGTTGTGTGAGTCACTCAGAGATAGCAGTGTGCATTTCAAGTAGCGATGTGAGTTTCCAGTGTGGGGTGCAAGCAATCCAGAGGAGGCCGAGTCGATCTGCAAAGGAGTTATTAGATCTCCAATATATTTTACTAATGTTGTTGAGATTTTGTGTATTTGGGGTAGCATCAGTTGTGCTCTAGGTCCCAAATTTTGAGGAAGGACTACGAGTTCACCTGATCTACAAGACCCAGAAATGGATTTGGGAAATTTCATCTGGTTTAGGAGATATTAAATTAATTAATTATTTTAATGTATTTCCTAAGTTAAAACTTAGGAAAATAAAATAATTAAAGTGAATTTAATTAAACATGTGATGAAATTATCTTAAGTCACACAGATCAAGCTTTCTTTTTGATCTTAGCCATTGAGTAAAGGTTTAATCTTGGCCATTGATTTGTCAACGAGAAAAGTATAAAGGAAAAGCTTGGGGTCATTTGTAAGAGACACATAAGCAGAGCACTAAAGCTAAGCTGAGATTCTAGGGTGAGGATGCTAAGAATTCTCAAGTGTTTCAGTTGCAGAGAGGGGAATTTAGACCAAGGGGATGATTTGATCCCAGGGTCTAGAATACACAAAAAGCAGAGAAGAGATCAGGAAAGACAGCACATAGGAAGGCAGCAGCAGACGGCAGCAGCAGCAGCAGCAGACGGCAACAGCAGCAGCAAGGACATCGTGATTTTCAAGAAACCCTTCAGGGGTTACGTAGAGACCCTTAAGGGCAGCGTAGTGGCTGCATCACCCAGTCTGGGGTAACGCAGTCCCTTCCAGTGACAGTGTTGAGCATTTGGAGGCCTTCAGAGGCTGAGCCGTGTCTTTCAGGGGCAAATCTGGGGTTTCTAGGCCTAGATCTGGCTGAGTTCTGTAAATCCCGTTTGAGGGTGTGGATCAGTGAGTATTGTTGGTCTTAGATCAGCCAGGTGCTGCAGATCTAGAGTTTTCTCTATAGGGTTTTCCAGATCTGGAATCCAAAGTTGTGTATTAAAAAATATTCTTAATAATAGAGCCCTCCAGCTGCCAGAGACCGGTTTTCCCACATTGGGCTTTTCCGAGGACAGTTTATCCAGAATTAACTGTGTCACTTTGTCTATGTGTGCATGTGCTTATTCTAGATCTGAATTGGTAGAGATCTGTTATGTGTTTTGCTTTGATGTTAACTTGAATTCATTCAGTTGATAAATTGTATAAGTAGGAGAAGCTTAACCAGATTAACAGAAATAATTTCCTCATAAGAATTAAGATTCAGAAATTTCTACATGGTATCAGAGCAATTGCAGATCTAAAAGGGTCACCAACTAAAGCATCTGAAGGATCTAGCTACAGAAAGCAGTTGGAAAGGCAGCAGAAAAAAAAAATCTGAAGGGACAGCGCAGTTTTCAGGAGGAGATTCATGCAGAGGGAAGGGTGATGCTGTCCAGCGCTGTGTCCTAGCAAGCCCACGTAATTACTACGCAGAGGCAACTCAGAAACAACGTTGGTTAGGTCTGAAGCCAGCCAATGTGATTCAGATCTGAATTTGTCAGATCCAGAAAAATTCTGCAGAAAAGTTGTAGAAATTCAGAAGAGCTGGTGGGGTTAAACTTCTGAAGTTTTCAGATTTTTAACCTTAGCACAAGTGACAAAGTTTGGGAAGAGATCAACTTCTCAGAGAGTTTCTTGCCAAAGGAAACTTGTAGTTTGGTCAGAGGATCAAAGAAGAAGCTGAATCATAGTTGATTTGGTAGATTTCCAAGGAGGGAAATCAAGCGTCAGAGGGAGTAGAGGGTGCCCAGTTCGTAAAGGACCCTAGATCCAAGATCTCTAGCATAGAGAAGAGGAACTCCGACACATTCTGAGCAGATGGCTCCTCATGGACTGCAGCCGAAGAAGAAGAAGGACCTTTCAAAGATCAAGTGCTTCTAGTGTGGCGAAATGGGACATTTTGCCAGCCATTGTCCAGAAAAGAAGAAGGACAAGGAAGCATCTTCTTCCAAAGCAGCGATGGCAGATGATGGGTCCAGAGATGATGTAGCCATGAGCGCTCATGAACCACGAAGGTGGGGCGACATGGATCTGTAGAGGATCTATAGAAGGAAGGCGAGATCCTTGAGTAGCTCATCTCTTGGATCACAAGAGAGCTACGACAGCCTTAAGACAGTAGCGAGACAAGTGGAGCAGTGCGTGCATAGATCACAGATGAAGCAAGCAAAGGAAAATCTGAAGCTAGAAGGAGCAGCGCAAAGCAAAGCAGTAGCAGCGTAGAAGTAGCAGCAACACAGAGGCTGATGTGACTTCAGCAACCCAGAGTAGTGCTGCTTACGCAGTGCATAGCTGTAGCAGCGCAAAGAGATTCAAAAGGACAGCGTAGTGCAACAACAGCGTGATAGATTTCAACACAAGGAGCTGATGTAACTTCAGTAGTGCAGAGGGAGTCTGATTACACAGGCAGAGGTGTAGCTATGCATTGTTCTTTAGATGCCAGCACAGATCTGTAGCCTATGGAGCTTCAGTGATAAGGATGCAGCCCATCTGACTTGTCTGTCAAAGATTGGGCAGGAGATTCAGTTGTTTCTCTCAACAACTGAAGTTGCAGTGCAGCAGATCAACAGTGGCAATGCTATGAGTAGCACAGATGCAGCATTTTGAGAGGGAGTTGTAATACAGTGGTTGCAGTCGCAGTGGCAGAGTCATGGGCAACAGGTACAGAATGGCAGCGGCAGTGCAGAGTTGAGTGGCAGGAGGTCAAGCTTCAGCAACATAGAACCAGTGCCCAAAACCATGTAATGCACAAGTGTGATGTATTGCTAGAGCACACCCTTGATCCTAAGAGGGAGTGTTGAGATTTTGTCTATTTGGGGTAGCATCAGTTGTGCTCTAGGTCCCAAATTTTGGGGAGGGACTAGAGTTCACCTGATCTACAAGACCCAGAAATGGACTTGGGAAATTTCATATGGTTTAGAAGATATCAAATTAATTAATTATTTTAATGTATTTCCTAAGTTAAAACTTAGGAAAATAAAATAATTAAAGTGAATTTAATTAAACATGTGATGAAATTGTCTTAAGTCACACGGATCAAGATTTCTTTTAATCTTAGCGATTGATTAAAGATTTAATCTTGGTCGTTGATTTGTCAACGAGAAAAGTATAAAGGAAAGGCTTGGGCTCATTTGTAAGAGACACAGAGGCACAACACTGAAGCTAAGCTGAGATTCTAGGGCAAGATTGCTAAGAATTCTCAAGTGTTTCAGTTGCAGAGAGGGGAATTTAGACCAAGGGCATGATCTGATCCCAGGGTCTAGAATACATAAGAAGCAGAGAAGAGATCAGGAAAGACAGCAGCAGCAGCAGCAACAACAAGGACAACGTGATTTTCAAGAAACCCTTCAGGGGTTACGCAGAGACCCTTAGGGGCAGCGTAGTGACTGCGTCACCCAGTTTGGGGTAACGCAGTCCCTTCCAGTGACAACGCTGAGCATTTGGAGGCCTTCAGAGGCTGACGCAGTGTCTTTTAGGGGCAGATCTGGGGTTTCTAGGCCTAGAACTGGCTGAGTTCTATAAATCGCGTTTGAGGGTGTGGATTAGTCAGTATTGTTGGTCTTAGATCAGCCAGGTGATGCAGATCTAGAGTTTTCTCTGTAGGGTTTTCCAAATCTGGAACCCAGAGTTGTGTATTCGGAAATATTCTTAATTATAGAGCCCTCCAACAGCCAGAGACCGGTTTTCCCACATTGGGTTTTTCCGGGGACAGTTTGTCCAAAGATAACTGTGTCACTTTGTCTATGTGTGCATGTGCTTATTCTAGATCTGAATTGGTAGAGATCTGTTATGTGTTTTGCTTTGATGTTAACTTGAATTTATTCAGTTGATAAGTTGTATGAGTAAAAGAAGCTTAACCGGATTAACAGAAATAATTTCTGCATAAGAATTAAGATTCATAAATTTCTACAAATGTATTTCCGAAGGTTTGCCAGTCGAGAAACCAGTACCAATTATTTTCTTAAATTGTTGCATAATAAAACAAAATCCTCATCTGCTGCATCGGTTTTCTCTTCGAAATTTTTCTGTGGACTATTCTCCAAAACAACAGTGTCATTTTATTGTGTGTGCAACTATTTCTTAATTCCATATTTTTATTTTCCGTAGTGTAATTTTAATTGGTGAAGAATCGCAGTGTGGTTTATTTGCTATTTTTCATTAATAATTTAACAAAAGACAAATAAACTGTTAAGTTAGGAGAATAATACTTAGTCGCTGCAGTTCAAGGAATTTTCACAACCCACTCCCTTCTATTCTACTCAGATCATCCATGAGTCCCTCAAAATCGAAAAGCATCCAAATAACTTTAATCGTGAAGATGGATACAAGTTAAATCATTCTTGGAAACCTCTAATTCACACCTTAATCTTTGATCTTCTCTTTGCCTCCCCCTCCCACCCATGTTCTTAAATTATTTTTTTCTTTAGCCTCGTTTTCTTTCCTTTTCGTTCATTCCTTTAATTTTAATCATCTTTATCTTTTATTATAATTTTCCCCTTCCCCCCTCCCCCCTTCACATGTCCCTATCATAGGAAAAAATGGTTAATTAATAGTAATTAATTGAGAAAGGTGTGAATTATCTAGAAACTCATAAAGGTGATCTCAACCATCGATTAAGTTTTAATCTTGGTCGTTGGAGTCCCAACTAGAGATTATAAAAGGTCGATGGGTAGATGGAGAACACATCAGTGCAGAGACTCAGTTGTCTGGGTAGTTCAGTTTTACAGTTCCGGTGATTCAGCAGGAGAAGTTGAGCTAGTAGATCGAGTAGCAGGTGACAGGAGAGGTCAGTAGTGATCTAGAGGAAGTTTACTAGTTCTTGAGAGTCAAAAAAAGGAGGTTGAAATTTATCTCTAGGAAGTTGCGTAGTGCCTCAAGAAGGCAGTATGATTTAGCTGAAGGGAAGGTTGGTTTCAGTTTCAGAGGCCAGAAATATTTTCTAGAGTGTCGGAGAAGCATTTTCCCAGTCAGCAATAGATAGGGTGGCTTGAATATCAGTTGTTTAAAGCAGTGAGTTTGGCAGGCTGCGCAGGGGTGACACAGGGCCTATGCAGAGCTGTTTGGACGACTCACTTGGAACTTGCAGTCGAAGCTGGGATTGATTGGAGTGAGGGTAAAATTTCCCTCAGTAATTTTGCCAGTATTTCTCTTGGATAGAATCGCTAGTTTGGCGATATTTTATTGTACTCAAAATTTCTGCTGCAAATAATACTATAAACCCTCAGCAACAACCGGTTTTCCCACATTGGGTTTTGCCAGGGACTGTTGTCCAAAATAACAGTGTCATAATTTGTATGCGCTAGTATTTCTCAGTTCCTGTTTCTGGTTTCGCGGTATTTTATTTGGTGGAGAAACTGCAATGTGAATAATTCGATATTAATCAGAAAATTAATAAATTGTTAATCAAATAGTAGAATTAATTCCAATTGCTACATTTCAAGGAATTTTCTCATGGTATCAGCGCATATTTGACGAAACGAAAGCTCAGAGTCGAGAAAAAGAAAATTTCATTGTTCAAAGGGAGCAACAACTTAGATTTTTGGAGAGGAGATTCATATTCTGGGCACACAGGGTTTGCAATGGTTTGCTAGAGCAGATTCAGTGTCAGAAAGAAGAGAAAAGTGCACACACAAAGGGAAGAATTTCCCGATTTTCCTAGAGGGCTTCCAGTTCTAGTTTTTGGAGGAGATCCACAATTTTCTAGTTATAAAAGGAAATACGAGTTTGCTAGAAGCAGCTAGTTCGAGTTGGTGGGGTTACAGTTCATGTGCCAGTTTTCTGGAGAAGGACATTCGAAAAGGCTAAGCGAGCAGTTCCAGAAAGAAGTTGAACGCAAAGCGAGGCCGACAATATCAGTTCTACGCATTCCAGGAGGGAGTGTGAATTGCAGAGTAAGTACCCGATCAAGAAAGGGAGGAGACTCCTATTTAGTTCTCTATTAATTAGGTTTCGCAGTTTTTGCAGCTTTCTATAGATGGTCGTATGAGATTGCCAGAAGAGGTCATGATAGTTAACCATAATACAGATCTGGACAGCAGATCAACTTCCAGTTGTCAGATATAGGTTTCGGAGGAAGTGCGAGTTGCAAAGCAAAGAAAGGTCCTAGTAAGGGGTAAGGCTCGAAAGGAGGTAGTGGGGCACTAGATCCAGGTGGAGGAATATGAGACTCCAGTATGTCAGATTGGGCAAGAAACATGGAAGAGCAGTAGATTAGATCCATTTGTTGTAGAGTTCTCACATGGATTAGTATCCTTGCTACGGGAGCCCAACAAAATCAGTAGCAGGAGGATCACAGTATCAACAGGTGTAGTCAGTCATTCAGATGACAACTGCATAGCTAGATGCAATCAATACTCAGGAGATAGTTGCATAACTAGTTGCAGTGATACAAGCAATGCGAATTGCTCAGTTGCAGTTTACAGGTGCAGTTCTAGCTAGAAGATTCCTAGCACAAAACTATGCAGTCCAGTTTCCAGTACAGGAGGGCAGTGCGAGTTTCCAGGAGGGAGCAAAGAGATTTCCCATAGATAGAATGAGACTCAGAGGGAATCTAGCTTTAGAGGGAGCAGCCTTATGGAGGCTAGTGCTTCAGGATCTGGGGAGATCAGACTCATTATTTCAGTAGTTGTGGCAACAGTGCAGCAGAGCAATAGCAACAATAGTATGAGTAGATCATAGTTAAGAGTTGCACACATATTTGGGAAGGGTCTATTGAGGTAAGCATCAGATGATGTTTCCTCATGGATCATTACCTCTGTTATAGGGGCCCACGGTATTCAGTAGCAGGAGGATCAATGTTAGCTAATGCAGTCAGTTCTGGAGTAACAGTTGCAGACTAGTAGCAGTCAGATGCTGAGGAGCACAGACCAGTGTTGACAACAGAGCAGGAAGCTCAATAGAAAAGTCAACAGTAGCACAAACTTCCCAGTGGATAGTGCAGAAGCTAGTAGCAGTTAGATGCTCAAGAAACAGTTGCAGCACAGAGACAGTTGATTTAGTATTTTGGATGCTTCTCAGTTGTTACAGTTGCAATGGCAACAACAACAGTTGAGAGGGAGTTGCAATGCAGATGTAGAGTTAGCAGCAGTACGGTAGTACAACAGTGTGAGCAACAACACAGATGCAACATTAGAGTTGCACTATAGTTGGTGGGAAGTGATAGGGTGTCAAAGTGGCCAGACATCAGCAGCGTGTATGGAGGATGATACAAAGACAGGGTGTTGTGATAGATTGTGCAACACTAGAGAGAGAACACCTTCTTCGCTAAGAGGTGTTAGTTTTTATAGCATCGTAGGTGTTCTACTCTCAAAACTTTGTGGAGAGGTTAAAAAATATGAGTTCTCAAAAACCCAGAAATCATTTCTAGAAATTCCACCAAGAGATAGCTCAATTAAATTAATTGACCATAATTAAAAATTTCCTAAGTCTAACTTAGGAAAAATGGTTAATTAATAGTAATTAATTGAGAAAAGTGTGAATTATCTAGAAACTCACATGGATCGACTTGGAGATAATCTCAGCCATCGATAAAGTTTTAATCTTAGTCGTCGAAGTCCCTATTGAAGATTATAAGAAGAGGTCAATGGGTAGATGGGGAACACACCAGTGCAAATACTCAGTGGTCTGGGCAGTTCAATTTTCCAGTGCAAGTGATTCAGCAAGAGAAGTCGAGCCAGTAGATCGAGTAGCAGGTGGCAAGAGAGGTCAGCAGTGATCCGGAGGAAGTTTTCCAGTTCCAGAGAGTCGGAAAGAGGAGGCCGAAATTTATCTCCAAGAGGTTGCGCAGTGCCTCAAGAAAGCAATTTGATTTGGCTAAAGGGAAGGTCGTTTTCAGTTCCAGAGGTCGGGAAGATTTTCCAGAGTGGCGAAGAAGCATTTTCCCAGTCAGCAGCAAATAGGACAGCTTGAGTAGCAGTTGTTTCAGCCAGTGCGTTTGGCAGGCTGTAGAGGGGTGATGTAGGGCTTGCACAAAGCTGTTTGGATGGCTCACTTGGAGCTTGAAGTCAGAGCCGGGATTGGTTGGAGTGAGGGTAAAATTTTCCTCGGTAATTTTTCCAGTATTTCTCTTGGATAGAATCACCAGTTTGGCGATATTTTATTGTACTCAGAATTTTTGCTACAAATAATAAATATAAACCCTCAATTGCAACCAGTTTTCCCACATTGGGTTTTTTCGGAGGACTTTCATCCAAAATCACAGTGTCATAATTTTTTTGTGTGTGCTAGTATTTCTTGGTTCCTACTTTTGCTTCCGCGGTATTTTATTTGGTGAAGAAATTGCAGTGTGATTAATTTGGTATTAATCAGAAAATTAATAAACTGTTAATCAGTTAGGAGAATTAATTCCAGTTGCTTATTTCAAGGATTTTTCACACTCCACCTCAATTCTAGTCTCTCCTTAATTTTTGATCGCCCCCTTTCATCCTTTCAACCTAACCCTCTTTCCTTCGTTACTCATTTATTTTCATTCTTTATTATTTAATATTTACTAAAAAATTTAAATTAGTTAACTATTGTTTATATTTCTTAATTTTTTTTAATTTACTTCATTTTTATTCACTTAGAAAACTTAACATATATATATATTTTTTTTCAAATTATTTTCATTGGTAATTCAAAATTAAATATTTCTTATTTTTCTCCAACAATCATTTTTATTGACTGGTTAAACTTTGTCCGTTGAACTCTAATTTCCTTTTTAACCTAGAAAACGTAATGGTCCTTTTTGACCTCTAAAATCTGACATTCCTCTCTCCTTCCTCGCGCCTATATAATCCTATATGCACTCTTTTCTAATCATTCTGCTTCATTTGGTCCCAGAAGATGGGTGGAGTGTCCACCTGAAACGCTGAACACTATAGTTATTCCACATACACGGTAAAAATATCCAGAAATACTCTATAACAGAAGATTTAGATTACCTACTGGTTAGATATAGAACCTAACTATTAAAGACAATCTCTCTTTTAGAGGACTAAATAGTTTGTTTTTTTATGACACTTTGTTTCTGTTAATTGCACATCTAATCTTTAAAGAATATTTAATATATGTATAAGCTATCTCTGAGCAAACTGTAATTTAGAGACAGAAACAGTGATATTGTAACTGGGAATGTTTCAACTTACCTTTTCTGGCTCCTTGTGCCTTGCTCTTCTCTCTGCTTGTCTGAAAAGGATCTAGGTATTTGTTTCCGTCTTCTCTTCACCGGCTGCTCCAGCTTTGCAGTTTGTTTTTTACATTGTAATAAGATCTCTGGCTGATGCCTTGAGTTAGACCCAGACTTAGCCTGAGCATTCTGCTGCTTGCACCTCCTCATATACACTTCTTCAACAGCTGTACCACTTAATGCAGCTTTGCATGTTCTTTTTTTCTCAGGTTCATTTTCCCTCAGTTTCTTTTCACTGGACATCTGTTCATGCAGAGACTTGTTCACTTTAGATCTTTGTTTATACAAGGATTCTTTTGCACATGATTTGTCTGTGTTCCTCTTTCGATTAATATCCCTACGATCAAAAATCTCCTGATTAGCAGGTTCAGTAGTAACGTAGTCACAACAAAATCTGGAACTCAACAAGCACATGAATTCTATAGGGTAACTGTTTTTCTCTGGTCATTGTATTACCTTTTTGACATGTAAATCTTAGTTCCTTGTGCATTAACAAATTAGCATCTTCCCTCATATGCAGCTCTAGAACAGACGTGACACAACAAATAAGTTCCTGTCTGGAATGAAGATATGCCACTTTATCTTTATTACACTCGGTGTTTAAGCAATGAAAATTCTTCACTTGTAGTACACTTCTGGAATTGAAAATGAACTTCTTTTGTTCCTTCCAGTACTAATATTTAACTCCAGTGAGATAGTATATTCATATGTTTTGTTTCACAGTTACCTCTTATGCACAGGATCTGTTTTATGTCCTACTTGTTAAAGAGATGTGGGCATAATACATAGAATAATTCTTCTAGAAAATAAATATGATATCTTTCTGTCCGAAGACATGAGTAACCTTAAATTCAAAACAATATCAATGTTTCAAAATAAATGACAAAAATTTCAAACAAACTGAACAGCTAATATTAGCAGCATCAGACATGAAAATTCTTCTGAAAAATTGAATTCACTCATGAGAAAAAAAGCAAGATTTGCTCCCTCACCAGAACAAATCATACAATCTGCTCAACTACGGCCTATAGTCTAGTGAGCAGAAAATCTTACAGAGTTCTGAACGATAGGGGAAGTGAGCGCCCATCTACCGAAGATCAAATTCCATATGGGAGCAGAAATACAACTTAGGAAAGGAAAGACTTTGTTAAACAGCTCAGACTAATTTGGATTGTTGGAATTGTAGATTTTGTTCCAAGACTTGCCAAGTAATATTTATACCTAACAGGTCAACTTGGCTCAGCCCTCAAAGGAGATGATTCTTTATGGAACTGCAAGAATGGGTCAATCTGACCAATAATCAATGAGTTTGACCAGATTGGCAAGTACTCTGCACTTTTCTCAACAATCACCATTTTGAACAAAATATCCAACAGCCACAGAATATAAAAGAAAACAGCAAAATCATTATTCATCATTTTATATTCTATTTTTTCGAGTGAGGAATTTTCTGCAGAGTAAGGCTGTCTGCGTGATTTTTGCAACTGGATCCAAAGTATTTGAGAAAAACGTGTAATAGCCAAATGCTCAGTAGCTGGATTTTGGCATTATAAATAGATTGGGAAGAAAATTTTCTCAATATTTGCAATGGAAGGCACACCAAACCAGTGATTTGAGTCCACCTAACTTCCCCATACACAATTTTCATGGAGATTGGAGTTATTTCTGTAAATTTTTAAACTGTTTGAGGGTGTTGTTGTTTTTTCTTCTTATAAAACCCTAACAACTAAAAAAAAACTATGAAAATGGTAATAGAGAGGGTTTTTGTCTGTTCCTATTGTGGAGATCTGAGTACTAAGATGCGATACAATTTTGGCAATAAATGTATGAGTCGGGGAGATAAACAGTTTGAAGTGCCATTTGGAAAAAAAAAAAAAGAATTTCCTTGATGTAAGATCCTTAGATGTGCCTCTAGATGTTGTTATGAACAAAGTTTATAAATGTAGCAGAACACTCAGAAGATCTGAAATATATAAGTATCCATGATATGACAATAATATATTTATATAAGAGATGGAGAGAAGATATGAGATGATGATGAGAATGTTACAAATGAGGCCCGCTTCTATACCTAGGCAGGTGCCTCTTCATGAATGGTCATGTCCCTTAGACATGCCTCTTTGGTACTAATTATTATTTAATTAATTATTATTATGATCATTATGATAATTTATATTTATGTTATTTTTATATAGATTATATTCATAACAGATGTCTCCTATCAAGAAAATGCCAATCTAGAAACTATGTTGCACGAAACTTCTAGGAACCCAGCATTTCAGGCCTGTTACCGCTCAAACTAGCAGGGGTCCTAGGAGGGGATCCTATAGAGAAACTACTAGGTCAAAGGAAAACAATGGAGCAATAGTCCACTATCACCTCAGCTAAGGCTCCCTATTCTTTGCGGACTTTCACCAATGGGAGGAGATCTAGTATGGGGGAATCACAAGAATGAATATGTCAATAAAAGGATGAAGGGTTATTCCCAAGGCCTATTCACAAGAGAGAGAATCAATTATATGGCTTTCTTGCTCGAAAAGCAAGGTGATAGGCTCTCTAGGAAGGGCTAAGAGTATCTTTGAGGCTAGGGTTTGGTAATATATCTTGTCAAGAAAGTTCCTAGACAAAAAAATCCTCATGGGAATTGGCCTCTATGTGATCTTTGTGAAATTAGAGTTGTGAAGTTATGGGACCACACAAGGCTAAGTGGACCCAAAATTAGGTCAAGGGTATGGAGTTGATCAACCAAGGAGGGGCTTGACCTAACTATGGAAGAGAAGAGGATCAAAGGACAAATTTTCTTTTGAGGATTGAATACAATGATCCAAATGAGGACACTAGCCAAGGGAAACCTAAGGCAGGAAATGGCCTTCGAGCTAGGGCTTGCTATATCTCGAGATCCCACCGTCGGAATTGCTTCAAATTTGGAGGGCCTCTAGAGGAAACTCTAGTGTAATTATGCACCAAAAATATAGGCATTTTGATGGCTATGACGAGATTTATCTGATGCCATAGGTGACATATGAGGGCTAGGCCTAGAAAGAGAAAGAGGAGGCAAGAGAAAATAAGCATTTAGGTGACCAACAATGGATGGATTAGTGCCTTGCCTTTGGGAGAGATGGAGTCAAGGTGAATTTATGATTTGGAGAAGATTAACCCAATCAAGGAGGCCTCTAGGAAACTTTGCATGGCAATTAGGGCACGAGAGCAGCTACCCAAGGACTTTATACTTTGATGTACAATGTTTGATGACTTATGAAGGCGCATTCAACAAAAATAACCTCTAGGAACATTCACCCATTCATACATGACACATGCAATGATGCAACGCTTCAACAGATCAAAACTTCCGCAATTTCGCGTAGAAAAGTCGTAAATTTCAGACCTCTATAGCAAAAATCCCAGCAACATTCGTGTGATATGATAAACACGAGAATAAACATGAAAAAGCTATCACTTACTTCTATAATGAGTATATCCAATCATCAAATCATGGCATAAATGAAGCTCCAAGACCAAGAGAATAGCATCCAAACATCAAAATTCATCCATGAAACCAAACTCGTCCTCCAAAAAGGGAATGCAAAATTTGTCAAGTAGCTACTAAACCCAAATCCAAGTGATCATGAGATAAATGAATCACCTCTCATCTATTTATACAATCTCTAATAAGTTCGATTTGCCTAATTGGCCTAATTAAGCCCCAAATAATAAAATAATGTGCAATAGTAACATCCTTTGGTGGCAGGCCCACCAAGATAGCTCAAAATAAAATAAAACCTCTCAAGAGGGCAGAATAATCAACACAATGAGTCGTTGGGCCATTGAGAATGCCCAATGAAATCAAAAGTGTACCACGGTGAGATAATGGACTCCAAACATAGTGGACAAGGGGTTGGCCCCTTATTTTCCAAGCAAGTCATTGTCGTGCTCCCAAGTGGGTGTGGGGACACAAGGACATCCTCATTTGTCTCCAAGTGGATCAGAAATGCCTGTAAACCATCTGTAAGAGCTAGGATGATGACGTAATCCCTCCCTTTGTCTCTTGCAATGAGACACATCCTCATCTAGACCCTGGAACATCTGCCAAGTGTATGGTGCAAGTGTGGAGCCAGTTGGGCATGGTGAACCAAGTGCATTATCCTCCTCCCAAAGGTGGAACACGAGCAATTAATGAGTGGTGTTGGAGATCCATGAAGTTATTATCTGCTATGGTGGAGGCCCATGGCTCTCAATGCTCACCCTACAAGTGTAAATGTGGCCCTCTTGAGGGCTTGGACGCCGTATTGGAATAACACACCCCAAATGGAGACCGTGAGGAGACTTTGCTGGTTGAAGCATCCTGTTGACCGTTGTAACGCACCACAACACATATTTTGTTGATCAAGTTAAGTGTATTTTTGGCTTGTCTTCCGTCGATCTATTGGTATGTTCTATCAGCATTTTACTTTCTTGTTTATGTGATTGCTGTTTGATATCGGGTATAAAAGTAAAGTTGCATCAAGCATAGAACATCTACAAAAATTGACATGGTATCGGAGCTAAGGTGAAGACAAAGCCCAAGTTTGTATTGAGAGCAATCACAAATGAAGGAGCATTTGTCAAGGACTCATGGGTACCTCAAGTTATAATGGCTTCAAAGCTGATGACAAGTTGACTAGCAAGGCTAAATTTCATGCCTGGAAGATGTCTTTGGATTTAATGTTGGAAGACCAAGATGTCATGGACTATGTGCAGGGTAAAATCCAAGAGCCTCCATCATCTGCACCTGTTGCCACCAAGGCAAAGGATAAGAAGGGGGAAATCAAAACAAAGCTGATCATCCAGGATTCCATCCACAAGAGTCTGGTTGCCTACATCTCTGAGCTGTGCACATCCAAGGAGATGTATGATAAGTTGGTCAATATGTTAAGGGCAAATCAAGTCATTTTCTTTAAGAACCAATTGAAGAATCTTAAGAAAGGTAGGGATGAATCCGTTCAATCATGTTTTCTAAAGTTAACCGAAATCAGAAATAACCTTCTAGCGATTGAGGAGACAATAGCTGATCGAGAAATGGTTCTCACCGCACTTGGGGGTCTCTCCTCCGAATGGCATGTATTCATTACTACCATTCTCAATAACAATGTGATTCCTGATTTTGACGAAGTATTGTCGAGATGCACTCAAGAGGAAACAAGAATGATGGAATATAAAAATGAAGGTAATGTTGCCTTCACCGCTCGTGCTAAGAAGAAGAACAATGGTGGTCCAAGGAACCATGGAAGAGCAGGGGCCCAAGGAAAGAAAGGAAGATGTTACACATGTCACAAGACCGACCACTATGCTAGAGAATGCCCTAATAAGAAGGATTCTCCTGGGGATGATGACAACAACAACAACAGGAAGAATGGCAATCAAAAGAACAACAGGTTCAAAGGAAAGAGGAAGGCTCCCTCTGGTCGCAATGGAAATGGGCAACCTTTCAAAAGGTCAAGAAATTCTAGGTATGAGGAATCTAATGTTGTTGATGATAAAATAAATGAATTCATTCTTGTATCTGCCCTCTCTGCTGCATCTCCTCCCAACACTATGGACGTTTGGTTGATTGATAGTGGTTCCTCAAGGCACCTCACTGGGTTTAAGAAAGCACTTACTGATTTGATTGAGAAGGATACTAATCTGAAAATTATCCTTCGATATAATGTCACATATCCCGTGAAAGCGACAAGACTGTGACCCTCAACTTATCTCAAGGTCAAGTCCTCTGCTTGCAAGATGTACTATATATACCTGATTTGAAGAAGAACCTTGTGTCTATTTCGGCCATGGAAGACAAAGGTTTCAATGTGGCATTTGTTGATGGGAAGGTGTGCATCTGGAAAAAGAGTTTCAAGGAAGCTATCGCGATTGGGTATAGAGTTGATACACTCTACCAAGTTGGTGGAATTCCACTGGGAGCGATGACATGTGATACTATCCGCCAAACCGAACTATGGCACCAAAGGTTTGGACACCTTCTTTACAAAGCCCTTCCCGAAGCAAGGAAGGTGGTGACAGGGATGCCCGAATTCAAAAATGATCATGAAGGTGTATGTCAGGGTTGTGCCGAAGGAAAGCATACAAGGGGACCTTTCCCCTCAAGTGTCACAAAGACATCTATTGTCTTGCAATTAATACATTTTGATCTATCTGGTATGCTGCCCGTGACATCCTTGGGAGGATGTTCTTATTATATGACGTTTATAGGTGACTTCTCTTGCAAAACCTGGATATACTTCTTGAGAATAAAGATAAGGCTTTCATGTGGTTTTGTACTTTCAAAGCCTTGGTGGAAAATATAACAGGGAAGAAGATCAAGATATTGAGGACCGGTAATGGCACTGAATATGAGACGAACGAGTTCAATAACTTTTGCAGAGAAGTTGGCATCAAGAGGGAGACCACAACCGTATATACTCCTGAGAAAAATGGCGTTGCTGAAAGAAAGAACAAGACCATTGTGGAAGCTGCCTGTGCCATGCTCTGTGACCAAGGTCTTCAGAAGTTTCTGTGGGGAGAAGCTGCGAACACTGTTGTGTACATACAAAACCGATGCCCGCATTCCACTCTGGACTCCAAAACTCCCGAAGAGGTTCTCTCTTGTAAGAAACCTGACGTCTCTCATTTTAGAGTTTTTGGATGTCCTGTTTATTTTCATGTGCCGAAGGAGAAGAGGAGCAAGTTGGATGCTTCTAGGAAAAAAGGAATGTTTGTGGACTAAAGTGAAACTTCGAAGGCTTATAGAGTCTATGTGCCTGGTCAAAGAGAAGTGGAACCACGATGTTACCTTTGATGAAGATGCTTCCCTTAGGAAAGTGATAAATCTTCCAAACTCTGAGGAAGATCATGATGTAAGATCTGGGAATCAGGAAGAACCAAAGGACGAGATGATGCCTGATGTTGAAGGACCGATGGACCCTATTGATCCACCTCCTTCAATGAAGAGAAGACCCTCATGGCTCCAGGATACTCTCGAAGATGCCAAGAGACATATGGCCGTAAGGGGGACATTCCGTGAAAGTAAGAAGTCGAATAGATACCAAGGGTATCTAGCAGCCATGAGTACAATCGTACAATCTGAGCCTGGATCACTTGAGGAAGTCGTAAAGCATCAAGTCTAGAAGGATGCTATGCACAAAGAGTACGAGTCCATTATGAAGAATGATGTCTTGGATGTGGTTCCGAGACTGGATGACAAAGCTATTGTCACCTCAAAATGGCTCTATAAGATCAAGCATGGATCTGATGGTAGTGCTGAAAAGTTCAAGGCAAGATTCGTTGCCCGAGGCTTCTCTCAAAAGAAAGGGATAGACTATGATGATATATTTGCACCTGTGGCCCGATATACCACCATCCGATTTATCATAGCCCTTGCTGCTACGCAAGGATGGAATCTTCATCAAATGGATGTGAAGACCGCCTTTCTGCATGGTTCAATAAAGGAAGAGGTGTATGTGGAGAAACTTCTGGGGGTTCAAAGTCCAGGATAGAGACACCCATGTATGCAGGTTGAAGAAGGCCCTCTATGGGTTGATGCAAGCCCCCATGGCTTGGGACGAGAGGACATATAGCTACTTGATGAAGCTGGGCTTCAGTTGTAGTAATGTTGATCCAAACCTTTACTTCAAGGTTGATAGATAAAAGCCTCTCATTATGTTGTTGTATGTGGATGATCTCTTCCTAACAAGTGTTGACCCTCTCATTCATCAGTGTAAGTGGGAGCTCGCTTCTGAGTTCGAGATGAAGGACCCAGGACTAATGCATTACTTCCTAGGCCTGGAGGTCTAGCAGAGACATGGCGAGATTTTCCTTTCTCAAGGAAAATATATTGTGAAGCTGCTGGAAAGATTTGGAATGGTGGACTGTAAGTCCGTGTCAACACCGATGGAACTCAACTTTAAGAAGTTGAGTGGAAACGCTACTGGGCTTGTGCTGGCAAATCCTACCGAGTATCGTCAACTTGTAGGGCCCTGATGTTCTTAATGAACACCCGTCCAAACGTATGTTTTGCAGTGAACACTTTGAGTCAACATATGGTTGATCCTCATCACATTCACTGGGTTGGTGCCAAGAATCTGTTGAGATATCTTCGAGGCACGATAAACCATGGGTTGAGATACACTGCCGGGAGTTTGAGACTCCATGGATATACTGATGCCAATTGGGCTGGCCGTGTGGTGGATCGCAAGAGCACATCTGGATGTTGCTTCACACTTGGGTCTGCTTCGATATCTTGGATGAGCAGGAAGCAAAATTCGGTGGCTTTGAGCACCGCTGAGGCCGAATACATTGCAACGAGTATGGCCTGTTGTGAAGCAGTTTGGTTGCGAAAGCTCTTTAGTGAGTTGTTGGGACATGTGATAGATACCACCGTTATCCTTTGTGATAACCAGAGTGGGGATACGTTTGTCAAAGAATCTCGTGTTCCACGATCGATCCAAGCATATTGATATCAGGTACCACTTTAATCGGGATATGGTACAGCGAGGCGCCATAAAGCTCGATCATATAGGAATTGATGAGCAGGTCACAGATATTCTCACAAAGCCCTTGGGGAAGGTCAAGTTCCTAACCTTCCTTGAGAATATGAGAATCGTGGAACGACCCTATTCTGAGGGTCCTGTTGGATGATGAGCTATGGGAGCTCCAGGGGGCTTTGGGGATAGCTTCTTGGAGCTATAAGCAACCACAGGGCTAGGCTTGCTGAACCTTGTTGGTGTGCTTCTGCACCACCATTATGATATTGAGTTGGTTCACCTCTCTTTGATCTATGCCCCGCATGCATCCTAAACATGGAGTCCCGGACTCATGGGAATTACCTCTCATTTGGCCAATGAGGTGGGAAAAGCTAGAGACCAGTAGCAAAGACTGATGGATGCATCGGAGATTGTCGTACTCTCTATGTCTAGGATGGCACGTGTCCAACCACTTGATCTGGGGTCAAGTCTAGTGAGGTTTTGGACCTCCAACTGACTTTGGGTCAGTTAAACCAAATTTGGGTTGGTATGTGATTCCTTTGAGTCCTATAGAGGTTTCAGACCTCTAAGCTGAATTTGTCAACCGAGAGTGATGTCTTTGTGACTCACCTTTTTTTGTTCTGAAATAAAGAAGCCAACAAAGCAAGTTACGGCGAGATGACGCACGATGTTTGGATGGCACAGGTGGATGGAGTTCTCCCTAGTTGAAAGGGAGTGTTAATTTTGGACAACAAGGTCCAAACTCCATGTTTTGATGCTCAGATGAAGATGCCAATATTTTTATTGGATTATTCTTTCGGAGAGGTGCAAGATCGATCTAAAGATCATCTTGATCCGATGAGCAAAACATTTATTTTGAATTAATTCCACTTATGTGCAAGGTTGGCCATAATTGTAATGTAGGCTTGAAGCCCCAACAAATGCGTCACACACCCTCATAGATGGATATATATTGGTCAACGTTGGAGGTCATTTTCATCATCACTCATCACACATTCTCTCTCTGCATCTGATTGGTTCGATCATCATCTTGGAGGCTCTTCTTCTCTCACACGTGGGAAAACATAGTTAGGGTTTTATGTTCTGATCTAGGGTTTCACCGCAGCTTTGACTAGCGTTGATTTTGGTCAACGCTTGGTCAACTTGACCTCAAACCCTCCCAAAATTCCGATTTCTATAGTCTGCATTTTCTGGCACAAAAATCGAGACTAGATGTTGACTTTGACTTGCCTGCATTGACTTTTTGTTGCTGCTGTTTTGCATTGACCGTTGACTGGACAATGTTGACTTTTGTTGACTTTGGGTTGATTGTTGTAGAGCTGTCCGAGAGGGTTTTGTAACACATTTTGGTTGGTTGACCGTGAGGAGACTTTGCTAGTTGAAGCATCCTGTTGACCGCTGTAACGCACCACAACACATATTTTGTTGATCAAGTTAAGTGTATTTTTGGCTTGTCTTCTGTCGATCTATTGGTATGTTCTATCAGCATTTTACTTTCTTGTTTATGTGATTGTTGTTTTATATCGGGTATAAAAGTAAAGTTGCATCAAGCATAGAACATCTACAAAAATTTACAAAATATCTCCTCAATCCCGAACAGAAACTCTGTTGCTCTGTGTGGCTCCTCCTCTACGCTACCAATGTTGGAACTACTGCTGCTAGCTGGGAATGAACTGCGTGTTGAGCCTGATCCGTTGCTCAGAAATTCCGAGAATTAGATACCGAACTCCCCTCAAAAAACCCATAAAAACCCGCGAAGGGTTTCCAGAAATCCTGACCCCGGAAATTTGCCCCCTTGGGCTTAGCATGTTGCTCTGCTGGGCAACCTAGTTCTCTGGCTGAACTGCTGGAAGATGCTAACATAAATCTTCCCAAAAACCCTAGTAAGCGGTGCCTATCCTTCCCTCCAAACTCTAGACTGAAAGCTTCTCTCTTTCCCTCTCTCCCAAAGCTGCTCTTCAACTGGACTATGTCTTCCCTCTTATACCTGCGTGGCCTCTGCGCCATCCTGGAGGGACTAGGTATTCCTGGATGTTTACCTGAAAACCTTCTCTCAAACTGAATGGAAATCCTCTCCTAAGAGGGCACTCGTAGTCCCCCGAGGTAGAGGTTGAGATCTCCGCACAGAAACCTCTGTGCTAAACAACACTTGCAGACTCGGCTAAATAGCTCAAGTGTGCTACAGTCTATCAGAGAGAAAATTAGTGATTGAATGAATGAGGAATGAGTTGCTCTCATCCTCTTTTACCTAGGCTGAGCCCCCAACATTCCCTTGGGCCCACACTGACTGCGCTGCCCCTCTGCCAGCCTATCCCTGTGCTGCCACTGCACTGCTGCCTTTTCCACACTGCCACTGCGCTGCCTATGCTGCTACCTCTCCCACGTTGCCACTAGGACATTGTCTCCTTCGAGTGGTTGGCCTCATGGGCCCCACTTCAGTTTTAATATCTACATTAGTGACTTTAGGAAAGTGAATTAACTATATTGTTTATTTGTGTGTCCCCTCACCCACATTAAAGGAAAATTTCTGAATATTTCTTATGCAGAAACCCCCTCTGTTAAATCTGGTTATACTTCTCCTACTTAATCAAGTTATTAATCTGAACTTTCAGCATTAACATCGAAGTAAACACATTAACGGTCTTCACAGATACAGATCTAAACTAAATACATGCACATAGACAAAGTCACACAAGATTTTCTAGACAACTGTCCCCGGAGAAACCCAAAGCGAGAAAACTGGCCTTCTGGCTGCTGAAGGGTTTATATTATTAAGTAGATTCTAAGTACAACAAATCTGGGCACCTTACTGGTTGACCTTGTTGACCACACTTTGTCAACGACCCCATAGCAGTACACCCCCATTTTTTCAAATGGGATTCATCATGTTCGACGTGTTTGCGCCATTCAGATTCCATCGACAGCCAACAGTTTTATGAACGATGTAAACCCATTCTGCATGTTTATGATGTAAATGATCTGTAAATTTTTGTAGATGTTCTATGCTTGATGAAACTTTACTTTTATTACAACAATCACCCAAACAGTTAAGTAAAATGTTGATAGAACATACCAGTGGATCTATAGAAGACAAACCAGAAACAGGAGAATGTGAAGGTGCGTTGCGGCGGTCAACAGGATGCTTCAACCAGCAAAGTCTCCTTGATCAGCCAACCCAGAATGTGTCACAACAATCCTCAAATCAGTCACCCAGTCAACTCAAGTCAACTCCAAAAAAGTCAACGCAGGGCAGCAACATCAAAGTCAACGTAGCTCCAACTTTGGTCAACCTTTTGACCTCGGTTCTTGTGCCAATGTGTACGGCCTCCAAAAATCGAAGTCTCCAATAAATTTCAGCCTCTTTGGACCATGCGTTGACCAAAGTCAACGCTGGTCAAACCTTCGTGGAAACCCTAGCTGCAACAATTTCGTCCTTCTCCTTGGCTGTAGTAATTTGTCCTTTTTCCCACGTGTGGATCGAAATTGTCCTCCAAGTAGCTCGTACTAGATCAGAAGAGAAGAAGATGATGTGATGAGTGAGTGTGAAATGCTCTCCAAAGTTGACTGTATTTATATACATCATTGAGGTGTGTGACACATCTGTTGGGGGTGTAAAACCTTAAGGCCGACTTGCACATATAATTTATTATAAATAATAAATTCAAAATAAATGTTCTGCTCATCGGATTAAGATAAATTTTATATGGATCTTACACCTCTCTGAAAGAGGAATCCAATAAAAATATCGGTATCTTCATCTGAGCATCACAACATGGATTTTGGACCTAGTCGTCCAATTTTAACACTCCCTCTCAACTAGGGAGAACTCCATCCACCAGTGCAATCAAACATCGTGCGTCATCCCACCGTAACTTGCTTTGCTGGCCTCTTTATTTCAGAACAGAAGTGGGTCAGTCACAAAGACATCATCCCCCGGCTCACAAATTCAGCCCAGAGGTCCGAAACCTCTATCAGACTCACAAAGAGTCTCCAACCAACCCGAAGTTGGTTCATCTGACCTGAAGTCAGGCGGAGGTCCGAAACCTCACTATACTTGATCCCAGATCAAGTGGTTGGACCGTGCCATCCTAGATAGAGAGTATGGAAATCTCTGATGCGTCCATCAGTATTTGCTACTAGTCTCTAGCTTTTTCCACCTCATTGGCTAAATGAGAGGTACTTCCCATAAGCCCTGAACTCAATGGGTAGGATGCATACGGGGCACAAAAAAATGAGAGGTGAACCAACTCAAAATCACAACGGTGGGGTCCAAGCACACCAACAAGGTTTGGCAAGCCTAGCCTTGTGGTTGCTCATAGCTTCGAGAAGCTGTCCCCAAAGCCCCCCAGAGCTCCCAGAGCTCATCATCCAATGGGACCCACATCATAGGGTCGTTCTACGATACCAAGATTCTCACGGAAGGTTAGGAACTTGACCTTCCCCAGGGGCTTAGTGAGAATATCCGCGACCTACTCATTAGTTCCTATATGATCGAGCCTTACGGCGCCTCGCTGTACCATATCCCGGATGAAATGATACCTGATATCAATATGCTTGGATCGGTCATGGAACACAGGATTCTCAGTCATGTGAATCCCACTCTGGTTATCACAGAGTATCACGGTGGTATCTAGCACATGTCCAAAGAGCTCACTAAAGATCTTTTGCAACCAAACTGCTTCACAACAGGCCATACTCGCTGCAATGTATTCGGCCTCAGCAGTGCTCAAAGCCACCGACTTCTGCTTCTTGCTCATCCATGAAATCGAAGCAGAACCAAGATTGAAGCAGCATCCCGATGTGCTCTTACGATCCACCACACTGCCAGCCCAATCGGCATCAGTATATCCACGGAGTGTCACACTCCCGGCAGTGTATCTTAGCCCATGGTTTATCGTGCCCCGAAGATATCTCAGAAGATTATTGGCACCATCCCAGTGAAAGTGATGAGGCTCAACCATCTGTTGACTCAAAGTGTTCACTGCAAAACATATATCTGGACGAGTGTTCACTAAGAACATCAGAGCCCCTACGAGTTGACGATACTCAGTACGATTGGCGAATACAGGCCCAGCAGCGCTGCCACTGAACTTCTTTGAGTTGAGTGACGATACTCAGTAGGATTTGCCAATACGGGCCCAGCAGCGCTGCCACTCAACTTCTTGAAGTTGAGTTCCATTGGTGTTGACACGGATTTGCAATCCACCATACCAAATCTTTCCAGAAGTTTCACAATATATTTTTCTTGAGAAAGGAAAATCTCTCCAGGTCTCTGCCAGACCTCCAGGCCTAGGCAGTAGTGCATCAGTACTAGGTCCTTCATCTTGAACTCAGCAGCAAGCTCCCTCTTGCATTGATGAATGAGAGGGTCAGCACTTGTCAGGAAGAGGTCGTCCACATACAGCACCAGAATGAGAGGCTTCCCTTGGACAACCTTGAAGTAAAGGTTCGGATCAGCATTACTTCGAGTGAAGCCCAGCTTCATCAAGTAGTTATCTATTCTCTCGTACCAAGCTTTGGGTGCTTGCGTCAGCCCATAGAGGGCCTTCTTCAACCTGCAGACATGGGTGTCCCGATCCTGAACTTCAAACCCCAGAGGTTGTTCTACATACACCTCTTCTTTTATTGCACCATGCAGAAAAGCGGTCTTGACATCCATCTGATGAAGACTCCATCCTTGCGTAGTAGCAAGGGCTATGATTGATCGAATGGTGGTATATCGTACCACAGGTGCAAATATGTTATCATAATCTATTCCTTCCTTTTGAGAGAAGCCACGGGCAACAAATCTTGCCTTGAACTTTTCAGCACTTCCATCAGATCCATGCTTGATCTTGTAGAGCCATTTTGCGATGACAACTGATTTGTCCTTCGGTCTTGGAACCACATCCCAGACATCATTCTTCATTATGGACTCATATTCTTCGTGCGTAGCATCCTTCCAGACTTGATGCTTTACGACTTTCTCAAAAGATCCAGGTTCAGATTGTACAATAGTACTCATGGCAGCCAGATACCCTTGGTATCTACACGGCTTCTTGCTTTCTCAGAATTTCCCCCCTCGGGGCAGCATGTCCCTCGGCATCTTTGAGAGTGTCCCTGAGCCATGATGGTCTCTTTCTCAGTGAAGGAGATGGATCTATTGGGTCCATTGGTCCTTCAACATCAGGCATTGTCTCATCCTGCGGTTCTTCTTGATGTCCAGGCCTTGCTTCATGATTTTCCTCAGATCTCGGAAGATCTACTACTTTCTTCAGGGAAGCATCTTCATCAAAAGTGACATCATGGCATATTTCTACTTCCCTTTGACCAGGTACATAGACTCTATAGGCCTTAGAAGTTTCGCTGTACCCACAAACATTCCTTTCTTCCCAGAAGCATCCAGCTTACTTCTCTTTTCTTTTGGCACATGAAAATAAACAAGACATCCAAAAATTCTAAAATGTGAGACATCAGGTTTCTTACCAGTGAAAACCTCTTCGGGAGATTTGGAGTCCAGGGCGGAATGAGGGCATCGGTTTTGAATGTATACAACAGTATTTGCAGCTTCTCCCCACAGAAACTTCGGTAAACCCTGGTCACATAGCATGGCACGGGCAGCTTCCACAATGTTCCTGTTCTTTCGTTCAACAACACCATTCTGCTCAGGAGTATAGGCAGTAGTAGTCTCCCTCTTAATGCCAGCTTCTCTGCAAAAGTCCTTGAACTCATTTGACTCATATTTAGTGCCATTGTCGGTCCTCAAAATCTTGATCTTCTTCCCTGTCATATTTTCCACCAAGGCTTTGAAGGTACGGAACCACATGAAAGCCTCATCCTTCTTCTTCAAGAAGTATATCCAGGTTTTGCGAGAGAAGTCATCAGTGAATGTCATATAGTAAGAACATCCTCCCAGGGATGTCACGGGTAGCATACCAGATAGATCGGAATGGACCAGTTGCAAAATATCAGATGTGGTTGTGACACTTGAGGGGAAAGGTCCCCTTATATGCTTTCGTTCGGCACAACCCTTACATACACCTTCATGATTATTTCCAAAATCGGGCATCCCTGTCACCACCTTCCTTTGCTTCGGGAAGGGCCTTGTAATGAAGGTGTCCAAACCTCCGGTGCCATAGTTCAGTTTGTCGGATGGTATCACATGTCATAGCTCCTAGTGGACTTCCTTCAACCTGGTAGAGTGTTCCAACTCTAAAACCAATCACGATAGCTTCCTTGAGATTCTTTTTCCACATGCGCACCTTTCCATCAGTGAATGCCACATTGAAGCCTTTGTCTTCGATGGCTAATATAGACACAAGGTTCTTCTTCAATTTTGGTACATAGAGTACATCCTGCAAATGTAGGACTTGTCCTTGAGACAAGTGGAGGGTCACAATCCTTGTCCCTTTCACGGGATATGTGGCATTATCTCCAAGGATAATTTCCAGATTGGTATCCTTCTCAACCATGTCAGAGAGTGCTTCCTTGAACCCAGTGATGTGTCTTGAGGCACCACTATCTATCAGCCAGACATCCATAGTGTCGGGCGGGGATGCAGCAGAGAGGGCAGATACAAGAATGTATTCATTTCTTTTATCAACAACATTTGACTCCTCATGCCTGGAGTTTCTAGACCTTTTGAAAGGTTGATTGTTTCCGCCAGAGGGAGCCTTCCTCTTTCCTTTGGACTTGTCGTTTCTTTGATTTCCATTCTTTCGGTTGTTGTTGTTGTCATCACTATTGGGAGAATCCTTCTTGAAAGGACATTCTCTAGCATAGTGACCAGGCCTATGACAAGTGAAACACTTGCCCTTCTTTCCTTGGGCCCTTGCTCTTCCTTTTTTCTTAGGACCACCAGAGTTCTTCTTTCTAGAATGAGCAGCGTAGGCAACATTTCTGTCATTTTCGTATTCCTTCATTCTTGTCTCTTCTTGCATGCATCTTGACAGTAGCTTGTCAAAGTTAGGAATTGTATTATTATTGAGAATGGTAGTGTTGAATACTTGCCATTCATATGGGAGCCCTCCAAGTGCGGTGAGTACCATCTCACGATCGGCTATTGTCTCCCCAATAGCCAGCAGATTGTCCCTGATCTTGGTCAGTTTCAGAAAGTATGTTTGGACAGACTCATCCCTGCCTTTCTTCAGATTCTTCAATTGATTCTTGAATAATAGCACTTGGTTTGCATTGTTTACTTTGAACATTTGTATCACCTTATCATACATCTCCTTGGATGTGCCTAACTCAGATATGTAGGCAACCAGACTTTCATGTATGGATTCCCTGATCATTAGCTTTGCTTTGATCTCCCCCTTCTTATACTTGGTTTTAGCAGCAACAGTAGCAGTGGATGGAGGTTCTTGTATCTTACCCAATACATAGTCCATGAGATCATGGTCTTCCAATTTGAGATATAATATCATCTTCCAAGCATGGAAGTCATCCCTTCCAGTCAGCTTGTCATCCTCCTTGAAGCCATAACTTGTGGAACTCATTTTTCTCAGTTGGTGATTGCTATAAGTTAGGGCTTGTCTTCACCTCAGCTCTGATCCCATGTAAATTTTTGTAGATGTTCTATGTTTGATGCAATTTTACTTTTATAACAGCAATCACATAAATAGTTAAGTAAAATGCTGATAGAACATACCAGTGGATCTATAGAAGACAAACCAGAAACAGGAGAATGTGTTGGTGCGTTACGGCGATCAGCAGGATGCTTCAACCAGCAAAGTCTTCTTGGCCGACCAACCCAAAATGTGTCACAACAGTCCTCAAATCAATTATCCAGTCAACTCAAAGTCAACCCAGAAAAGTCAACGCAGTCCAGAAAAAATCAACGTAGGGCAGCAACAAGAAAGTCAACGCAGCTCCAACTTCGGTCAATCTTTTGACCTCGATTTTTGTGCCAATGAGTACGGCCTACAAAAATCGAATCAAAATTTAAGCTCAAACGGACCATGCGTTGACCAAAGTCAACGCTGGTCAAACTTGCCCAGAAACCCTAACTGCAGAAAATTTGCTGCGGTAAATTTCGTCCTTTAGCTGGAGTAGATTTCGTCCTTCTTCTCACGTGTGAACCGAAATTGTCCTTCAAGGCAGCTCGTACTAGATCGAAGAGAAGAAGGTGGATGAGATGAGTGAAAAGCTCTCCAACGTTGACTGTATTTATATCCATCATTGAGGTGTGTGACACATCCGTTGGGGGTGTAAAACCTTAAGGCCGACCTGCACTTAAATTTATTATAAATAATAAATTCAAAATAAATGTTCTGCTCATCAGATTAAAATCAATTTTATATCGATTTTACACCTCTCCGAAAGAGGAATCCAATACAAATATTGGAATCTTCATCTGAGCATCACAAGATGGAGTTTGGACCTAGTTGTCCAAATTTAACAGTGCCTCTCAGCTTTCAGGTGCCAGAATTTCTCCAGAGAATAGGAGAAAATTATCTCAGGTGTTTTCCTGCAAGTTTTTCAGTTATTCTGCTAGTCATTCCTTGTAAAGAAATTGTTGCTGAAGATTAATATATAAACCCTCATTTGCTGCACCGGTTTTCCCACATTGGGTTTTTCCGAGGACGATTGTCCAAAAATAACTGTGTTGATGTGATTGATTCTTGTGCTTGTATTCTATTGTTCTTTTCTGTATATGTATATATGTGATAACTGCAGTAGAATTTATTTCGAAATTTTCTGAAGGGTTTTTCATAAATAACTTATTGTGAAAATAAGGAGGAGAAATAAATCAGTAACTGCAGTAGAATTTTAGAGTTGAAATTTTCACATGGTATCAGAGCAAAGATCAGGGAACAGGGTTGGAGATTCTGCAATGGAACGAAGTCTAGATGCCGTTGTAGCAGCAACTCGGAAGGGTTCACGCTGTTCTCCAGAGAAAAGGGAAAGCATGGAAGAAAGGATGGATCACGACATATTTGTATTGGCTTCCAGATTGGAAGAAGAATTTGCTTGTATCAAGCTCTGCTTCCTCAGAGGATTGGTATATTGATAGTGGAGCTTCTGCTCATATGACGGGAATACGAGAATGTTTCTCGAGCTACCAAAAAGAACAGATGAACTTCAAGATCACCATGGGCAATTAGGCGAAATGTACCCCTATTGGAAGAGGTACCGTAGTTTTTCAAACTAAAGTTGGGAATAAGCTTCGAGCTACCAATGTGCTCCATGTGCCTGGTTTGGGGATGAACTTACTCTCCGTGTCTCTGTGTCTCAGCTGCAAAACTAGGGCTATGACGTATACTTCATTGGAAAACGAGTATATGTCAAACACTCAAGTTGGAAGAAGAAGGCACAAATCAGAGTCAGGAGCAACAAACTATATAAGTTGCAACTCGAATCTCCAATGGCACTGATAGGAAACAGTAGTGAGAAGGATTTGAATGAGCTATGGCACAGAAGGATGGGGCACTTGTTGATTTTGTAGCATTGGAAAGTGTTCCAAGTCTCATATTTTGAGAAGAGGCTTGGACATCAGTATTCCAAAGAACTCAGAACCCGTTTGTGGAAATTCCACTCGGATCATGCTTTATTAAAGTAATTAATTATTTTAAAGTGATCCGTAAGTCTAAGCTTAGGGAAATTAAATAATTAAAGGGTATTAATAAAGCATAGTGTGAATCTCCTAGGAAACGAAGATCAAGTAATCTTTTAATCTGAGCTATTGATTAGAGATCTAATCTGGGCTGTTGATTCATCAGCGATAAGACTATAATAAGCTACAGCAGGGGGAAGAAGGACGCGGATAGGGATGAAGGGATACGCAAGTAGAAAAGGAAATGGCAACGCATGCAAGGGAATGAAGCCTCATGCAGGGAGTAGCAAGGAGAGAGAGCAAGCAGATGAAGGGAGAGGCAACGGAAAAGACAGCGAGGAGGGCTGCGATAAGGGTGAGCAGAGAGTGAGAAGTGCGTGAGGAATGCTGCAATGGATAAGAAAAATGTAGCTGAAGGACAAAAGGCAGAGTGGGAGTTGCGATGGTGTTGGAGACAGCATGAAGGCAACAATGTGAGGATGGCAGCGAGGGAAGGATGACACAGGCACAGTTGGTGCAAAAAATAATTCAAAATTTTCCTTTCACCCAGCAGAACTGAATTTAGATTAAAATAGATACATCTGCAATTATTTAAATTTTGAAACAATATCAAGCCCGGATCTGCAACCAGATTCGATCTTGAGATCAGATCTTACCCTCCAAGGCCTAGATCTGGCTCAGATCTAAAAAAAAATTCTTTGAAAATCTCCCCGTAAGACCTGCACAAAATCAGAAACAAGAGACCTAAAAACCCAAAAATATGCACAGAAAATAAAACCCTTAAACCCTGGTGAGTTAAAAATAATTATATTTACAAATCTACAATGCTATTTTACAGATTTGTTAGATCAAAGCCCTCCATGGCCAGATTTAACTTTAAAATCGATGAAAGATTACGATAAGTTTTTATTTTTAGGCACAAGCCCTAGAAAAAACCCGCAGAAAATGGAATTTAAAGTAAGCGGAATTAGATCCGGAGGGCTCTTCAGATCTTATCTCCTTGGGAGTCAGCTGGTCCAGCGGAGGACTTTCCCAAATGTCCAATTTTAAATCCGAAAGATTTTTGCACACTTAAAGTTAAACTGTTAAATCAATAGAGAAATAAGGTAAAAGATAAAATTTTCAAGAGTTAGAGATAACTGCTAACTCAATCCAATTAATATTCTTACCCTAAATCCAGTAACCTAAGCAAGATAACTGTGCAATAGATTATTCTACAAGAGCCATTAATCAACAATTTGTTAAAATAATCACCAGTAGAATATAAAGAACAAGTTCACCATAAAATGTTGAAGAGGAACACCACCATCAATATAAAACCCCAAAGACTTCATTTGCATTATTCCAGAAAATATTACAGGAGAGCTTTAAGAGCAAGTACACGATCAAGAGATCGGATGATTGACAGACTGAAAAGACCTCTAATTTATAGGATAAAATCCTCAACGGCTATTTCGGTTGATCCATGTCAAAGTAATCTCGACCATCGAAAACGATTTAATCATCTTTTAATCTCGTTTGTCGAAATTATAAATTTTTGAGGAAATTCGAATTTATCATTTAATTCCTTTTTAATTAACTCAAAAATAATATTTTTGAGTTAATTACCTCAAAAATTTGACTTTGACTTAACCACCAAGGCCCAAGGGTCCAAAATTTCTTGAAATTCTCCATATTCCCTTGGCCTGGGACCTTTAAAAATTTATTTTTTAGGGACCCACGAATTTGTCCTTTGAAGAATTTTAAATCACCTAGGATTTAAAAGTAATTAAATTTCTGGCTTAGGATTTTTAATTTAATTTGGCCAAAAAATTTAATTAATTGACTGAGAGGGGATTTAATTATTTTTCCAACCCTCTTTACATAAATACATTTTGACTCATGAAGGGGGAAAACCTATTCGTGATAGACCCTCAAATAGATACCCAATTCTGCGACTCAAAACATGATCTAGTAGACCAAGTAGTTTGTAATAAAATAATCTAGCCAATTAGCTAGGATTATTCCCAAACTAATTTTACAAAGACTCGATAGAAAACACTAGGACAATCTTAGCATCTTGACGACAAAATCCACACTAGGTTTGGGGTGAGGCTAGAGGGAAAAACTCTGCCGATCACTTGTGTCGAGAAACACAAATGAGTCAGTGAGACAAAAACCTCCTAAGATAGAAATTGTCACCAAAATACTAGGCTTACCTAGGTTGTTACATACATGATGGTCTTACTTAGATCATTTACATCATAAACATGCAGAAAGGGTTTACATCGTTTATAAAATTGTCGATTGATGATGGAATCTGAATGGCGTAAACACCTCGAACATGATAAATCCCATTTGCAAAAATGGGGTTGTACTGCTATGGGGTTGTTGACAACGAGTGGTCAACAGGGCTAATGTGAAAGTTTCAAAACAGAAACCCTACTGCAGTATCTAGATCTACTTCAACTACTTGTTTATTAACATTAACAAGTTATTTAACTGAAATATTCAGAAAAAGACAAAAGTAGACACTAATTGCAGCCTACACATCTACAGAGCATTTACTGAACAACGCGCACATGTGACGAGATTACACATGATTTTTTGGACACATGTCCCTGGAAAAACTCAATGTGGGAAAACCGGTGCGACAACTCTAGAGGGTTTATATTATTATGTAGAATTTGAATACAAAAATCTGGGCACCAGACATGGTTGGCCCTACAGAGAAATTACACGGCAATAAGTACCTTTCACTCAAAGACAGAAGATATGGCTGTATCACATCCTCAAACAGGATTTACAGATCACGAGCCCCTTTTGGCACACTAGAACCCTCAGCGTTGCCTCTGCAGCCTCTACGTCAGCCCTTAATTGGCCAACGTCCCCACTGCATCACCCTGACTGGTGCTGCGCTCGCTGGGTCTGAGTCACCCTGGCGGGGCTTACGCAGCCTCTGCGCAGTCTCTGCATGGAGCTAGCTGAGCTGTGTCCTCCTAGCTGGTTCTGTGCTGACTGGTACTCACTGCCTCTCCGTCTTGCTGTATTCTCGGCCTTGGATCAACTCATCCCTCGCCGATCTCTGCCCCTCACTGTATTGCAACTTGTTTCGAATTTCTCATTAAAACCCCGCCCTAGAAATTCGACTTAACTGTAGTGCTCTGCCAACGTGTGTGTCTCTCCAACTGACCCCAAGCCTTTCTCTTATACTTTTCTCGTTGACACATTAACGATCGTGATCTAATCTCTAATTGACAATTCAGATTAAAACACTGCTTGATCTGCGTGACTTGGAACATTTCATCACATGTGTTTAATTGATTCACTTTAATTTTTCTAACTTCCTAAATTAGACTTAGGGCTCTCATAAAAAAAAATTAATTATTTGATTATCTCATACACTAGGTGAAATTTCTCCAAACGCTTTCTGGGTTTTGGAGGTCTTCTGTGTCTTAGCCCCTCCACAAAATTTCAGGGCTATAGCACACTCGATGCTACCTCAAAATTTCAATAGCTAAGAGTGTGTTGGGATTAATACACTCGGACATCTGCGGACCGATGTCCACTAGAGCTCTTAGTGGTGCCGATTACTTTGTCACCTTCATTGATGACCATTCCAGGAAAACTTGGATCTACTTCTGAAGACCAAGGATGAGGTCTTTGATCGATTCAAAATGTTTAAGGCTCTGGTTGAGAATTCAACAGGAAAGAAGATAAAAATATTGCAGTCAGATAATGGTGGAGAATATATTGATAAAAACTTCACTGAGTTTTGCGAAAGGGAAGGCATCAAAAGAGAGTGGACTGCTCCATATAATCTAGAGCATAATGGAGTAGCAGAAAGGAAGGATGGAACTATTGTTGAAGCAACGAGGGAAACGCTGTATGATCAAGATATGCCTTAAATTCCTTTGGGTAGAGGCATGCAGTACAACTGTGTATGTTCAGAACAAGATTCCTCACAAGGCACTAGGTAAGATTACACCAGAGAGTGTCTTCACTGGCAGGAAGCCAGAGGTGAGCCATTTCAGAATATTTGGTAGTTTGGCATATTGCCATGTTCTAGAAGGAAAGTGGAAGAAATTGGATCAGACTGCAGAAAAGGGATATTTGGTGGGATATGGCGAGAATGCTAAGGCATATAAAATCTACATTCTTGGAAATAGGAAAGTTGTAGTACGAAGAGATGTAAAGTTCATGGAGGACAGAGCTTTCAGGAAATCCCAGGAGATGCCTTCTGAAACGTAGTCAGAGGATGATCCACTGGTTTAGCCTCTTCGACCAGCCGAAACCAACACTAGTGCTTCTCCAGGGCTTAAGAATCTTGAAGTATTACCTCAGGAAGAATCACAGGAAGAGGAGGAAGATCCACCCACTACCAGCAGGAGAGTGAGTTGAGAATTGCGACAGATTGTGAGAGATGCAGAGGAGTTTGTCGGAGCTCCTAGAAACGAGAAGAGGGAGCGTAGAAAACCTGACAGGTACCAAGCCTTGGTGGCTCAGGTTGGAGAACCCTCTAGTTTCCAGGAAACAGCTCATCATCAGGTATGGGTAGATGCAATGGTGGAAGAGTATAGTTTCATCATGACTAATGGTGTCTGAGAAGTTGTACCTAGACCTCAAGACAGATCAGTTGTAGGTTCAAGATGGATCTACAAGATGAAATATGTTGCAGATGGCAACGTGGAGAAATACAAAGCTAGGTTCCCGGCTAAGGGGTAAGCTGAGAAGGAAGGGATAGACTATGAAGAAAACTTCGCCCTAGTAGGCAAATATACTTCTATCAGATCTGTAATATCCCTTGCGGCTCAGATTGGGTAGGAGATTCACCAGATGGATGTTAAGACTGCTTTCTTGAATGGGGTGATAGAAGAAGAAGTAAATATTGAGCAACCTGAGGGCTTTGAGACGCATGAGTAGAAGACTCATGTATGCAGGCTTAAGAAAGCCTTGTATGGACTTAAATAAGCGCCTAGAGCTTGGTATGATCGGATTGATGGTTACTTGCAGAAGATGGGATTCGTCAAGAGTGACGCAGCTCTTAATCTCTACTATCTGACAGTAGGGAATGAGCCTCTAATACTAGTGCTGTATGTGGATGACCTATTCCAGACAGGTTCATCTAGGCTCATCAAGGATTGCAAGGAAAACCTCGCTGCACAATTCGACATGAAGGATCTGGGACTGATGCATTATTTTCTAGGGTTGGAAGTTTGGCAGCATAAGGGTGAAATCTTCCTTGGTCAAGGAAGATATGTTACAAAAATTTTGAAAAGGTTCATGATGCAGGATTGTAGACCCATGGCTACTCCAATGATCACCAATTGGAAGAAGATTGAAGTATTCGAAGATGATGAGGCTGATCCTACCTTGTACAAACAACTCATAGGGTCCCTGCTGTATCTGGTCAACACTAGGCCAGACATCTGTTACGCTGTCAATACCCTCAGTCAGTTCATGGTGGAACCAAGGAGGGCACATTGGGCAACAACCAAGCATGTTCTCAGATACATACGAGGAACAATCGAGCATGAATTAAGATACACCCGAGGCGATGACATCAGACTAAGTGGGTTCACTGATGCAGATTGGGCTGGAAGTTTAGTAGATCAGAAAAGTACTAGTGGGTACTGTTTCAACATTGGATCATGCATGACTTCCTGGTCTGGCAGGAAACATAAGTCCATAGCTCTGAGCTCAGTTGAGGCGAAATATATGGCAGCAAGCGCAATTTCGTGTGAAGCTTAGGAAGCTGCTTGTGAATCTACTCAAGGAGAAGATGGAAGCGACCAACATTCTATGTGATAATCAGAGTTGCATGTGTTGATTTCTATAGCATCGGAAAGTGCTCCAAGTCTCATTTTTGATAGAGAGGCTTGGACATCAGGTATCCAAAGAACCCAGAAATCGTTTGTAGAAATACCACTCAGATATGACTTTATTAAAATAATTAATTATTTTAATGCAGACCCTAAGTCTAAACTTAGGGAAAATAAATAATTAAAGGGTATAATAGAGCAGAGTGTGAATCTTCTAGAAAACGAAGATCAAGTCATCTTCTAATTTGAGCCATTGATTAACAATATAATCTTGGTCGTTGATTCATCAGTGAGAAGACTATAAGAAGAGACTTGAGGGCCATTTCGAAACCAAGCCGGGGACATTCTCAGTACCCGAAGGAAATCGATTCTGAGAGAATTCGATTTCAGTGGGTGAGATTGTAGAGGCAGGGTTGCAGAAGCAGAAGGAGGAGGGAGAAACCAGTTATCGAGAAGCAGAAGTCAAGAGGATGGAGGGAAGGGTGAGTTGATCAGCAGCGATACCCCCTCCACGCAGAATCACGCAGTCCAGGGAGAGACTGCGCAGAGCTCTCACGTTGGATGACACAGAGGGTGAAAGAGGTCACCTCGAGGGTTTGAAATTCATTTGGAGGGTCCAGAAAATTCAGCTAGGTGTTTGCAAATTTTTCTCTGCTCATCAGACTCTTGTAAATGTACTTTCCATTTCTGAAGATAAATATAAACCCTCATTTGCTGCACTGGTTTTCCCACATTGGGTTTTTCCGGGGACAATTATCCAAAAATAACTGTGTTCATGTGGTTGGTTCTATTGTGCAACTTGTGTAAATTATCTTTCTATTCTTATGCTCTTAATGATAGTGAAGATCTGCAAATGTGTTTATTTCATAATTTACTGAAGCATTTGTAAATAACTTATCTCATAAGTAGGAGAAATAAACCAAGTATTATAGAAATATTTTCCTTGAAAATTTCACATGGTATTAGAGCAAAGGGCTAAAAACAAGAAGGGAGGATCTGCAATGGACCAAAGTTCCATCATTCGGAAGGGTTCACGCAGTCAAAAGGACTCATGCAGTCCTCCAGAGCACGCAGAAATGCAGAGAGAACACGACATGAAAGTGCTGGCATCCAGACTAGAGGATCTTGCTTGTGTGTCGAGCACAACTCCTCCAAGTGTTTGGTATATTGGCAGTGGAGCATCTGCTCATATGACGGGGGTCCGAGAATGTTTTTCGAGTTACCAAGAAGAACAAATGAATTTTCTGATAACGATGGGAAACAAGGCAAAATGTACCCCCATCGGGAGAGGTACCGTAACATTTCAGACCGAGGATGGCAACAAGATTTGAGCCACAAATGTTCTGCATGTACCAGGGTTGGAGATGAATTTACTCTCAGTGTCTCAACTTCAGAACAAGGGCTATGACGTATACTTTATTAGAGATAAGGTGTATGTCAAACACCCTAGCTGGAGCACAAAGGCACAAATCGGAGTAAGGAGTCACAAGCTGTATAAGCTCCAGCTTGAATCTTCGGTGGCCCTAATTGGCAGTACAGACGACAGAGATCTGAATGAATTGTGGAACAGAAGGATGGGGCATCTACATCATGGAGCCTTGGGGATTCTCAAAAATACTGTCATAGGGGCTTCTGAGCTCA
Source organism: Pinus albicaulis (assembly GCA_034641835.2). Lineage (NCBI taxonomy): Eukaryota > Viridiplantae > Streptophyta > Pinopsida > Pinales > Pinaceae > Pinus > Pinus albicaulis. The sequence continues at coordinate 1,040,439,794 of CM076577.1, read as the reverse complement.
ACAAGAAGAAAGATGAAGTTTGCAGGGGATGCGTACAAGGGAAGTACGCTAAGGAAACATTTCCAAGAAGTAGCAGCAGAGCCAAAGGTGTTGTGAAATTTTCAAGAGGAAAATATTTCTGCAATACTTGGTTTATTTCTCCTACTTATGAGATAAGTTATTTACACATGCTTCAGGAAATTTTGAAATAAACACCTTTGCAGATCTTCACTATCGTTAAGAGCATAAGAACATAAAGATAATTTACACCAATAGCAAAGTAGAAATAACCATATGAACACAGATGTTTTTGGACAATTGTCCCCGGAAAAACCCAATGTGGGAAAACCGGTGCTGCAGATGAGGGTTTTATATTTATCTTCAGAAATGGAAATTACATTTATAGGAGTCTGATGAACAGAGAAAAATTAGCAAACACCTGGCATAATTTTCTAGACCTCCTAGACAATTTTCGGACCCTCGGGGTGACCTCCTTCACCCTCTGCGTCATCCAGCGTGGATGCTCTGTGCAGTCCCTCTCTGGACTGCGTGATTGTGCGTGGAGGGGTTCTTTCTGCTGATCAGCTCACCCTTCCTTTCACCCTCCTGAGATCTGCTTCTCGATAACTGACTTATCCCTCCTCCTTCTGCTTCTGCAACCCAGCCTCTACAAACTCACCCATTGAAATCGCTTTCCCTTGCTTCAGAATCGATTTCCTTCGGGTACTGAGAGTGTCCCCGACTTGATTTCCAAATGGCCCTCAAGTCTCTTCTTATAGTCTTCTTGTTGATGAATCAACGGCCAAGATTATATCTTTAATCAATGGCTTAGATTAAAAGATGACTTGATCTTCGTCTTCTAGAAGATTCACACTCTGCTTTATTAATACCCTTTAATTATTTAATTCCCCTAAGTTTATACTTAGGGTCTGCATTAAAATAATTAATTTTTTTAATAAAGTCATATTCGAGTGGAATTTCTACAAACGATTTCTGGGTTCTCTGGATCATTGATGTCTAAGCCTCTCTACCAAAAAATGAGACTAATAACACTTTCCGATGCTATAGAAATCAACAGGTGTATTAGATTTAATACACTCTGACATTTGCGGTCTAATGTGCACAATTGCTCTCAGTGGGGCAAAGTATTTTGCCACCTTCATTGATGATCATTCCAGGAAAACTTGGATCTATTTTTTGAAAACCAAAGATGAAGTCTTTGATTGATTCAAAGATTTCAAATCATTGGTGGAGAAAAGAAAAGCAGATCAAGAAGTTGCAGTCAAATAACGGTGGAGAATATATCGATAAAGACTTCAAAAATTTCTGTGCAAGGGAAGGGATCAAGAGAGAATGGACATCTCCATACAATCCAGAGCAGAATGGAGTTGTAGAACGGAATAATCGGACCATAATAGAAGCTGCAAGGGCAATGCTGTACGTCCAAGATATGCCCAGATTATTATGGGCAGAGGCCTGCAATACAACACTATATATTCAGAACATAGTTCCTAATAGAGCTTTGGGGAAGGTAACTCTCGAGAGTGTGTTCACAGGCAGCAAGCCAAAAGTAAGCCACATTAGGGTATTCGGCAGCATGGTGTACTGCCACGTTCTAGATGAAAAGAGAAAGAAGCTGGATCAAACTGCAAAAAAAGGTTTTCTAATGGGCTATAGCGAGAATGCAAAGGTGTATCGCATCTATATTCCAAAAAGCAGGAAAATTGTGGTAAGAAGGGATGTGAAATTTCTGGAGGAGAGGGCCTTCAGGAAATCTCGAGAAATGGCCACAGGTACGCAGATTGAGGAAGATCCACTGGTACAGCCTAAACGACCTAGAAAGGAGAGGTCAATTGTCTCTCCAAGGCACCATGATTCTGAGGATAGCTCCTCTGAAGAAGAACAGGAAGGAGAGTAGGTAAGACCACCAACAACTGATGGGAGATCGAGCAAAGAACTTCAACAAATTCTTAAGGATGCAGAAGAATTTGTTGGTGCTCCTAGATTAGGAAAGAGGATAAGGAAACAACCAAACAGATATTAGGGACTTGTAGCTCAGGTTGGTGAACCATCTACCTTTCGGGAAGCAGCTCAGCATCAAGTATGGGTGGATGCCACGGTGGAGGAGTATAGCTCCATCATGACAAATGATGTATGGGAAGTAGTCCCTAGACCACAGGACAGATCAATTGTAGAATCCAGATGGATCTACAAGATCAAATATGTTGCAGATGGCAACGTAGAGAAATTCAAGGCAAGATTTGTAGCTAAGGGGTATGCATAGAAGGAAGGAATTGATTATGAAGAAACCTTTGCCCCAGTAGCTAGATACACTTTTATCAGATTCGTCATCTCTCTGGCTGTGCAGATGGGATGGGAGATTCACCAGATGAATGTCAAGACCACGTTCTTGAACGGGGTTATAGAGGAGGAAGTGTTCATTGAACAACCAGAGGGCTTCGAGACACATGAGCAGAAGACTCATGTTTGCAGGCTTAAGAAAGCCTTGTATGGCTTAAAACAAGCCCCCATGGCATGGTATGGACGGAATATGGGGTTCGTCAAAAGTGACGTAGATCCCAATCTCTACTACTTAAGAGTAGGAGATGAGCCGCTTGTTCTTGTACTTTATGTGGATGACTTGTTTTTAACCGGATCATCCAAGCTCATCAAGGACTGCAAGGAGAATCTGGCAACAGAATTTGACATGGACCTGGTGCAGATGCACTATTTTCTTGGATTAGAAGTTTGGCAGCGGAAAGTGGAAATCTTCCTAGGACAAGGAAGATACACGACATAAATCCTGAAGAGATTTCAGATGGAAGACTGTAGACCCATGGCCATGCCAATGATTACTAACTGGAAGAAGATAGAGACATCGGAGGATGATGAGGCTTATCCCACCTTGTATAGACAGCTCATCGGATCAGTGATGTATCTGGTCAATACTAGACCAGACATCTGTTATGCAGTGAATACCCTCCGTCAGTTCATGGTGGAACCAAGGAGGGCTCACTGGGCAACAACCAAACATGTTCTTAGATACCTGAGAGGGACAGTCGAGTATGGGTTGAAGTACACCAAGGGTAATGAGGTCCAGTTGAGTGGGTTCAAAGATGCAGACTGGGCTGGAAGCACAGTAGATCAGAAAAGTACTAGTGGGTACTGTTTCAGTCTCGGATCAGGAATGACCTCCTGGTGCAGCAAGAAACAAAAGTCTGTAGCACTGAGCTCAGTCGAGGCAGAGTACATGGCAACAAGCACAACTTCGTGCGAGGCCATATGGCTCCGCAAGTTACTCTTGAACCTGCTAAAGAAGCGGATAGATCCGACCGGGATTATGTGTGATAATTAGAGCTGCATTAAGCTCTCTAAAAATCCTGTGTTTCATGACCGGTCGAAACACATTGACATTCGATGTCACTTTATTTGGGACTATGTCTAGAGGGGAGTAGTACAGTTGCGATACACTCCTACAGGAGAACAGGTGGCAGATATCCTCACAAAGGCTCGAAGTAAGATCAAGTTCACTTACTTCAGAGAGAAGATGGGGATGGTCGAGAACCCCTTCCAGTAGAGGAGAGGGTGGTCATCAGAAGAAGAGGGAGCTGCAGTATGGATGCTGCAGTGGCATGGCAGTAGTACAGGAAGCAGTAGCGCAGAGATAAGGGGTAGCAGCCAGGACATCATCAGTGCAGCAGATGGTGTAGAGTCAGAACAGTACAACGATATCTTGCTTAAATGCATTCCTTGCTAAGAGGGAGTGTTGATTTCTATAGCATCGGAAATTGTTCTAAGTCTTATCTTTGATAGAGAGGCTTGGACATCAGGTATCCAGAGAACCCATAAATCGTTTGTGGAAATTCCACTCGGATATGACTTTATTAAAGTAATTAATTATTTTAATGCAGACCCTAAGTCTAAACTTAGGGAAAATAAATAATTAAAGGGTATTAATAGAGCAGAGTGTGAATCTTCTAGAAAACGAAGATCAAGTCATCTTCTAATCTGAGCCATTGATTAACGATATAATCTTGGCCGTTGATTCATCAGCGAGAAGACTATAAGAAGAGACTTGAGGGCCGTTTGGAAACCAATTCGGGGACATTCTCAGTACCCGAAGGAAATCGATTCTGAGAGAATTCGATTTCAGTGGGTGAGATTGTAGAGGCAGGGTTGTAGAAGCAGGAGGAGGAGGGAGAAGTCAATTATCGGGAAGCAGAAGTTAGGAGGATGAAGGGAAGGGTGAGCTGATCAGCAACAATACCCCCTCCACGCAGAATCACGCAGTCTAGGGAGAGACTGCGCAAAGCTCTCACGCTGGATGAGGCAAAGGGTGAAGGAGGTCACCTCGAGGGTTTGAAATTTGTTTGGAGCGTCCAGAAAATTCAGCCAGGTGTTTGCAAATTTTTCTCTGCTCATCAGACCCTTGTAAATGTACTTTCCATTTCTGAAGATAAATATAAAACCCTCATTTGCAGCACCGGTTTTCCCAAATTGGGTTTTTTCGGGACAATTGTCCAAAATTAACTCTGTTCATGTGGTTGGTTCTATTGTGCTACTTGTGTAAATTATCTTTCTGTTCTTATGCTCTTAATGATAGTGAAGATCTGTAAATGTGTTTATTTCAGAATTTACTAAAGCATTTGTAAATAACTTATCTCATAAGTAGGAGAAATAAACCAAGTATTGCAGAAATATTTTCCGCGAAAATTTCACACCATGAAGCTCTTTGACAATCCTGTCTTTCATGATCGGTCGAAGCACATTGGCATCAGGTGTCTTTTTATCAGAGACTATGTTCAGCGGGAAGCTGTACAGTTGCAGTACACTCCAACAAGAGAACAGGGGGTAGACATCCTTACTAACGCTCTGGGAAGAACAAAGTTTGTTTATTTAAGAGAGAAGATGGGGATGATCAAGAATCCGTTTTAGTAGTAGAAATGGACAAGTGCGGAATTTGAGAGGGAGCTCTAGTACAGATGAGGCAGTGACAGTGGCAGTGTCATGGGCAGCAGTACAGAAAGCAGCAGCGCAGCAGATGAGGGGCAACATTCGAGCATCAGTAGCGTAGAGGATGCTTCAGGGTCAGAGCAGTATGCAACAGGGAAATTGCTTGAACACTTTCCTCTCTAAGAGGGAGTGTTGATTTTTGTAGCATCAGAAAGTGATCTAAGTCGCAAATTTGGTGAGGAGGCTTCGACTCCAGTATTCCAAAGAACCCAGAAATCGTTTGTGGAAATTCCACTCGATTCATGTTTTATTAAAATAATTAATTATTTTAATAGGCCCCCCAAGTCTAAACTTAGGGAAATTAAATAATTAATGGGTATTAATAAAGCTGAGGGTGAATCTTCTAGAGAACGAAGATCAAGTCAAGATTTAATCTTAGCCATTGATTAGACTTCTAATCTGGGCCATTGATTTGTCAATGAGAAGATTATAAAAGAAGGCTTGAGGGTCATGTGAAAGCAAGCCGAGCAAACACTCAGTAACTTGAGGGAAGTCGATTCTTCAGAGCTTAGAATTTGATTTTTGAGGGAGAGTTGCAGCACGGAGGAATTGGAGGGTTTCAACACTAGTCAGAACTCGAGGAAGAAGTACGCACTGTAATATCCCCAAATTAGCAGTTTGCTAATTGGGATATTAATTTTGATTAATTTTGGCAAATCCTAATGTTGGGCGGAAATAAAGTGGGTAGGGGACTCACAATTAATAATTAGGCCAAATAAAGTCTTTTCCTAAAGTCCCCAAGGGAAAATTGCGGTTCTAGTGGTGGGGTCGGGTTGGCCTTAGGTGGTAGCGTAGAAGAGGCACGAAAAGGACAAAGTGGGATTGGCTAGAGGAAGGCAACACGTGATTGGCCAAGGAGAGGCAGCGCAGGCCAAGGTGGGACCCAAGGCATACGTTGGGCCTCAATGGATAAAATGAAGAAGGGAAGGCTCACTTGGTCATTCATTCATTCAGCTATTTTCTTCTTGTCATTTTGATAGAGCATGCTTGAGTCGGAGAGCCAAGTTTGTAGTGCTGTTTAGCACACAAAATCTTCAAGCGGAGAGCTCAGCCTCTACCTCGAGGGACTTTGAGTGCCCACTCAAGAGAGGAGTTCCACACCTTGTGAGGAGAATTTCCATCAATAGCATCAGGTGGAAGGGTAGCCAGTTCTGGATTGCGCAGAGGAGGAGACTACGTAGGGGAGGACACAGTGCAGAGAGGATTTGGTTGTTCCGGGAGGTGGGAAGAGAGGGAGTTGCAACTGAGATTTGTTGGGGAGGCTTGGAGTTTCCTAATAGGGATTTTCGTGGCATTTTGGAGACTTCCAGTAGTAGTATTTACGGGAGGATCTATTTACCCAACAGTGCAATGAGCAAAGCCCAAGAGGGCCAATTTTTAGGGTCAAACTTTGGGCAAACACTTTCTGGGTTTTTCTGGGTTTATTGAGGAGAATCCAAGATTAATTTGGCAGAATTTTTTAGGTAAATTTGGGGTATCAAACAGAGATCCTAACTCAGCCAGCAGCTAGAGGAGCTAGGGGAAATTGGGTCGAAATTCTGGGGTCAACATTTGGTCGATTCCTTCGTGGGCTTTTGTGGGTTTCTTGAGTAGAGTTCGAGGTTAAAGTACCTGAATTTTCTGAGCAGTGTAGCAGGCCCTAACGACATTTCTTCGGGAGTAGTAGCAACATTTCTTACAGATTGCAGCGGAGAGCTATAGCCATACAACGTACCATCAGTGGGGGATTTCAACATTGATTCTGAGGGCTTCTCTAGCTTTCCTTGAGCAAGCCCAGGTGCCTTCATTCCAGCATCTCCATTGTATTCATTTCTAGCAAATTAATAAAATGGCTTAGCGTTATTTTATGGTTCCTTTGGTGTTTTGATATGAGCTTTTGTTTTGTTGTCTCCTTAATATCTTTTAGCCTATTATCACTGTTATTTTCCCATATGGGATATTACAGTGGTATCCGAGCTTCGTTCTTGGCTAAGCCATGGGGATATTTTTCTATGAACAAGGAGGGTAGGCAGAACCTTACCCACCAAAGGCAGTAGAGGTGGCAAATATGGGGGAGTCAAGGAGCAAATGGGAAGCAAAATTTAGTAACATTTTTAAGGCGCTAAATGATTTAACCAAAGGTCAGAAGGGAATGTTGGAGAGACTCGAGCAACATAATAGGAATGAGAGCATCCATCAGGAATCCCTAGTTGGGGAGACTTCTGGGGTCTCACAACAGTGTGACCACCCTTTACCAGCCATTCACCTGCCAGCCTTAAGTAGGCCAACTAGGATCACGATGCCTACATTCTTACCTCTAGTTCCGAGTGAGCAAGGTAGGCGGCATGATCATATACCCATGGGAGATTATTTCCGAGAATGGCAGTCCATGGGGGAAAACTTCAGAGCGGCTTTGTCCTTCAGAGATTACTGCCAGCTCAGGCAGGATGAAGAAGGAAGGAACAGTGGGGGGTCTAGCACGCAAAGTTTAGAGTTGCAACGTACCATTGGGAGGGCACCTTTTCCCATATATGTTTTATCCACTGATTGCATGGCTCGGGATTGGGTGGAATAGTTGGATACCTCTTTGCAGATTGACCGAATAACGGAGGGGGAAGCCATCAAAATAGCTACCTTGCACTTGGAGGATGAAGGCACAAAGGATTGTGCGGAGCTCGTAGATACACCTAGTGTGACGGAGGACTCACCCTTGTTGGAGACTTCCTTGATCGTGTCAGTTGACATCTTAGTGGAGAGAGTAGAGCTTACCCCGGTAGAGCCATCCATTGAGGTGATGACCAGAGTCGTGTCCGAGTTTTTGGGTGACAACTGCATGCAGCAGATGAGTGAGGTGCCAGGAGATGTATCCAACTTTGATGAGGCACTAAGAGATATAGAGGCAGAGTAGGAGGACGTTCCTTCTATATGTCAGGATGAGGACTCTTCTTTCGATGAGTCCATGGGGTCATATGAGGATGCTTATGGGGAGCATGAGCAGTTATGCAGAGTTGATGACAGTAGGCCGGTTTCGTATTCAAGTGTGCATGTGGTATCAGAGAACTCTATGGGAGATATTTAGGATCATGAGTCACTTGTGATGATTCAGCTAGAGAAACTTATGGTATAACTAGAGGGCACATTGGAGCGTCGAAGCAGCGCCCTTCAGGCATACATAGATGGGGCTAGCAACAAGGTTGGGTCACCTTTGGCCATTGGAGAGAGAGAGACAGAGCTACCTAGTCATATCTCATGCATTGACTTGAATAGCGAGATGAGACGACCTGAGTTGCATTGGGTGCAACATCTGCAAGTTAGGGTTGCTCTAGGTGCAAGAGTTGACGCATTCGATCCCTCACTTGGGGTTGGATGGCGAGAGATTCTGAGTTGGTACCCGGTAGAGTGGGTTATGGAGATGGTGATGCACCAAGGTGTAGCTCAGCAGGAGCTTCCAGGCACTGGGGTTACCGGAAGCTCGGACTGGCATTGGGATCCAGACAGGACTACCCATCACTTCCCAGGTATGCCGGTTGACTACGACCTGGAGGTTACAGTTGACCTAACAGTTAAGCGTACACATTCACTAGGGGAGTTTTCGCCAACACTAGTGTCCAACCAGTTTAGGTACAGACTTCTTGAGTTGTCTTGGTACGAGGATTGTACATAGGATCATGGGATGATCTCAGATCAGCATACCCTGGCAGGAGTTTGACAGAGGAGGGGGCATTGGTAGGCCACCAGACAGTGCCTTGTATGGAGCTGGGAATTCTTCACATTTGTGTGGGGCATGAAGGACACGGAGGAGCATAGCAGGATTGGCATCGCTACTGGTACCTAGGGAGATTCACTTCTTGGGTCCCTCAGGGAGGATTTGGAAGGGAGATCCATTCATTGGAGAGTATGGTGATGCAGCAGTGGAGGTGATGGTACCGATCGAGTATGGGCCGACACATATGAATACAACCTTAGGCCATCACACCCTGGGACGTGTAGGAGCATCCATCATTTGGTAGTGGTATGTAGATGGGCATGGAGATGCATGGGGGTGTGTTGTAGTATGCCGGACTGCATTGTGGAGTAGGAGTGCTTGCCATCACATTGAGTACATGCAGGGAGTGACAGGTGCAATGACGCAGGATGGACACATGACGGTATAACTGTTGCTGGGGGTATCCATTGGTGTACAAGGGCAAGTTGCGGCATACAGTGGCAGGTCGAGGAGTGCGGTGATACTTGGTGGTATGTAGTGACACATGATGCTAAGCAGTGGGCTCTTGGAGTGTTGCCTCCAAATAGACATATGGACAGGGGCAGTAGAGTACGATGGGATGCAACTCACCTAGGATCGATGAGGATCTTGTTGAGCATCTGGAGATGCGACGTTTAGTGGAGACATGGCTACGAGGGTGTTATCAACAGATTCGAGGCAGAGAGAGTGTCATATGGAGGATTACTCTTGAGCATTCAGGTAGACTCTTGGTGACACCCTTTGGGACATACCTACCCATCATCCTCTACTGTTGCTTATGGTCACGAAGTGTTTGGTTGGTGCCCCTTGACACTCTCCATTTAGGTAACAGGATATGGGAGGCTCACCCTAGACAGTCAGATGAGATACCGTGTGTCATGAGCCGGGAGGAGACTCTCCAGTATCTCATCATGACACACGGTATCTCATCCGACTGAGACACTTGGTAGGTGCACGAGTTGAGGGGTCCAGGCTTAGGGATGGCATGGTTGATTACGAAGGTAGCATGTGTTCCACCCCTGGGCTCACATTTGAGGGACAGTGGATGGTATATTTTGTCTACAAGAGGGTACCCAGACTCTGAGCAGTATCTAGGTGTATCAACAGGAGTTGGGATAGCTGGTATTACGACGTGGTCTGGCAGGAGCAGGGTAGGTACGCATGCGTGGAACAAACTCTTGATACTTGGGGTCCACCCAGGGGATACATATAGCGGTCAGAGATGAGGGTCAGATGGGTTCTAGCAGGTAGCAGCGCTACGCAACGACATCCCATGGGGAGTGGTAGTTGTGAGCTCCTCGTATGGTTGGGGGCTCCAGGGGTTTGTTGGGCAGGTGGAACACTCCACTTTGTGATGAGCAGGGACAGAGTAGACAGTGATCCAGTCCACCTTGGGTTTGACACGAGGGTGAGCACTGAGACCTCCATTGCATGGCGAGGCAGACTTATCATGTTATTGCTCATGGTCATGATCGGTAGTGGAGCGGTAGATATCAACAGAATGGAGATACCTGGGCAGGATGAGATTTGCCTTCAAAGATTTTTCGCCACAAGGCCCCAGGAGATAGGGATACAGTCTGCGCAGCGATAACATGGTGGCACCTCTATGAGATTAGCAGGGGACCCAAGCATTGCAGCTATACACAACTCGATAAACTCTAGGGGTGCACTGTATACTACATGGGTAGATCATGTAGGTCTTCCATTGGGCTTTAGCGAGTCACTAATGGAGTGGGGGACTTCATTAGCATGGTAGGATGGCGAGTGGAGTAGGTGGAGCTTCATGTTGGACAGGATGGCTTGGGATCCTGGCATTAAGAGATCCCTTCATATCAGGGCAATGCAGAGGACATGGAAGATTCAGTGGCACATCTAGGACCCAGGCACATTTTGTAGTGATAGTGGGGAGCGACAGCTAGAGAGGAGGCTTATTCAGGCATTGCTTGAGGACAAGCAATTTTTGGTGGGAAGGACTGTAATATCCCCAAATTAGCAGTCAACTAATTGGGATATTAATTTTGATTAATTTTGGAAAATCCTTATGTTGGGTGAAAATAAAGTGTGTAGGGCAATGTTCCATCGAGTTTCCGAGACGGGGAAACGCAGGAGCGGGGATACGCACAAGGGGGACGTATATAAGCAACCCCAAAATTTAGGCAAATTTCGGGGAAACGGGGGGACGTCAGAGCCATAAAAATTATTAAATTATTAAAAATTTAATATATAAAAAAAATCCCAACAATATGTTAATAACTAAATTAGTAGATAGTAAATCTTATTAATTATGAAATGCACATCTAAATATGATCATCATTTCGTATTAGACTATTGTGAAGTAAAATTATCATTTGACATTTCTGCAATCATCAATGTAAATCTAAAAGTAAATTACTAAATTGAATCTATCATTTGACATTATGCAATGTTCCATCTAAATTCATCATTTGGCAATGGGCATTACTATTATGCAAGGTACATCTAAATTAAATTCATCGTTGACAATTGAAACTACGCAATGCACATCAAAAATTAAATTCATCATATGACAATGACATTTGAAGTCTAAAACAGCGATAGAAAACTGAACTAAAAATAAACATATAAAGCAGTGAAATACAAAATTTGTTTTTTTTTTTTTTTTAAATTTGTTATTAGCGAAAAAATTCGGGGGATGCGTCCCTCTTGCATCCCCCCTGCATCCCCTTGTCCCCCCCACAAGAGAGACGCATTTCGTCACCAGAAAAACACCCCCCTAGAGTTTCCCCAAGTTTTCCAAAAAAGGGGACGTGGGAAAAGTTTCCCCAGGAGTTTCCCCATCCTGGGAGCGTGGGGGAGCGGGGAAGCGCGTCCCCCACCCTGGGGGACGCATCCCTGTGGAACACTGGTGTAGGGGACCCACAATTAATAATTAGGGCAAATAAAGTCTTTTCCTAAAGTCCCTAAGGGAAAATTGCGGCTCTAGTGGTGAGTCGAGTTGGCCTTAGGTGGCAGCGTAGAAGAGGCACGAAAATGACAACGTGGGATTGGCTAGAGGAAGGCAGCACGTGATTGGCCAAGGTGGGCCCCAAGGCATACGTTGGGCCTCAATGGATAAAATGAAGAAGGGAAGGCTCATTTGGTCATTCATTCATTAAACTATTTTCTTCTTGTCATTTTGACAGAGCACGCTTGAGCCAGAGAGCCAAGTCTGCAGTGTTGTTTAACACACAAGATCTTCAAGCGGAGATCTCAACCTCTACCTTGGGGGACTTCGAGTGCCCGCTCAGGAGAGGAGTTCCACACCTTTTGAGGATAATTTCCATCAACAATATCAGGAGGAAGCGTAGCCAGTTCTGGACTGCACAGAGGAGGAGACTGTGTAGGGGAGGACATAATGCAGAGAGGATTTGGTTATTTCGGGAGGTGAGAAGAGAGGGAGTTGCAGCTAAGATTTGTTGGGGAGGCTTGGAGCTTCCTAACAGGGATTTTTGTGGCATTTTGGAGACCACCAGTAGTAGGATTTACAGGAGGATTGATTTACCCAACAATGTAGTGAGCGAAGCCCAAGAGGGCCAATTTTCAGGGTCAAGCTTTGGGCAAACATTTTCTGGGTTTATTGAGGAGAAAACAAGATTAATTTGGCAGAATTTTCTGGGCAGATTTGAGGTGTCAAACAGAGATCCTAACTCAGCTAGCAGCTAGAGGAGCTAGGGGAAATTGGGCCAAAATTCCGAGGTCAACATTTGGCCAATTCCTTTGTGAGTTTTTGTGGGTTTCTTGAGTAAAGTTCGGGGTTAAAGTACCGGAATTTTCTGAGCAGTGTAGTAGGCCCTAGTGACATTTCTTCGAGAGTAGCAACAACATTCCTAGCAGATTGCAACGCAGAGCTATAGCCATACAACGTACCATCAGTGGGGGATTTCAACATTGATTTTGAGGGCTTCTCTAGCTTGCCTTGAGCAAGCCCAGGTGCCTTCATTCCAGCATCTCCATTGTACTCATTTCTAGCAAATTAATAAAATGGCTCTACAGTATTTTATGGCTTTGTTGGTGTTTTGATATGAGTTTTTGTTTTGTTGTCTCCTTAATATCTTTTAGCCTGTTATTACTGTTATTTTCCCATTTGGGATATTATAGAAGGGTAGAGAAGCAGCTCAGAGGGACAACGCAGAGTGGCAACATAGCAGTGACGCAGTCTCACGCAGTCTCTGAGTAGAGAAGGACGCAGAGGTGACACAGAGAGGGATAAGGTGCCTCTCAGGTGCCAGAAGTCCTCCAGAGAACAGGAGAAAATTATCTCAGGTGTTTTCCTGCAAGTTTCTCAGTTATTCTACCAGTCATTCCTTGTAAAGAAATTGTCGCTGAAGATTAATATATAAATCCTCATCTGCTGCACCGGTTTTCCCACATTGGGTTTTTTTGGGGATGATTGTACAAAAATAACTATGTTGATGTGATTGATTCTTGTGCTTGTATTCTATTGTTATTTTCTCTATATGTATATATGTGATAACTCCAGTAGAATTTATGTTGAAATTTACTGGAGGGTTTTTCATAAATAACTTATTGTGAAAATAAGTAGGATAAATAAATCAGTAATTGCAGTAGAATTTCAGAGTTGAAATTTTCACACCTACTACTTCTAGAGGAAGAATGAAATCGATGACCTTTGCCCATAAAAGGAGTAGAGGGAATCATTGATATTTTAGTACATCATGATTAACCTTGTAGTATCTAGAAGTGTCATGATGATCATCTCATGGGATGCACTCTTTTGTTTTGATGTGAATTTCTTTTATCTTATCAGGACTTGTGACCCAGGACAAATATCATATTTCAGTATAGATGTTTGATGTACCACTTGACATCTTATACATTTTATATAGTAGTTTTATCTTCATATTTATGCGACAATGTGTTTGTTTGATGTTGATATTGCTTTAGAAGTTTAAAAATTTGAAAAAAATGATTATTTTGTATTTTTTCAAGTTTCCCGATAATTTCTAATAATTTCCCCGATATTGCTGATAATTTAAATTTTGGACCCCCGACGATCAATTGCCAATAACGATAGATGTAACATTGCTTGAACCAATGAATTTCTTGAAGGCATCCATCCATCAAGATATCTTGTTGTGTTTCCCAACTTCGGATGGCATAAATATAATAAGATATTTCAGGATCATTTGGGTCAGTGGCTGTAGCAGCCTCTTTTTTATGTGCCTCAGAAGCTTTTTTGCATTCACCAACATATACCAGTGCTTATCTCCTTTAATTGTATGCGAATGCATTATCTAAGTCTGTCACAACATCTTCATATACATGCACATGAAACTGCTGAGAAGAAACTGTTCATTGGCTAATATCATATCATGTGATGATCAGCTCACGTATATCATCATACAAATCGGAGGGTAACAGGGTGCTAACAAGTTCATAATAGACTAACTACGATCTATGCATTTGGATGTGTCAGTATTTCTGCTATGGACATGATTATTGTTTTTATGAGTGGAAATTTATAGCCAAATCTAGGGATGATTTTGGTACAAATAGAACCCTCTTTATTTGAATGATAACATCCGTTTATTGTTTATAATTGAAGGGGAGGCTTGCATTTAGTTGTTTTCCACATTGTAAAAATGTATATTGTTGTATGAAATCTTATTGCAGAAGAATTTGAGTCAAATTTCTCTCAAGGAAATCTATGTATTGTCATCTTAGTTTGATTTTATATGATGATTGCAGATATAGGAAATGGGCATCCCTATGGCTACTATTGTGCTTTTGGATTGGGTGTTGTTTCTGTCTCAAGGTATTTCACTGCTTTGGTGCTAAAGTGGACCTGGAACATATTATAATGTCAAACATTCACTGCTTCAATGCTAAAGTGTACGTGGAATATATTACAATGTCAAACATCATTCAATCACGTAAATCTGATATCCTTACTAGGGTGTATATTAAAGAACATACTGATAGAAGGAAAGGATATTGGTAGTGGATAAACTATTAAAGAAAATTGTAGATGATTAAATGTAAGCGGATATTGCATAGAACTATATGTTTGCTTTCTCTTACAATCTTGAAGGTTAAGTAGTGACTTCATGTTTAGAATCTAGATCCTTTTAGTATTCCATTTGACTCCGTAGTTGTTAGAGATATGTATGTTCTTTTAATGCGCTTCGATGAAAAGGGTGCTGATTAGTGAAGGCCTTGTTGGTTGACATTAATTCATAATGAAAATGACTATGAGGTAATATGTAACAAATGGCAAAAGTGCCTATGGTTTTTTTGAAAATTGCATATAGAAAAATATTTACTTCAGTAAAGCAAAGAGGTGGAAGGGTTTATATAATGTAACTTACGTCCTCTCCTTCAAAACTACTGATGTATAAATAAAATCAAAGTATGCAACCACATCTAGGGATTTGGCATTTGTTATTAGCAAGGCACCTTTTTCTAACCATTGCAGACATACCTCATCCCTCCATATGGAACATAAAACAAAGAACTGACCATATGACATTAGACATAGAAAGATAATTGCATACATTAGACCAATGTGGAAAAAGTTGAAGTCGGGATTAAATCGGCGAGGGACCAAAAATTGAAAAAGTCGTTAAAGTCGACAGGTTTTTGAAAAGTCGACAAAATTAAAAAAATACAAAAATATTCATTTAAAAAAATAAATTTAAAAAGTCTTAAAAAAAACTACCTCACTTGTGTTTTTTTGGAAAAAATCCCGATTTTATCCCGACTTTTTCGATCAAATCCCAGTTTTTTCAAAAAAAGTTAAAAAGTCGTTAAAGAAACTACCTCATTGATAATTTTTTGGAAAAACTCCCGACTTAATCCCGACATTTTCAACTGGGAAAAAATCGCAAAAAAGTCGGCTAATTAAATCGGCTAGTCCAAAACATTGGATTTTGCCGATTTAATCGCAACTTTTTGGCGACTTTTTTCACACTGCATTAGACATAGAAAGATAAATATTCAACAATAAGGTGCACTTACAATAAAACATGCAAGAATTTCTTCCATTATCCAATGAACATCTCCAAGAAATATCCAAGATGAGCTCCAAATGTCAAAATGCATCCAATAGATCCCAAAACATCCACAAGAGAACAAATTCGATTCCTCTAGAGAGGCTGAATTCCTCAATGAGGTCGAAATATCAAGAGTGATGATAATGAGAGATCACAAATGAATGATCTCTAATATATATGTGTGCTACTAATGTCTAATTATATCTAGATGCCTCTCAAACATTAAAATAATGGGCAAGTACTAATCAATGTCACAAGTCAATCTTTTAATTGTTATCACTCCACCGGATCTCTAAGGCTGAGAAAGAGTCCAAACAAAGGTAACCACAGACCAATCTTTTAGCTTTGTAGCTAGCCCTACCAAACTGGAGAGGGCTCTCTCCACAATGTCACAGCCAAGAGAGCTGGATGAATTAGGATTTTAGGCGAGGTATAAGTACAGGGTTTGTTTGTTTGAATTGGGTTGCTGGATAAGGATTAGGCCAAAGAGGCTAGGTCAGGGCAAATAAGATTAAGGTTGCAGAGATTTCAATGGGGCAAGGTAGGTTGGAGTGTAAAAACTCTGGTAAAACTTGATAAATATATATTATTAATGATGAAAGATGAGATGATTACAATGAGGGATCGCCTGGGCTTAAATATAGCCTCAAGGTGTCCCTTGGTGAAGAGGCATGATCTTTGATCATGCCCTTTCAGTTAATAAACCCTAATATAACTATATCTAACTAATAATTAATAAAATATTCATAACATTGCCCCTCTCTTAAAGATGCTTTGTCCTCAAAGCATATGTAATTGATGGACAACGTTTGACGAATGTCTGGTTTTCTCAAGCGATGAGCTCTTGCCTCCCACATTTTAAAAAGGTCGTGGAGCATATTCTTGAGTTCAATCGGTTGCTGATCTGGATAGTGAAAAGATCTGATATCGACAGAGTTAGATATTGTTTTGACTTCTATTGGGCGTTTGATTTCCCTATCGAAAGACACTTTTATGGGCAGATCTTGGAATACTTTTTCATGTTTCCCAACTAATCTTTGTTCTTCTGGTGATTTTTTGTGATTCCTTTTTAGACTTAGAGGTAGGTTACCAACAATTATTGTCTGATGTAACTTTTCCTCAGCATCAAATTCTCCATTCTTAACAACCATATCTGCTTCATCACCGAAGGCCTCAACAGCTTCTGTCGTTATATCAGAAGTTTCGGATGTATTTGTCGCTTCACAAGTTTCGTTCAATTCTGGGGATGGAACATTTTGTTGTTTATGAACATCTGTATCTTCACGGGGATGTGGGGAATCAGTTTTTTCCTGATGCTCTTCCGAGTCCCCTGAATCTGCGGAATTGTTTTGTTGATTTTGTTCCCTATTAGGAGTTATTGGGGATTGTGTCGGACTTAACTTATCTATTTTATCATTTAGCTTACTGTAGAGTTCTGTCATATTGTTCATGATCGCATTAAATTTCTACAACATTTTGTTCTCCTTGTCCTTAGTCTCCATTTGTTTTAGCCATATTTGTCTTTTTATCTGATCAATCGTCATCGTTGATAAAGACATACTGATATTGTTCTGCCAAATTTTCCTCTTTTCCTTTTAAAATTAATTAATTAATATTTAATTAATTAATAATTTTTTTCTATTTTTTTTTAAATTAATTAATTAATATTTAATTAATTAATTAATTAATAATATATATATATATATATATATATTTTAAATAATAATAATCATTACTTTTTTAAAATAATTTATATAATTATTGATTTAAAAATTATATAATATATAAATCAATTATATAATTATTTATAATAATAATTTTTATTATTTTATTTTTTTAAAATGTAATTTTTATATAAAAATTAATCTAAATTAAAATTTATATAAAAATTAATTCTGTTTATATATATATATATATATATATATATATATATATATATGTTTTAAAAAAATTGATTTTATTTTACTGACGTCCACGACCAACCCGGCACAAACAAACTTTAAACACACCGTTTCGTGTAACCTGTTCCGTTCAAACTTTAATGTTATGAATATTTTATTTATCTGACCACGGATTATTAGAACACACCATTTCGTATAACCTGTTCCGTTCAAAGGACACGAATTAGAATTCGTTTATCTGACCACGGTGGACAGCACCCGTCACAAACCATCCACTGTTTACGAGTTTAAAAAAACGTGTTTTATTTGTTTTGCTCTGCGGCTGCGATAATACAGTACTGAACACGTAGGCGTTTGAATGGTGGAAGGGTAGGGCAGGCGGAGAGCAATGTCTGTTCCGAATTAAACGATACCCTATTTCGAATTGCTGTGAGGGAACGTGACTTTAGTTTTAACGTGATTGCGGTGGATACCCTATTTCGAATTGCAGTGGACAACCGTCAACCAACGCAAGCGGTAGTTGTCAGAGATGTTGTGTTATTGCAGGCACAGTTAATTGATTGATAGAGCGAACGATGGAAAGAGGGCAGCGGGGAGAATGGTAGACAGGTGAGAGTTTTCGACAGGCAGCAAAGAATCGGAACAAGGTGGAAACAGATTTCCGTTTCAACAAATTTCAACCGATTTCTTTTTTACATGGACGTCGATAAACTTCCTCTGAAAAAACGCGTCACTGTTCAATCGATTTTTTTAAACCAGCGTATTTGAGACTGCTAAATATTTTCGATCACGTCAGTTTGTAGGAACACCACTGTGTATTGTGTCGTATGGAATGTAATTTGTTTTCCGTTCTTTTCTTTTCTTTTTCTAATTCGTAGTGTGGTTTTTCCTCCACAGATGGTTGTCAAGGGGCCGAAGGTGACAGAACCTTTAATAAGGACTGTAGTCCGAGCTCTTAACAACTGTCCAAAGTCCGAGCTTCTAGAAGAGTTGCAGATTCGAGTTCTTACAAGATGACTGTCCTCAAAAAATTTAATAGAATTTGCCCAAAAAAACAGAGATATCAAGTCCTCCTCGGTTTTCTTCAGTACACGATCTTGAAAAAATCTGATTTAAAAAATCTGCAATTCTGGAATTGCAATTCCTGGGTGATCACACAGATCCAAAGAGCGATGGCTCTGATACCAATGGAGTGTAAAAACTCTGGAAAAACTGGTAAATATATATTATTAATGATGAAAGATGAGATGATTACAATGAGGGATCGCCTGGGCTTAAATATAGCCTCAAGGTGTCCCTTGGTGAAGAGGCATGATCTTTGATCATGCCCTTTCAGTTAATAAACCCTAATATAACTATATCTAACTAATAATTAATAAAATATTCATAACATAGGTACGAAGGCTAGCACTTTAGGGTTTTAGGGTGAGATGGATTAGACTGATGAGGAGCTAGAAAGAGCAAGGCAAATCATGTATTCTTTGTAAACTGAAGAAAAAGAACAAACTCTGAAGATTTTCCCAAAACAGAGCATGAGAGATGTATTTTGCTTATCAACTTGAAAACCATCATATAATAGAGATGAAATGGATCATGAAACAAAACATTCATACAGAATGAGACATAAGAAGAACAATGCTAAATTTCCATACCACAGGTATCCCAAAAAAATAGCTGCAACTCTTTCATTAATTTCCTACCAAACATTGATTACACTAGTCTCTGATCAATGCATCAATATCCAACCCGTGAAATGAGTCAAAAAGTACATGATATAGACCTCAAACAACCTCTCCCAACCTCAGGGGTCAAATTCCCAAGTTGGGGAGGTGTTCCACGAAAAACTGAGTTGAATACCCAGAGTGTAGGGAGGTCAAACTGACTCATCCTTCACTTTTTGCAAACTGATTCATTACATGTCATCAAACTTTTCACCTACTGTATTTACCCCTAGGAAAGTCAACCACATCATTATTACTTTTACATTCATGATTTACATTGGTAAAAATCTCATTGACCATGGTCAAACATTGAGAGAATTGAAAAATATCAGCAAACTGAGAAAATGTGTCCTAAGCGCAGCGCCATCTTCAGTTTCACTTTTGACTCTTGAGGGGGTTCCAGGTGTCCAAATTGAGCTCATGATAGCTCATTGGAAAGGCTGTGCAGTTTAGTTTCCAGATCTATGCTTGGTTTCCAAAATGATGATGATTTGACCCTCCAAAAACTGATTCTCCCAAGACTGGTCAAAAGCGCAGTGCCAGCCTCCAAAAAAAGGCAGAAAGGTCATTTTTTGAGTGTTTTATAACTTTTTGACTGCCTCTCTGACCCGAAAAAGTTTTGTAAAGTGTTTTTTCTTACTATACGTGGCCTTCTGAATCCAATGGTGTTTTTAGTTTTTCCATTGGAGGTCCTTAGGAAAAACACAGCGTCTAGGGCGCTGCGCTTTTGCTAGTTTGACTGTCAAATTGCCAAAAACTCAAATTTCCAAAATTTCCAAAATTTTCCCAAATTTCTTCAAATTTTTTGCTGTGGGATGATGATGAGGTGTACTAGGCTATGAGAGATGCCTCAACAAGAATATCAAGCTTGTCCCCTTCATTTTAGTTGGTTAGGGTTTCAAGTCTTGATTTGGCCTTTTGGAGTTTTGACCTTGAAATTTGATTTTTCTTGAAGTAGTGCTTGGCCCTCTTTTTCAATATGTCATTATCCTTATTTGCCTTTTCCAAGAGCTTCTCAAGATACTAGTTGGCCCTCTGAATCATTTTGCAAAACTCAAGGCACCCTACATATTCAAAACAATTGACAGTCATGGAAGAAGCCATCAGTTCATTTGTGTTGGTGGGCTCCAGCCTCAGGATTCTTCCTCCTTTGTGAGGCCTTCTCTGTTCTCTATCCTTCTCTCTCTGTATACCCTCCTCTTCCACATAGTCTTTGTCTTCCTCCATAGTGTTTTGATGGCTTAGAAACCCTAGGGATAAGGTCAATGGGAATGGAGAGTGAAAATGGGTCTAGGGAATAGGGAGAGCTTTAGGAAAATTTAGGGAGATGGGGGAAGGGATTAGGGAACTGTGGGAGGTGATGGGAGGTCAAAATATCAAGGGAGTTGGAAATGAGAATTTAATTACAGGTTTAGGGAAGGGTCTGCCTAGGAATGTAGAAGCCTAGGACTTAGAGTTTTTAGGAAAAGGGACTTAGGGATTTGGGAATGGTAGTGTAAGGGTAGGGATAGGGCTTTTAGAAGTGTAGGAAGGATATGTAGGGTAGGTATTAGGGCATCAATTTGGGAGTGAGGGAGTGATACTAGGGTTTTCCATTAGACACTCAGCGCCACCCTCTGAAAGCGCCACCTTGCAGGCCACTTTTTGAGGCCATCCCGGTGTCCAAATTGAGCTCATGATAGCGCGTTGGAAAGATCTCTCTCTTGGCTACACAATGGACCTATCAAGCACTGAAAATGATCAAGTATAGCCCCTCAAAAATCAATTTTCCCAAGACTGGTCAAAAACTGCAGAATGAGGGTGCAGTGTGCTCTTGCAGGCAACTTTTGGAGGCCTTCCTCAACTCCCAATTGAGCTCATGATAGCTCATTGGAAAGCTCTCTCTGTTTAGTTATCATCTCTCTGTTTAGTTATCATCTGACTTATCAAGAAAGTCATTTGGTGAATCCAGCTAGGAGAGAAACTGATTTTCCCAAGGTCACTCCAGAAGTGCAACAACTCTCCTGTAGCAACTATATTTTTAGTATTCCTCCCAAACCATAACACCTGTGTAAAAATTGGAGGAGGTTTTTCTTCTTTGACCTATGATGGACAAAAACCTCTTTCACTTTTGTAAAATTCATCACTATTTGGTCAAAAACATAATTTGAAGAAAAACTGGCCCTATGTGTGGAAAATGATTTGTCCCTTGAAATGATTTCTTGAAAAATGATGGAGACATGATGTTTATGAGATGGAATGGCCTCATACTTGCTGATATGATCTCCCTTATGCCTCCTCTGCTCAGATGTCTCTGATTCCATAGCAAACCCTAGCCCGGTGGGAGAGGAAATTAGGGTTTAGTGCTTGTGGAAAATGATGATTTTGAGGGATAGGAGTGATGGGAAGTGTTTAAGAACAGTGATGCCTTTTGGAACTTTGACTAATTTGGTTTATGGAACCTTGAGTATGCAGCTACCTTGGAACCATGAGAACTTATTACGTATTGAATGACATAAGATTACATAATGAAAATTGAAAATTATATCTTAAAACCAAAATTACATGCTGAAACAAGAATTTTTCTTTACAAATCATTGTCATATGGTGAAGAGATGTTATTAAATCACCCTTTACTTGCTGGTCTTATGCAGTGGAAATGAAGTTTTTATTGGACTTTGGAAACCCTAATGACCTAATGAAACCTTGACGGACCTAATTTCATGATGACATAATGACTTAGACTTCATGACTAATGTACATTCAGCAAGGTATGAAAATATGCCAGCAAAAAATAAAATTTAAGGAAGAGTGATGTTTTTGGACTGGGGCTACCATCAGTGATTAAATTTTTGCATGACCTAGTGGAATGATAAAAAATTTGAGTGGGACCCTTAAAATGATATGAAAAGATGATTTTTGATCATTGATGGCAGGATGCAAATACTGACACTAACATTGGCTCCAGCTGGGGGTGGTAGCTCCTTGGAGGTGCCAAGAACACCGTAGACCAAGTGCCTATTCGTTGGGCATGGAGTCAAAAGCTAAAGACTAACTGAATATTGAAAACTTGACTCATTAAAATGACTCAAGACTGACTCAAGACTGACTAAAAACTAACTGAAAAAGATGCTCAGAATTGAGCTTATTCAACAAAACCTACTCTAACTGATCCATTCATCACCTGATCAAGTGAAATGAAATAGCTAATGCAACCATGTAAGCATTCCGGCCGTTGTTTGAATTCTTTGCGAGTGCTTGCTTATGAGCAAGAAGAGAGAACTACTGAAAGGCAATTCCCATAAAAACTTGTTAACAGATTGAATCTTAATGAAATTGCAAAGCATGAGTCCACCGGCTGACCTCAAAATGCTGCAAAAGAATCTTCATAAGAATACATATTGATTTCCAGCCCATCTAATACATTACTGCTATATTCTAGGCAGTCTTCATGACATGAATATGAACTTTCATCTTTACCCATACTTTCTTGATATGGCTGCAAATGTTCGGATGAGCTTTGTAATGAGACTCTTGCTGAAAATGACAAAGAAACCGGTTGTCGTATCAAGTTTATATCAACACTCTTTTCAGGCTCACAGTTGGCTAATGGAGAAGGACTTTTACTGCAGATATCATCCAACACATCAGCTATTGGGTCATGAGAAACTTGAAAAGACTGCTGGTTCTTGATTGCATGAAAGTTGTCTCTGTGAACTAAAACGAAGTAAAAAAGGAGGCAAAGATCCTTCACTTACTTCCAAATTTTATGCACTTCCTCCTCACTGCCATAGCTGATATGCATTGGCTGATCACTGTATTCGAGCTGCTGAAACTGAGCTTCCTCCTCCCACAAACCAGAGGCTGATTGGTTCGCAAGATTAGTATATATTTGGAGAACATAATTTTCGTCATATTGATCATACTTAGGCAAATTATCAAAAGAAGGAATGTCATCAAACATACACATTAGATCAACAGATTGTTTCTCCTTGGATTGATCTACAAATCCATTTTTGATTTATGGTAGCTAGGATTAGCAGGAAAGTGTTTAGGGCCAGCAACCTCTTTTTTTCTGCAATAAGTGGGTCATGGTGATCTTGAATGGAAAATCCATCTCTCATGGTGATCTTTTGCATCATTTCCTCTATTGTACTTACTAAAATATCGAGTTTTACCTCTGAAGATGTCAGGTGCTCTGCAATGTTCTCCCTCTTCTTCCTTTAGCTTTGCCCTTTTGATCAACAAATTAGCCTCTACATCTACTGCACTATTCTGCATCTCTTCAAGTGTTGCAAGGTTCCTTTCTCTTAGCTGAAACTCCATTTCCAGATCAAAGGCATCCAGGTAATATAAGAGAGCTGACCCAGGAGCAGGTCTTATATTAGCAGGTATCGAACAATAGACTTGATTGAATTTGGCAAAAAATCTGTTGTACTGTCTGCCCTAGCTGTCTTTTCAGCTAGTCATACTTTTCTAGAATCAAGAAAGGGTTTTCTTTGACCACCCACTTGTCGAGGAAAACTTTGGCGAATTGCGGGAAATCTGAGATGCTCGCAGCAGGCAGGTTTTTGAACCAACTCTTGACTTTGCCTTGCAAAGAAAGAGCAAACAACCTAATACTGACATCCTCTTCATTAACTTCAAAAAGGCCGAGGAAAGTCTCAAAATTCTGCATGTCTCTTAGCAGTGATGTTGTCACATTCACCATCAAACCTTGGCAGATATAGGTAATGACTTTCAGGGAAAGCATGGAGTATAGGAGGTAAGATGAGTGGTTTGTATCTATTTGGAATTTTACGAGGTGTAGGAGTATGTACAGAAGCTGTAGGATTAGTCTTGATCTCTTGAGGTTCATCAATTTGAAGATGGTCATCATATGATTTGGAAAAAGGGTCTGGACCAAGATCAAAGGCATATGGGGAATTTGTATTTACAACCTTCAAAAGCGCGGAATCCAATGGAGGTCCACGATCTTTTTTGAAACATAATATACCTTGGAAAACTTTCTGGACATTCTCAGGAAAAGAGAAGAAATATTTTATGATAAAGAACATGATGTCTTGAATGAAAGTCCAAATTGAATATCTAATCTTCCCATGTTGTCTTTCATATTTCTTGGCAAGGTTCATCCTCCAGTGGAGTCTTTGGATTTGATTTTGAAACTGATTTGGAGTCGCTATGTGGATGATGCACAACCTTCTTGTGCCTGATCGTTGTTCACCATCAGCAATCAAATATGATATTTGTCATTCTTTCCTAGGGAAGATTTTTCTTTTAGCCTCCTCGGCAACGACGCCAGTATGTTATCACTCCACTGGATCTCTAAGGCCGAGAAAGAGTCCAAGCAGAGGTAACCACAGACCAATCTTTTAGCTTGGTAGCTAGCCCTACCAAACCGTAGAGGGCTCTCTCCACCATGTCATAGCCAAGAGGGCTGGATGAATTAGGTTTCTACGCTAGGTATAAGTACAGGGTTTGTTTGTTTGAATTGGGTTGCTAGATGAGGATTAGGTCAAAGAGGCTAGGTCAGGGAGAATAAGATTAGGGTTGCAGAGATTTCAATGGGGCAAGGTAGGTAGGAAGGCTAGCACTTTAGGGTTTCAGGGTGAGATGGATTAGACTGATGAGGAACTAGAAAGAGCAAGGCAAAACATGTATTCTTTCTAAGCTGAAGAAAATGAACAAACTATGAAGATTTTCCCAAAATAGAGAATGAGAGATGTATTCTGCTTATCAACTTGAAAACCAACATATAATAGAGATGAAATGGATCATGAAACAAAACATTCATACATAATGAGACATAAGAAGAACAATGCTAAATTTCCATACCACAGGTATCCCAAAAAAATAGCTGCAACTCTTTCATTAATTTCTTTCCAAATACTGATTACACTAGAGTCTCTGATCAATGCATCAATATCCAACCTGTGAAATGAGTCAAAAAGTACATGATATAGACCTCAAACAACCTCTCCCAACGTCAGGGGTCGAATTCCCAAGTTGAGGAGGTGTTCCACCAAAAACTGCGCTGAATACCTAGAGTGTAGGGAGGTCAAATTGTCTCATCCCTCACTTCTTGCAAACTGATTCATTACATGTCATCAAAAATTTCACCAAATGTATTTACCCCTAGGTAAGTCAACTACATCATAATTACTTTTATATTCATGATTTACATTGGTAAATTCTCATTGACCATGGTCAAACTAGAAAAAATTGAGAAAATTGAAAAATATTAGCAAACTGAGAAAATGTGTCCTATGTGCAGTGCCACTGTCCTAAGCGCAACACCATCTTCAGTTTCACTTTTGAGGGGGTTCTAGGTGTCCAAATTGAGCTCATGATAGCTCATTGGAAAACCTGTCCAATCTAGTTTCCAGATCTATGCTTGGTTTCCAAAATGATGCTGATTTGACCCTCCAAAAACTGATTCCCTAAGACTATTCAAAAGCGTAGCGCCAACCTCCAAAATAGGGCAGAAAGGTTATTTTTTGAGTGTTTTTTAACTTTTTGACCGCCACTTTGACCCAAAAAATTTTGTAAAGTGGTTTTTTCTGACTGTACTTGGCCTTCTAAATCCAATGGTGGTTTCAGTTTCTCCATTGGAGGTCCCTAGGAAAAGCACAACGCCTAGGGCGCTGTGCTTTTGCCGGTTTGATCGTGTCAAATTGCCAGAAACTCAAAAATTTCCAAAATTTCCAAAATTTTCTACAAATATTTCGCTGTGGGATGATGATGAGGTGTACTAGGCTATGAGAGATGCCTCAGCAAGAATATCAAGCTTGTCCCCTTCATTTTGCTTGGTTAGGATTTCAAGTCTTGATTTGGCCTTTTGGAGTTTTGACCTTGCAATTTGGTTTTTGTTGAAGTAGTGCTTGGCTCTCTTTCTCAATATGTCATTATTGTTATTTGCCTTCTCCAGGAGCTTCTCAAGATGCTAGTTGGCCCTCTCAATGATGTTGCAAAACTCAAAGCACCCTACATATTCAAAACAACTGACAGTCATGGGAGAAGCCATCAGTTCATTTGTGTTGGCGGGCTCCAGCCTTGGGATTCTTCCTTCTTTGTGAGGCCTTCTCTGTTCTCTATCCTCCTCTCTCTGTCTACCCTCCTCTTCCACATAATGTTTGTCTTCCTCCATAGTGTTTTGGTGGGCTAGAAACCCTAGGGATAAAGTAGATGGGAATGGGGAGTGAAAATGGGTCTAGGGAATAGGGATAGATCTAGGAAAATTTAGGGAGATGAGGAATGGATTAGGGAACTGTGGCAGGTGATGGGAGGTCAAAATATCAAGGGAGTTGGAAATGAGAATTTAATTACAGGTTTAGGGAAGGGGTTGCTTAGGAATGTTGAAGCCTAGGACTTGGAGTTTTTAGGAAAAGGGACTTAGGGATTTGGGAATGGTAGTGTAACGGTAGGGATAGGGTTTTTAGATGTGTAGGAAGGGTATGTAGGGTATTAGGGCATCAATTTGGGAGTGAGGGAGTGATACTAGGGTTTTCCACTAGACACTTAGTTAATTTCTCTCATGAAGAAAAACACCATAAAAATGACATTTAGGAAAGTAATGAGGCAATGATTTTGTATCACTTACTTGATAAAGGAGGAAACAAGCTTATGGTGAAAATTTGGAAGAGTTTGAGGGTGTTTTGTGGCTTCTAGGGCTTGTTGGGCAAAGCGTAGCGCTCCAGAAGCCCAGGAGCGCAGCGCCTGAAGTGAAAAAGGCAGCACCAAACGCTGTAAGCGCAACGCCTGTTGCCTACGCACAACACCACTGCTCTCAGCGCAGCTCCACCCTCTGAAAGCGCCACCTTGCAGGCTACTTTTTGAGGCCATCCCGGTGTCCAAATTGAGCTCATGATAGTGCGTTGGAAAGATCTCTCTCTTGGCTACACAATGGACCTATCAAGCACTGAAAATGATCAAGTACAGCCCCTCAAAAATCAATTTTCCCAAGACTGGTCAAAAACTGCAGAATGAGGGTGCAGTGTGCTCTTGCAGGCAACTTTTAGAGGCCTTCCTCAACTCTCAATTGAGCTCATGATAGTTCATTGGAAAGCTCTCTCTGTTTAGTTATCATCTGACTCATCAAGAAAGTCATTTGGTGAATCCAGCTAGGAGAGAAACTGATTTTCCCAAGGTCACTCCAGAAGTGCAACAACTCTCCTGTAGCAACTATATTTTTAACATTCCTCCCAAACCATAACACCTGTGTAAAATTTCAAGGAGGTTTTTCTTCTTTGACCTATGATGGACAAAAACTTCTTTCACTTTTGTAAAATTCATCACCATTTGGTCAGAAACATAGTTTGAAGAAAAACTGGCCCTATGTGTGGTAAATGATTTGTCCCTTGGAGTGATTTCCTTAAAAATGATGGAGACATGATGTTTATGAGTTGGAATGGCCTCATACTTGCTAATATGACCTCCCTTATGCCTCCTCTGCTCATATGTATCTGATTCCATAGCAAACCCTAGATCGATGGAAGAGGAAATTAGGGTTTAGTGCTTGTGGAAAATGATGATTTTGAGGGATAGGAGTGATGGGAAGTGTTTAGGAACATTGATGCCTTTTGGAATGTTGACTAATTTGGCTGATGGAACCTTGAGTATGCAGCTACCTTGGAACCATGAGAACTTATTACATATTGAATGACATAAAGTTACATAATGAAATTTGAAAAGTACATCTTAAAACCCAAATTGCATGCTGAAACAATAATTTTTCTTTACCAATCATCTTCATATGGTGAAGAGATGTTATTAAATCACCCTTTACTTGCTGGTCTTATGCAGTGGAAATGAAGTTTTTATTGGACCTTGGAAACCCTAATGACCTAATGAAACCTTGACTGACCTAATTTCATGATGACATGACTGATATGATGACATAATGACTTAGACTTCATGACTGTTGTACATTCAACAAGGTATGAAAATATGCCAGCAAGTAATAAAATTTAAGGAAAAGTGATGTTTTTGAACTAGGGCTACCATCAGTGACTAAATTTTTGCATGACCTAGTAGAATGATAATTTTTTTTTGAGTGGGACCCTTAAAATGATACGAAAAGAGGTTTTTTGATCACTGATGGCAAGATGCAAACACTGACACTAACAGTAGCCATTGTGAAACATAATAAATCTCCTAATAAGAGGGCCGAAATGCTGACATCATGTTGTCGTAGGCCCTTCTAGGGCTTCTTTTGAGCTCGTCTGTTGCCATGACAAGCACAGACGACTCCTAAAATCAAAATCTAGGGGTTGGCCCTGTTGCACTTATTTTGTCAAAGTTCTCAGGAAGCAGATGTACCTATTTTTTTCAAAGAATCGAGATAATCAACCATCAACATTACGTGTCATTGCAAACCCATTCTGCAAATTTTTGATGTAAATGATGCTAGTAAGATCATGTATGTATGTAACAAACCTAGGTAAACCTATTATTTTGGCGAAAATTTCATCCTAGGAGGTTCTTCGTCTCACTGACTCATCTGTGTTTCTAAACACGGATGGTCGACTTCAATCAGATCCGTCATCTCTCTTGAAGCGCAGATGGGATGGGAAATTCACCAGATGGATGTCAAGGCATCGTTCTTGAATGGGGTGCTAGAAGAGGAAGAAAGTCAAAATTTCAAAAGGCAAGTGAAAATTTCAAAAGTAGAAGAAAGTCAAATTTCAGAAGTGCAGGCAGGCTGAGAAGTGCAGGCAGACCAAAATGTGCAAGCAAGCAGAGAAGTGGAGGCAAACCAAAAGTGCAGGTAACCCGAGAAGTGCAGGCAGACCGAAAAGTTCAGGCAGGCCGAAAATTCAGAAGTGCAGGTTGTTGGAAATACTGAGAGGGGGGTGAATCAGTGTTTCTTTTCAATTTTTAATTATTGCCAGTTAGATTCTTCACAATTAAAGACAGAGAGATATATATAATAATGATATTAAGAGTTAAAGAGAACTTCAATCCCTTTTTAATAATAGTATACAATAGATGAGAGAAGGGCACCAACCCTTTTAATGAAACAGGCACCAACCTATTTTCCAAGCACCAACTTGGACTTTGATGAGGCTCCGACCTCTAGGGCTTCGACCCTATCTTCTCAAGGCACCAACCTTGTGTTTAGGAGCTCCTACTCCAAGGACACCAATCCTTCAGAAATCGTAAGAGAGAAAGTGTGTGATGTACTTACTTAAGTGTATTCAACAAGATTCTTCACTATTCAATTAATTTGATCCAAAGTTGTTCTTGACTGTCCAATAAAATGTTTCCAAGAGTCCTCTGTTATATGTGACTGTCCTTGTCTACAAATGCTTGACTGTTGTAACAATTCTTCCACAGGACTTCTTGAACCCGAGTTTTTTCTTCACACAGTCTGAGTAGGTGACTGTTCCTCACAAATCCGAACTTCTTTTATTTTCCAAGATGCACTTACAACAGATCTAACTCACATCTCCTCCATGGATGTTACAACGCCGAGCTTTTCAAACACTGATCCGAATCTCTGAGCTTTAATCTGAGTTCTATATCAAAAAATATGACACAAATCTGAGATGTATAGGGTTGTTCTGGGTTCCTGTCCGAACCATAAATCTGTGAAGTAATCCGAGCCACTACAGTCACTTTAATTGCAGACAAGTCCGAGGCTGGTACGGGATGACTGTAACTGATCTGAGCTTCTCACCAAGGCTGACCCGCTGCAGATTTAGAGAGGTCCGAGGCTGTAGTCACACACAGGTCCGAGGCTTGTATACTCTCACAGATCCCAGGCTTATATTCGCATTCAGATCAGCGGCTGTAGACTCAGAAATAGGCTTCGTATAGGCTCCTTCTTGATGTTTGAAAGTTCATGAGCTGTGAAATGAGTTTCTGTGGTGTATGTTTTATAACCGAGTACTTTGCTTGACCACCGAAAATCTCTGTTTTATAAATGAGTACGAATTGTATATATATAGCCTTCTTATGACCTTGTTTGGAGGCCGACTTGTATCCCTGAGCATAGGTCGGCTCAAAAAACAGAAATATATCCTTAATTTGAAAAATTCATATCTCCCAAACGGCATGGAATTTCGGGTCAAGTAATAGCTCATCGGAAAGACAAAAATATGCTCTAAGAGATGGCATAGGTGTCAATTTGGAAGGATACCTTTAAGGAGGTAAAAACAATTTTTCTTTGTGACTGTCCTTAATTTTTGTGTGTAGAAAATGCATAGGACAGAATGCCTTCTCCATTGCTTGGCTTCTTCTTCATTTGTCTTTTCCATTGTTTGGCTTATCAATCATGGGGTCATAGCACCATCATATAGGAGAAACTTCAAATGATATCTTCCATGTTGCCATCAATGACAACTTGGATTAACACAGGTAGGCAGAGAAATGCAGGCAAGCCAAGAAGTGCAGGCAGACCGAAAATTGCAGGCAAGCCGAAAATTCAGAAGTCCAGGCAAGTCCAAAATTCTGAAGAAGCTGGGGCTGAAAATTTCTGGGTTGTTGCTGCTGGACAAGAAGAAACTATTGAAGGTTGCAGAATCTCGTTGGAAGGCTGACTTAGTGGAGGACGAAGGTCTTTGGTCTAGGGTCTTGGTCTATCTCATCTTGAATATTGCTAGTGGAAGAGTTTGACTGGGTTTTCCCTTAGAGTGGGGTTTTAGCCCTGGCTGAGTGACTATATCTGGTGTCCCTGATCTTCATGTATTTGTTTTGATGATTGCTTAATGAAAAAAAGATAAAAGAACATAATAAAGCTAATACGAACACAAAGATTTCACAAGTAATTATCAATATAAGAAAATCTTTCTGCCTTTCTGATTTTCAAATAGGGTTGAGAATTAACCCTCCATTTGAGGTGAGGGAACATGACTACAGTGAAAACCCTTCCTCCTTCCAAGTCACCAAGCAATCCATACCCAAGTGTGCCCAAGGGAAAACAAGCATAAGCACCTGATTGCACAATGAAAGAAATACCTTTAGGATTTGGATGGCCCATCTTCAAACATACAATCTCGATAGATGGGCGAGGGAACATATGACTGGTTTAGGGAGTGGAGATCAACTAGCACAATATCGGCTACACTGGTGGCTGTCAGGGGCCGCTGGCTTCCAGCTGAAGACAAATATAAGAGAAAAATTTCTTCAATGGGGTCATCCACTGGTGGTGGGTAACAGGAACCTTTGCCTAGATATCTATAATTGGACCGTCATTATATTCTTTCATCCTATTCATATTTAATCTTAGATTATGATTATATATAAGGTATATTTTTATATATTATTTGTCGTCCTTATGGATTTCCTAATTTTGTTCCAAATATTAGATTCTGATTATATATAAGATATATTTTTATATATTATTTGTCGTCCTTATGGATTTCCTAATTTTGTTCCAAATATTTTGGATATTCATGCTCTAAACCAGATTAGTTCATGACATTGTTATCCTTCTGGGCAGGGTTCATTGCAATGGTGCCTTGCTTGTTGATTGTAGGTATTTGGTTTGCTCTGTTGGGATTCAGCAATGCTTGAGAATGTTCGCTTTATTTTCCCTTTGGAAGATTATGTGTAAGCTTATTTTTGAGCAAAAAGAGGATATAAGCTCCATTTTATATAACCTTCCACCTTTTGATTCACTGTTTGTAAATATAACAAGGATTTTTCAAAAAAAAAGGATTTAAAAAAAAAAAAAAGGATTTTTTTGCTTAAGAAATGAATACGAATTTTTCCTTAAATTTCTTGTTCGCTACTTCACATTTTATGGGTTACTTTTCTTTTTGAATTATACAATTATATTATAGATAGTGTTTGCTTCAGTGATGTGTAATTACAGGATCAGACTTCTTGGTAAAGACAATTTTTGTGAGATATTGTCTAAGGCTAGGCTACAATGTTATACCTTTCTGTCTTCTATGTGTATTGATATCATATGACATATGGGTGCAGAGCATTTTTAGGATCACATTATTCATATCTTCTTTCAAAACTTAAACTGCGATTACGAGCAAGCATTATCACTATTGTCTACCAAAAGGTAATAATACATGCACTATGTTTAGAATGTTTGTGCTGAACTTGAGAGGCAGTATATTTTGATGGTGGTGTTAAATAAGTGTTATCTCTAATGTTGTGAATGACTTTTTCTGACATCTCAACGTAGTTTCATTTTCTGATAGAATACAATGTTTAGAATTTGAATACATCTAGAATTCTGTGAGTGGTGGAATTATATTGTCTGATGCTTCTGTAAAAAATAGGAGACTAAATCCAGATTAGTTATGCACTTCCACGAAGTATGCAAGTTTATAGGTTAGACTGCCAATTATTTCATCTTGGTTGAACTGAAGTAATATCTGATTCTTATTTGGTGATGTGCTATTTCATATCTATTAAATAATTTGAATTATCTTGTGTGTCTAAGACACTTGCTCATGGGTTTCTTTGTTATATTTTTAGTACATAATTAGAACATTTCCAGATCTTAACCGGAAACATTTACTGAGACTTGGTATTTCTTCTATAGTGCTTGTTTATCAGTCTTGCAGAGAGAACCACCTTTTCCAGTGGAGAAATTCAGACACTCATGTCTGTAGATGCCGATCGTGCAGTCAACATATGTGCCAGTTTCCATGATATTTGGAGGTGTGAACTAGATGGTCCATACATTTATGTTGTTTCTTTCATTAGCAATATAGTGAACATCACTAAGGATTTGGAAGCCAATAGCAGTTTCAATTTCCAAAAAATGTGTAATAGAAAATTTAAATGCAGTTCTGCTTGACAAAAGCGTTTTTTACATCTAAGATTGTTCACTTCAAAATTACTAAATTTGCAGTTAGTGACCATGAATGCAGGATTCTTGTAAAATCATTTTCAAACAATTGTTAAAAGACCTGTCTGAATCTTTCTGATTAAGGCAGTTGCCATAGTAGATCCAAAAATGAGATTGAAACTGAACTGTGTTACTGTCTTCATATGATCAAAATTGTTCGATGGGATTCAGACAAATAAGAATATAGGATTGTAGCAGATGAAAAATGTAAATATAAATAACAATAATAACACCTGCCCATTCTTCTTGAGATCAAAGGCCTTCATAAGAAGCCAGGGGCCCCCTTCAAGTTTAACTCTTCATGGCTTAAAGATGAATCCTTCACCTCCTTGTTCCATGCCACTTGGAGGAATGTTAGGCCAAGGGAACCTGGCAATATGAGCAGGCATTTTATGGAGAATCGAAAGGAAATGAAAAAAGCCACTCTGAAATGGGCAAAGGCAAAAAAGCTAAAGGAGGAGGAAGACCTACAGAAGATAAATGAAGAAATAGACTTTCTGGAAAGTCCGGAGGGGGACGGATATGTCTCCACTGAATCAAGGGATAGAATAAGGAGACTTGAAGCAGCAAGGAAGAAAATTTTATTGGAAAGAGAGGAAAGTTGGCGCCTTAAAAGCAGGGCTATTTGGCTGTTAGCTGGAGACGAGAATACAAAATTTTTCCAGAACTACGCCAAAGGAAGGAAAAATATCAATACAATTTGGGGAATGCAGACGGAGGAAGGAGTAATGGCACGATATTTTGAGGATATTTCCTCCCTTGGTGTGAAACATTTCAAATCTTTGTTCAGAGCCCCAGCGGAGGCATCCATTGCTGAAGTTATCAGGGTAGCTCGTTTCTTCCCCAGTTATATTGATGACGAAGGAAATGACAGTATAATGGAGCCTGTCTCAAAGGAGAAAGTGGAAGATATCCTTGAGTCAATGCAGAAAGACAAGAGTCCAGGGCCGGATGGTTGGACGGTGGAATTTTTCCAACACTTTTTTGAATTCTTGGGTGATGATCTGCTTGAGGTTGTG